>CM030364.1:239484017-239751517 GCA_017893485.1 Hemerocallis citrina | reverse complement strand
AAATATGTAGATGGGTCATATCTATAGGTGTGAGAAGGAGTAGCTGTGGAAAGAATCTCCCCCTTGATTTGGAGGTTCCCTCTAATTACGGGTTTGCCGTTAATGTCCTCTTAATTCTAGGGATTTGATTACAACCTTAACCAGAAGATCAGTTTCCTCTGATAGTTTGCTGGTGGTCCCCGCTCATGGGCTGAACTGGGGTGATGGGCCTGTGATAGACTCATATTCAAGTTGTAGGTCTGTAGTTGTTGTGGAAGGACTATATTGTCCTCAAGGACTTCAAGATACATGCAAGAATCACGTGGTCTTGATTAGTCGTGATTTTTAACCCCCATCACTCACTCACTTGGCTTTATATCTCCAAGTCTCAAAGAGTCATCCCAAAATGAGATTTGAATTATAGCGTAGGCCATAATTGGGAACTACGGCATACTTATAGAAATGGTCGTAGTTGGGAACTGCGGTGTGCCTCTCAAACAATTTTAACAAGAGAGCACTTTCTCTCTCATCTAAGACTTGGCTATGTGTCTCAAAATTTTGAAACAAAGTCGCTATTCCCAACTGTGACTTCTTCTAAAAAAATTTACTTCTTGCCGCTATTGCCAACTGCGACTTAAACTGACGTGGCAACAACTATTATACTCC
Source organism: Hemerocallis citrina (assembly GCA_017893485.1). Classification (NCBI taxonomy): domain Eukaryota; kingdom Viridiplantae; phylum Streptophyta; class Magnoliopsida; order Asparagales; family Asphodelaceae; genus Hemerocallis; species Hemerocallis citrina. The sequence goes on along the minus strand of CM030364.1, from coordinate 239,750,872 downwards.
TGGAATTAGTTTGGCAAGTGCCTTTTAGGAAAATTTGTTTAAAAAACATGCTTATTTTGGGAAGGAAAAATCAACTTTTAACCCATCGAAACCCCGAGTTTTTTGCCTATATAGGCCACTTTTTGAAAATATTTGCGTTTTTGGGTCAGTTGTCCAACTATTAGTGCTTTTGGGCTAGTTTGTGCCACGTCAGCAACGGTCGCTATTCCCAATAGCGGCCTCTTCATTTCGAGGTCGCTAATAGGAATTGTCATGCCCCGCTTCGCAAAAACACTGAATACGAGTGCGTGACAAAGCCCAGTGAATGATTTTCATTATTCATGAGCTGTAGGATCGACTCGGTATCATAACAAGAACATGACAAAATATACACAACCACGCATGCATAAATAATTTATTAATCAACAGAAAACAATTTGAAACAATAATAATATTCCAAATAGTTCTCAAATCTGAATCAAAAACTAAAACTCAGGAACATAAGCCTGTTACAAGTTTTTAAGCAGCATTTCGTCTCCAAAGTCTGTTTGTAAAAATATAAAAAATGAAAAACATAGGAAAAATAAGATAAACGCCCTTAGTGCAAGTTAGAGCCGCAAATAGTAAAACAAGTATAAGCAACATGGAACAAGATTTGGAATTAAGAATGTAATAGGGATGCAACAAGTAGTGGGGATTCAAGAAATTAGCTAGCAAGAAAGACAACTCGAGTGACAAGATTGGGTAACAAATACTAGTAGTGGAACAAGTGGCTAGCGAACATGTAATTGTATTAAATATCAAGTAGCAAGTATCACGTGCAAGTGTCGAGTATCGAGTAACAAGTCTAATGTGTCAAGTTGTCAAGTAGAAGTATCAAGTAGCAAGTGTCGAGTATTATGCTCAAGTATCAAGTCATCGAGTAACAAGTCTCAAGTAGGGTATCAAGTGTGTACAAGTGACAAGTTGTTCTTAAGTCTAATGTTTAATTCTATCTATGTAGCACTTTATGCATCCATAATTACTACATGGTTGCTACAGTCAATGCAATTTCGTTTAGGCCTAGTGGTGGATTTTAAAGGGTGGTGTACTCAGGCATCAAGTATCAAACAAGCACGGTTCATGAATACGATAATAAAATAACAAGTTCACGAAGCAAGTTCGTGAATACTAACAAGTTAAAGAACCACACAGTGGGTTCATGAATACATCAAGTTCATGAGCCAAGTAATGGCTCCATGAATACATCAAGGTGCAACAAGTTCATGAACCGAGTACTGGGGAACACGGGCCCCCTTCCGAGTACACTTACATATATTGTCCACTATTGTGGTCTTTCCCTTAAACCCCAGCTTATTATTTATTATTAATTATTAATCAAGTATGAAACTGTGCGAAACAAGTCAAGTAAACATAATCAAGAACATGGAACAAGTCTAGGCTAAGTAGGGTACATGTTCGAGGGTCAAAATAAATCAAAGCGTCAAGAACAACGAAAATCTCAAATCTGGACAGCATGAGGTTGCTGCACCAAAATTATAATTCCCGTTGCTACAAGATAGAAAATGTGGATCCGTCAGAAGATCTAGAAACTAGACTCCTACCCGGTTCCAACACATACAATTAAGGTACATAAAAGTTGTGGTAATATGTGTCAAAATAGCAAATTATACAGTATTTGTGTTCAGCCAGAATTTGTGAAACTGAGTTTATACATATGAAATAAGGTTGAAACTTAATTAATTAATTCTGAGAAAATTAGGGAATGTTCTATAGGGTGTCCAGTAATAGCATGCAAAATTTCAAGTCATTTACTTACTGGTAGCATAGTTAAAATAAATTGTAAACCAAAGTGGTGCAGCAGTTTTTGTGAATCTCCTAGACCGTAACTCGGAATTCAAAAATTTTGGATTTTATTGACAACTAGACACTTAGGGCTACATTTCATATTCAGGACTCAAGTTCAGATTTTAGTTTTATAGGGGTCGAAACAGTAAGCCAAGACAGGACAGCAAATAAGTAATACACCTTTTTGTATGAAATGTATCATAGTTATATTAGTTGTGAACAAATGTATCGACGAAGGGTTATGACTCTTAGATCATGTGATAGATCAAGCGAAATATGAGATTATCAACAATAAACAAAGGGGAGTCACAGTCACAAACTATTTGCAGTATTTTCAAGAAAAAGCTTGTACTAGAACACGAAATGTACAAGGAGATTCTTGCCTTAGGGTGACGATGAATCCGACGAAAGAATAACAGGAATGGATCCCGAGCGACGAGCACGATCGGCACAGATCTCGATGATGATCAAGATCAAGATGAAGATCGAGCGAATCCAACGGTCGAGATCGAAATTAAAACATATAATAATTAGAAGAGTACAAAAAGAGTAAATATAACGTGATTGACAATTTGATGAATGAGAACAAAGTGGATCAAATGTTTAACTCACCAAGTAGAAGATGAACGAGACGATCAAGGACAGAGATCAAGTGTGATCGGTCGATCGGACGGTTGAGATTGAAGATCAAGATCAAGATCACGATCGCGATGATAAAAAAAGATCCGACGGTCGACATCGAGATCTTGATGATGATGGAGACGATGATCATGATCGCGATGATCAACGATCGGACGGCCTAGATCCAATGGCTGAGATCAATCAATCACGATCAAAGACGATCGACGGCCCAGAATCACTTGATGAAGATCATGAGGATCAGACGACCCACGATCCAAGATGATCACACCTTGATCAACGACACACCCATCAATGGCGCACTGGTCTGGTGACTGCATGGCTCTGACGGTGGCCGGGCGGCGGCCAGGGGACACGGCAGCGGTGGTGAGGACTGGCGGCAAGGCGGAGGACATGAGGGGTTGCCGCAGGTGGCTGCGACGGAGGGGAGACGATGCACAGGGGAGACAGCGCACTGCAGGTGGGGTCGGAACAACGTCGGGTTGCCGAAGGTTGGCGACTGGCGACTGGTGCTATTGTGCGGCCTTCGTGCAGGGTGACAGGGAGGTTGCGATAGGCTGGCGGGGTCACAGCGTCGCGATGCTGCTGTTGCGGCGCGTCGAGAGGAAAGAGGAGCACGGGGGCTGGCCGATGCTGTTTTCGACGGAGGGAGAGGAGGAGCACCATGGAGACAGGAGTTGTTGCTGGCGAGGTGGCTGCATGGGTTCGCGAGGTGGGAGGAAGGTTCGGGAGAGAGAGGGAGACGGGGAGGTAGAGATGGGTTTGGAGGCGGGTGGGTAAAGTAGGGTTAGGGTTAAACAGTAGGAGAGATGGGTTATATAGGTTAGATGATATAGGGTGTGGGTTAAACGGGTTAGGTTTATTTAAATGGGTATGGGTATTTGGTTTAAAATTTAATAGGGTATAATAAAATATCCAATAAGAAATTAAAAGGGTTATGGGTTTTTAAATCCACTAGGAAAATCATAGGGTTTTAGATAATAATAAATCAACAATAATACCATTATATAAATAAATCAAATAGTATACAAAATCCAATAAGAAAAATAAAATAACTAATATGATATAATTTATGAAATAATGTAATTTACATTACAATATAGAATTTATTTAAACAACTACAAATGTAAGTTATAAATAGAACTAGATTGATAATAATAACAATAATTTATAACTATTATAATGGGAGAGATGGGGTTGGAAACAAATAAACAATTCTTTATTCTTTTTTGTATGTGTGCAAACACGTGCAGCGCACGTGTTGGTAGGTTTTTTTTTGTCCTTTTCACTCCCCATCCACGTGCATCGCACGTGCATAATACTAGTAATAATAATAATAATAACCTTAATATAAAAATCGTTTGAAAATAACAATAAATACAATTAATGAAAATAAATGGATTTTAAAAGGAGATACAAAAATATTTTTGAAATAAAACGAATTTAAGAAAACGAAATTTTTTATAAAGAACCCAACTCAGATTATACACAGAAAATACGGATTTGGGGAAATAGGGGTTACAGGAATAGCGACCTATGTTTTAATTTTTTTTAAATTTTTGTTTGCCGTCGCTATTCCCACTAGCGATCTTAGAGTAATGAGGTCGCTGATGGGATTAGCAACCTTTAATGAGCTGTATTCTAATACTTAGCAAAATCTAGAGAGCTTTTGCTCTCTGAAAAATTACAATCAATTTATTTTTAAAACTAAGGTCGCCATTCAGAATATTGACCTTTATTAACTAAGGTCGCTATTCTGAATAGAGACCTTAGTTGTATGACTATTTTACAAATTTTACAAAGAACAAGGAGATTGTGTTTCCTACTGAGGTTGCTATTGGGAATAACGACCTTAGAGCATTTGTAGTCTTTTTGCTAAATATCCATAATATGCATATTTTCTCAAAAATATCGTTGCAGTCGTTTGATAAATATGCATATTTAGCTACAGTAGATTGCCATATATGATAGATGATTTGAGAATTATGCATATTTTAAAGGACGAAACATCGTGTTGCGTCGCTCGAAAAAATATTAGTTTTAAATCGTCAGACGAAACTTCGAGTTGCGTTGCTCGATTAAAAAATAATTCTTTAAAACAGAAAAGGCGGGAAAATTAAAAAAAAGCCTCGGACGCAACATGATGTTGCGCCCCTCATCTTCGTAATCCTCCGACGCAAGGTTTTAAAAAAAATATTGAAGTATTGCTTCAACATGATGTTATTCCAATAGATACTCAAGTAGGTATTTCAACTTGATGTTACTTCAATAAATACTTCAAATCGGGAGACAGGAAGAATATATTTAGAAGAATATGAAGTATTAAGGTAACATCATGTTGAATACTTTAAAAAAAATATTGAAGTACTGCGTGAGGAGAAAAAAAGTTGAAGTATCTATTTAAAAAATATTCAAGTATCTATTGTAAGCTCCCTGAATTGCCGGACTGGTAATTTTTTTTTTCTCTCCTCCGACGCAATGTTAACTTCTGTCGCTTAATTAAAAAATATATTTTTCCGTCCGACGCAATATCGAGCTCCGTTTGACCTGGATTTTCATTATTTTAATTTAAATTGGCAAAAAATAGCATTCGACGACTGCAACAATCTTAACAAATGCTATATGCATTTATCCATTTATGCATAATTTATTCAAGGACGACTGTGGATGCTCTTAGCATACTAAGGTCGCTATTCCCAATACCGACCTCAGTTTTAAATTTTTAGGGAAAGCTCTTTAGCAATCACTAAGTGCTTCAATACATTCATTCGAGCTCATTAACCTCATTATACTAAGGTCGTTAGTGAGAATAGCGACGACGAAAAAAAAATTCAAAAAAATTACAACATAGGTTGCTATTCCCATTAGCGACCTCAAAATGAAGAGGCTGCTATTGGGAATAGCGGCCGCTGCTGGCCAAAAAGTGATAAGAGCATCCACAGTGGTTTCTTATATTGGCAAATTGCCATTTTATAGCAAACAGATCGCTGCAGTGGTTTTCTATTTTGCCATTTTTTAGCAAATATGCTATATTCGTTTCTTATATATGAGAAACTGAATAGCGATTCTCAAATTATAAAGGACGGGATATCATATACCGTCGCTCCAATTTTAATATATTTTAATCGCGTCAGACGGGGTATCATATACTGTCCCTCTGATTTTTTTAATTTTTTTTTTAAAAACTCTTCAGACAAGAGATCATATCCCGTCTGAATCAGACAAGAGATCATATACCGTCTGAGAGGTTTTCTTTTTTGTGCGACGGTATATCATATACCGTCCCACTGATTTTTTTTTAAAAAAAAGCGCAGAATATAGCAAACAACCACTGCACCCTTCGATCCTATTTGCTATTACTGTAGCAGCCATTTTTGGTAAAATGAAAAACACCATTGTGGATGCTCTAATAGTTGGGGAACTGGCTAAAAAACGCAAATATTTTCAAAAAGTGGCCTATGACGGCAAAAAATTCCGAAACCCCTCAGCCGCTCTTTCACTCTGCACCCGCCTTATCCTTCCCAATCTCATCACTCTTTCTCCGAAATCCCAAATCCCCAGTTCCCCAAAACCCTACCTAGGGTTTATCCAAACCACCCCAAATTCCAGTCCCAAATGCTCGATGGCTCTCTCGAACTCGTCCTGCCTCTTCTCTTCCCACTCTCTCCAACGACTGAACCCTCTCGCCTTCCGATTCTGCGTCACATCGACTCGACGGAGCCTGAATCGGTCCAAATCCAACCGTACATTTCAATCAGGTTCACTCAATTCAATCTTCTTTAGCTTTCTCTTCGGTTTCGTGTTCTTACTAGGTTTTTTTTATGTTGTTTTGGTCAGCGATGGTGGCGGCATCGGAGGAGAAGGTGTTCACTTCACCGCAGACTGCGAAGTCTTTCGATTTTGCGTCGGAGGAACGGATATACAACTGGTAACTCATTTGTAAATTAGATATATTTTTTTTGTTGGGGCATTTTGCTGTAGCCGCTCACACTGGGGAGAGAGGGGGGGATTTTCAACTTCTCTAATTATTTCCGAGCAGGGCGTGCTTTAGACGAAACGATATGTTTTCGCTCAATTTTATTGGGAATAATGAGGGCATTTCTGAATACTTAAAGTTTTATTTCCGAAGCAAGTTTTCAAGAAACTGCTAGAGTTTTAGCAAAAGGCTGGAATCGAACATATGACCTCTGGAAGCCTTGCTAACTGCACTACAAGTACTTGGCAGATTTGTCTGTTGTTGATAGACGATCAGCACCTGGAATGTGCGTGTTTATCATTTTTGGGGATCGCGTTTGTTGCCTTGGTGTATGATAACTGTCGTCAATTTCCAACCAGCATGATGGGTAGAGATGATAGTGAATGGCCGAATGGCCAGTTCACATGGGTTGGGTGCGTTAGTGAAAAAAAACAGAGTTAAATTTATTTTGCTGAAGGACGCTCAATCCTTCTATAGAGAAAACCTTCATCCTCACCATCAGTCAATACCAAAGAATTGGAAAAGAACAAGCAGAGTCTGCGAGTTTTTCAGGTAGGAAGGTCAAATTTAGTCTTGAAATTGAAGATAAGGGCACTATAATCCATATAACTGAGGCAAAGTATACCATCCTCCCATCAACTGACTAGATATGAGAAGCTTTGGGAATGGATGAGCAAGAGCATTGGGCAGTAGTGAATTTAGTCATTTCCTCCTACCCTTATCTACCCCATGACATGAGAAGTGGGTAACGAACGGGCAGTTCCTACTCAAGACTACCCTTCTTACACATCTTCAATACTAGCTCATATTACGTGAGATATTAAGATATTTCCTGTTCGAAATTTTGTAAAAGTCATTGTTTTGTTGAATGTAATCTTAAAAAATTAAGGGAAATAGCGGAGAGGACAGAAAGAGTTTGTGAAGACATGTTGGATGGTCAACTTCATTATTGACTTTGCTGAATTATGTTGTTGCTTATTGGGCTTGAACGAAGCCATAACACCTGAAGTTACCAAATAGGCCTTTGTTTATTGAAAAAGGTCTTTGCTAAATGCTAACCACCAAACAACTTAACCATGCTAAAGAAAATTATAATGAGCATAGATGTGGCAATTAAATCTGTATGTAGTTTATTTTGAAAGTGCTTCTATTTTCCTGATAGAGTGAGATTTTTTATATTGAATCATGAAAAACTTAATTCTATTTGGATTTTACTCAATTAATCTATCTCCATGTGGAATTTAGGGTGTCATTTGTTTCGAGTCTTCAACGGCCAGTTTTTCAATCACTACGATTTGGAATTGTTTTGTTAGAATGATAATTCATTAATGAAGCAATTACTTGGTTCACATTAGCAATGTTTATGACCTTTGAGAAGAAATTAACAAATTATTCAATAAACTGATTGCAAATGACTGGGACAAGGCTTATTATTGGTTGTGGTAACAATTTGTTGTGAAAGTTAATTTTGCTGTAAGAATTATATACGTACTTTCTTTTCTAGCCTCAGAATACTATAACTTTGACTTCCAACACGTGTTAATTGTCAAAATTTGTTCATTTATGAAAATTTTCTTATGCATGGAATTTATATGGCTGGATTTCTTTCCAGTTTTATTTCATATACTTGGTAAGATCGATTTGATACCGTGTTGGTTATGCTTTGGGATACAATATTCGAATAAGTGATAAACTACTTAGTGTGTATTGTAGGTGGGAGTCTCAAGGGTATTTTAAGCCTAGTTTTGACCGTGGAGGAGAGCCTTTTGTTATACCCATGCCGCCCCCTAATGTTACTGGATCACTTCACATGGGACATGCAATGTTCGTGACTCTTGAGGTTTGAAATGATAAATGCTGTACTTCCTCAAATTGATGCAATTTATAAGTTTCCATAGTATTATTTATTTGGGGTCTTAACTCTTAAAATCAGATGTAGGTACTTAGGACTGTATTCAACAATTTTCAAAGTATCAGTTATTCTACCTAGAGGTTACCACCTAAGAAATGTTTTGTTGTAAATGGGCATTTGAAAATTTAAATACAAAAATTGCTTAATGAAGCAAAAATAAAATTCAATATTTCAAGGCAGAACAGAGGGTATTATCAAATCCCAAGGAGGTACAACTAATGCACTAGTTTTTAACCTGTCCAATCTGACACAAGGCGGTAATACTGATACTTAGATATTTCATTATTTTTAAGGGCTTTGGTGCGCTTTAGGTTGTTAATTGGCACATGCTACTTCCTAATTGAGTATATGTTATGGTATGATTAGATTTGGTATTGAATTAATCAGAAAATTGATATACCAATATTTTTTTATATCCGTAGCTCCTTTTGATTCATTAGCATGCTAACAATATTGGTATGAATTAATGTGAATATAACTCAATAGGTGAAGTATTGGAGGGTTCATTACATCAACTACTCTATTATATAAAATTTATTCAGCGACTGCCCTGATTTAACCATCATCAATTATGAGAGGAGTGTTAAAATGTAACTAAATTCTTTAAAATATATATTTTAAAATCCATTTTCCGACACAATAGAAATCCCAATCCTAAACTTCTTTGAAGTATATATTTTAGAAATTCAGTTTCTGATACACTAAATGATATCTCAATCCTAAACTGCCTACACTTTTGGACTGATACCAAAAGTAGCTGTCCAAAATCAATACTGATTTCAAAAGTTTGAGCACTAATGGAAGCACACTTTTCATGTTTTGAACAAGGTTGTAAACGGCGTCAGGCGGTGGCGGTTCGGCCAAGGGCCGCCTACCGCCCAGGACGCCTAGGCGGTGCCTAGGCGGCGCCTAGGCGTTTTGTTTTTATTTTTTAAATATTCATATATTAACCTTTTAAAAGTTACATTTCTCTATTTTTGCTTGTAGTCTAAATCTTTTAAATGCATCACAATTCACAAGTGATGCTAGGCCAGAATGATTTTAGAAGTTCAACAACGATTATGGTGTAAACTTTAGATTCATAATGACATAAACAATAATCAGTCATATAAAATTTCAAATATAACGTGAACTAGTAACACCTTAATGTAAAGATGAAGAAGCTTTTTACTGTTGAAGATGAAGAGAGTTTTTTCTGTTGAAGATGAAGAGACTATTTTAAGAATTAAAAAAAAATTACAAAAAAATTTGTCAGCCGCCTGATCGATTTTGGCCGCCTAGGGGCCGCCTCGACCGCCTAGGCGCCGCCTCGGCGGCGCCTTGTATGCCTAACTGCCATCTCAATGCCTAGAGTACCGCCTATTGCATATGCGGTTCGTTCTCCTCTTTTTGAGCGCCTAGGCGTCCGAGGCGGACGCCATTTAGAACACTGGTTTTGAATGCTAGTTATAGTTGGTTCGTTGACTATTCTCTCGTTATCTCTATAGAAATACATAGCCACCAATAATACTCATATATACGGAGCAGTTACAAACAAATATCCCCAGTGTACACACGCTGAAATGCCTTTCTCTTTAGCTAAGCAGTTAAATCGGTTTTCGGAATTAATCGGTCTAGGGGTGATTAATGATTAATCATTTAATCATTAATAATCGGCGATTAAATCGGAAAAATCGTGTATATCTATATAATAAAACACAAAAAAAGCTATCAAGTGGCTCACATTCAATAGGGTTGAAATCAATGGTCCAGATCTAACCTCACAAAACATATTTTCCCGCCCAAAAGTTTTTCCCCAAAACTCAAATTCAAATCTCCCCAAAACAACTCATTTATTTATTTATTTCTCTCTCTCCCTCTCTCTCTCTTTCTCTCTATTTACTCAGAAATTTATATTTTTAGATTTCAGGTTTGTAAATTTTCAAATTTTTTATGCATTTTTTTATTGCTCATGTTACATTGAAAATAGCAAATATATCATCAACAGTTAATTTTCATCATTTTCCACACTCAAAGTTATAAGAAGTTGGATTTTACACCCCCATTTATAATTATTTTTCAACATATACTAATGGAAACATTACTTTTATTTACAACTAATTATTGTTTTACTATTCAAACTTGAGCTACATAATTGTTGTTTTACTGTTTCCAAGACTTTCATATGCTGTATCGTTCCAAAAATGTGCCGTAGGCACGTGCCCATGGGCAAATCTAGTATATATGAAAAATAAAAATAAAAATGAGCTATCCTCTATGTACAAGAGGATCTTAAGTTTTGAAAGATAAGTTAACCCGTGAAATATTAAGTTTAATCTCACTAATTAAGTAAGCATACCTTAAACTCAGAGATAACACATTCAAAATATAAATAAATGGTAAACAATCCACACTTATCTTCATATTCATAATTCACGTTTAATGTCACATCCACACCCATCTACATATTCATAATTCACTTTTAATGTTACATAATACAAAAAAGAAGTAAATATAAATAAACATTTATAGTTTTCCACCCATTGTCGTATTTAATACTAAAACGCAAAAGACCAAAACAAAGTGAAACAAACCTAGAACCGATTTAACCGGTTAATCGGATTAACCGATTATCGGCCGATTACCGATTTAATCAACGATTATTCCTGATAAAACCGCTACCGATTGAAATATTGTAAATCGCTAGAAAATTAATCGTCTTAGGTCTGATTAGCAATTAATCGCCGATTAATTGGTGATTTTTTCTGATTTTAACTGCGTAGCTCTTTAGGCAAGAGGTCTATTATGTCTTTTGGCTGCAAACTGATTCATCATTCTGTAACATAATGTGGAGGAATTTTATCCCTCCAGAAATGGAAAAAAAATCTTCCACAACTCTCTCTCTCTCTATATATATATATATCTGTATAATAAAACACAAAGAAAGCTATCAAGTGGCTCTCCTTCAATCTCCAAAAAAATCAAAGGCCCAGATCTAACCTTACAAAACATATTTTCCCTTCAAAAGTTTTCCCTCAAAACTCAAATTCAAATCCCCGCCCAAAATAACTCCTATATTTATTTATAGATTTTCTCTCTCTCTCTCCCCCTTCCTCTTCTATTAAAAAATTTAAGAAAATAAAATTTTTAAAATTTTTTAAAAATTAAAAATTAAAAAACCAAAAAAAGTTTTTAAATTTAAATTTTTAAAATTTTAAAAATAATTCAAAAAATCATATAATATGTCTTTTTCTGGACCCCAAAAAGTTTCTCATATAATATATTTGTTACTTCAATTAATTTGCTGGACCTCCAAAACCATTTTATATGATCAAATAAGGTGCACCGTTCTGAAGACGTGCCGTAGGCATGTGTCAACGGGCAAACCTAGTATATATATATATATATATATATATATATATATATATACTCTACACCCTCCTAAATGTGTGATCCACATCGTTGAAAGTGTTAACATGTCATAAAACATAAGATGATGAAATATTATCAATGTTGAATATGTTTTGCCTATGCATTTAGATGGCACAATTGGTCTATTATTGAAATATCATTCATTTTGCAACTTCATGATGAATGGGTTAAACATATTCAAATTCAGTGATTTTTATCTCGCTCTATGTTTAATGGTATAAAGATCAACTTGAACGGTGTGGATTGTGAACTTTAGTTGCATAGATTTGGTTTTTAATGCACCATAGGTGGAAATTTCTTCCTATGCCATATGACACCTCGTATTCTCATATATATATGTATATATATATACAGTTGAAACGGAACATGCATTTGTCTTGTTTGAATGTTCATTATTTCTATGATTGCCATGATGTGCTAACAGTGGCTGAGATGTTAGTATATAGAGTAAATTATGATTTTGAAGATAAGTTGTTCTCTTATTATTGGAATTTTTTTTCAGTGTCTTGGTCTTTTTGTTGATATTTGCCTATAAGGTTAGTTATACCTTTTTCTATGTTTAAATTCATATATTTTTCTGCTTCCAGGACATAATGGCTCGATACTTCCGTATGAAGGGGAGGGCCACTCTGTGGCTTCCTGGGACTGATCATGCTGGCATTGCAACTCAGGTACATTTCTGAACCATCGCCGCTGGAATGTGTACAAGTTACACCTGAGTTGTGTAGGTTCTGCTGATGCCCCTTGACTTTGCTTCCACTTCTTAACAGTAAATGAAATGTCCATTGTTAAGTTTCATTTCTAATGTTCATAATTAACCAGCTTGTGATGAATGTTGCTTTCTTTAACACTAAATCTTCATGTGGTTGGCTAAATTCCCTGCTGCATTAAATCAGTTTTGCAATCATCATCAAAGTCCTTTTCCATCAAAATGTGGTTGGTTGGTTAGCAGTCAATTTAAACTGAAGACCTCCACAAAAGATTTGGCCAAATTTTACTCTGAATGTGAATTTGATCTCAACCATCTTTTATTTGTGCTATGTTCCCGGCCAAGGTAAATATGGCAAAAGAACCCATGTTATGGAACCTTCCATTGGCGGGTCAACAATATTTGTAATTTAGTTTAAGCTCATGTAATCAAGGAGCAACTTTCCAAACTCCAATAGCTTAGATAAAGAGGTAGACAAAATTTTCTATTTGGAATCCTATTCATCTCCTTGAGGTTCAAATCAAATCACTAAACCAATCAAGTTTAGCTTGTGAACTTCTATATTTGATTATGCTTAATCAAAAGAAAAGTAAGATGCAACCCCAAGTTCCTCATCGTTGGTGATATTCTGAGCTTTAACTTAATTCTTTATGAAATTGTTTCAGTTAGTTGTGGAAAGAATGCTTGCATCGGATGGCATTAAAAGGGCAGATTTAAGTAGGGAAGAGTTTACCAACAGAGTTTGGGAGTGGAAAGAAAAGTAAGCTTTTGTTAGACTTCCTCCTTATTTTTGTGTATCTTTCATATTTTGTTTTTATTTATTTTGCTTTTATAGAACTCTCAGCAGCCAAGGCGTCTCTTTCTATTTCGCGATGCACACAGCTTCTTTTTTATTTCTTTTGTTTGCTAGACCTTCCACTATGTCTATAGATCGTAGGCTTCCTTTCTTTCAATATAAAAACATGATGGATGATCCAGCATTTTTATTTCTACTAAATTTAAAAGAAGCCTCTAACCAAATAAGACTTCAAAATCTAAGCAATATGAATTCGAACAGCACATTAGTGATGTTGGACTTATTGCTCTCTTTTGCAAACAAAAGCATTGACCAGATTTACCATTTCAACAAAACTAAATCCGAGGCTCATTTCAAGCAGGAATACTACTTCATATCTTTTTGGAGATATTCTAATGATCCATATGATCTCTTAAACTGTAATTCTACGAGAACTAGGACTTCACATTTATTGTAATAAGATGAAATCTCCATTTATTAATGGAGGCCATCCAATTAGCAAGCTTGTAACCTCAAAAGGGATCTACTGAAATTATACCAAGAAAATGACCCACACTAGATAAACTTTAGGAAGACCCACAAGTTCGAGAGATCTCCGAAGAGAGAGACATTTGCGAGAGTCTGTAATAACCGAATGAATCTTCCAATAAATCTTCAACTGCAGCTCACTATAGTTATTGATGTCATTGAAGGGAGTTTACTAAAAGTGGGAGCAAGAGCATTTGCGAGAGTCTGTAATAACCGAATGAATCTTCCAATAAATCTTCAACTGCAGCTCACTATAGTTATTGATGTCATTGAAGGGAGTTTACTAAAAGTGGGAGCAAGAGGTTATGCAGTTATGTAAAACCTGTTGTCTCTATTATCCAGTTTTGAGCATATTTCAGTTTCTCACTGAATTTGATCACAGAATGACTTGTATCTTTTTGGTGCTTCATAGGTGGTTTACTTGTATTTATTTTGTGACTGATAATCATTTGTTTAGACTAGTTTCATTACTTCTAGCTAAGTTATGTTCTATTTAGTAATGCCATGTTAGTACGGCATTTATCATAATTAACTCATAAGTTGGAACCAATGTTCTGCTTTCAGATATGGTGGAAGAATTACTAATCAGATAAGGAGATTGGGTGCATCTTGTGATTGGAATAGGGAACACTTCACCCTCGATGAGCAGCTAAGTCGTAAGACAGTTGTCTATCTATCCAAATACTAAACTAGTGTATGAGAATATGAGTACTCTCTATAGATTGAATTCCATGACATCACAGTCTATCGCTTATGCTTTGATTAAAACCTTACAAGCTTTAGAGTTGTTTTAATCAAGTAATGTTTATGCGGGACCTTTTACTATTGAAATGTTTTATGGACCATTAGGATGAATGCACATTTGGTAATGCGTACATGTATAAGTATTGCGTCATACCACATTATGTGGCTCTTTCTAAGCACAAACAATCTTATTTAGTAGCTTCACTTGATAGTACTCATCCTCATATTATATGGTTCTCTACTAGAACTATAACAAGGATCTTAATTTCTTCCCCCTATAGGAGATTGATTCATTAGCTAATAGGGGTTTTCTAACCCTTCCCCATGTTATCTTCATATGTATCAAACTATCAATCCACCTACAAATCTATCCTAGCAAAAGTTGACCACTTAGAAGAAAAGCATGTACAATTTTTCTTGACCTACTTCTGATGTCCAACTGATTGTAATGACTTGCTGCTGGGTCGAGACTCTATTAGAAATAGATTTGAGTGGAAGGAGTTGAATTATTCAATACATTGGCCAGCTATATGCTGCCACCTTAAAGGCAATCATGCACAAAATGTGGGTAACTTTTCAAGCTAAACTGGGAAATATAAGAGCGGATCATGCCAGTTTAAAGGAAAAATCCCCCATTCTACTTTTTGGCATCTTTTACATGGTTTAGATAACTTTAAACGGTTATGCATACTTTCTTATAAACCTATTCACAAATCAGGCTATAATCAGCTCAGATGTAGAACTGCACCTTGTTCAATTTAAATCTGATAAGAGCATCAGGGCTAAATGTAATATGGTCATAAGTCATAATAATAAACGGATGAGATTGGCTGATCAGCTTCATGTTGGATCAATTCTAAATTCTGTTTTGAAATCTGTGCTTTTTCTCAACCGTGGTTTCAATTGGGCAAGCTATCTCGGTTTTTTGGTTTACCTAAACCCTGCCTGCTTAAAATATTGTCCGTCTGTACTTTAAGTTGAAGAAGGAAACAGAACAAAAGAAAGTTCAATGTGAGCAATTGAAAATAGATCGTATCACATATTTATGATGTTCGATTTATTAATGACATTAGTTGAGTATATACTTTCAATTCTGTTTATTCCTAATGATTTGGATATGGAAAATCGTTCATATCATTATAAAATTTCTTAAAAATAATTTCTAGGAATGAATGATTGCAGGGGCTGTGGTTGAGGCATTTGTCAGACTTCATGGAAAAGGACTAATATATCAAGGTAATAGTTTTCTTCGTGACTATTGTATATATTATCTGGAAACATTGAATTGAATTCCTGTGCCAGACCTTTCTAGAGATTCTCTGAAGAGTTTCAATCTTCTCTGAAGAGTTTCAATCTTCTCTTTAGTCTTGGTCACATGGAGAGGCCACCGTTAGCATTTTTTTGTTAGAAGTAGCACTGGCTTTGTAAACAGTAGTATTTATCATTGATTTTCTAATATGTTTAGACTGAAACTGGTTATCAAGATTTTATGTGCCTGTGTATGAGTTTGTTGTGGGTTTAGAAGGTATTGGAAGGTAAACATTATACTTGCCACACATCATTCTTGCTACGACCATGACATATTAGCTAAAGAAGAATTTGACGACAGAACTTCTTTTCTTATTTTTCAATATCAAAATTGTCTTGATTTGTAGAGTGCAGATGACTTTATGAATCTCAAATATGAGGATATAATTTAATATTTTAGTAGTACAATATAATTATTTAGTCAAAATGTTGGCAAAAGAAAACCAAAGAAGGAAATAAGTCAGAACTCTCAAATTTTGGACTACTTTTTTCATCAAGGCTCACAGGAAATCTTGAAGAGTAGATTCTATGACGCCCATATCGTTTCAAATTGCTGGATAGAGTCAAATATTAATCTCAACACATGTTGAGAGCTCATAGTCTTTTTTTGTTGTTGAAGAAAAGGTGGAGTATAGCCACCGTGTTTCATTAATAAGGAGTTAACGGAGCTCATAGTCTTGAAAGTCCGATGTGGTGACAATTTGGGTTCTTCAAATCATATGGGCCGATTTGAAACTTTGGGCATCTAGTGCCACCCCTCTCTCCTGCCTATGGCTGATGTTAAAGAGAAAAAAAAAGATGCTCCTTGGTATCCATGAACATGCAAAATTTGTATGCAACCTTACAGTGTGGAGAATTGGAATTTGAGCTAAAATTTGAGGGATCAAAATGGTTGAGACCTTTGTCAAATGAGCCACTGAATGTTTTAGGTGTTATTAGTGATATTGCTGAGTATTGGATATTTGAGACTTGAGAAGATGTTCATGAAAAATTTGACGATTTAATGGGGATTAACTCTATCCTGCATGGTTCAGGACTTTATTTATTGTGATTACTTTTTTTGTTTGTGTGTGGATATTCTCTTTATTATTTTTATTTTTTTGCATTGTCTTACTTGATTATTTTTCTCAAATTTTCTTTTGACATTATTAGTTTATTTCTTTTGTTTTTTTGAATTGTTCCATAAAAAAGAATGCTCCCTATCACTTCATTGACCTTTTATGATCTTTTCTTGCATATTGAGAGAATCCACCTGCTACACTGGCGATTACCTTTTGAAGGACTCATTATGGTTGAATTTTCTTTGTTCAGGGTCTTACATGGTGAATTGGTCTCCTAACCTGCAAACTGCTGTCTCTGACTTGGTATGTTATATTTGACCAGATTAATTTGCACAAGAAAGCATGTTTGTTTTACCATTTTCAAGAACGTCGCTATCTTTTTACCACTATTTAAGTATGGGGGTAGTGGGAATTTAATGATGTTCCCCATTTTAAAATAAAGTTTGTCTTCAGACATGTATCCTGGGTTATAATAGCGAAGGTCTTTGATTGTTGATTAACCATTATTGTTAGGATGTTTTTACACATCGTCCCTTATTTGCCTTAGTAATCTTTATGGTGTTTGGTCTGTTCACAATGTCCCATCTCAGTTGATGGGGGAATCATGTTTTGGATTGCGATTTTCACTGCATGAAATAATGACTCGGACCCATTTCCAAAATAATAATAGTAATGATGATGATGAGGAATACCAATAATAATCATGATGATGCTGTTGCTGCTGGGATAATAATATTAGAGAATGGCTAGGGTATCAGCCTAGCTAACTTAGCTAGGGAGACATTTCAAAATTCATATCTCAGTTTTCCAAATTGAAAAGTAAGATGTGATACGCACCTTTAAAGTATGTTTGTACAAAATTTTAAAAGAATTTGACGAGTTTTACCCATTTATCAAGCAACCGAAAATTGATATTTTATAAAGGGTTGATGAGTGGTTAATATTTGTAGAATTCATTAAACATTTTGTACACAAATAGTTTTCGTGATGTAGATTATATACAATGGTGTGGATTTTCTTTATTTTTTTTTGGAGAAAAAAGTGGACCGCGTCACCGCTTCATTAATAAAAAATTAACAAAACAAAGTGGTACAAATAATTACATCTAGCTGTTCCTGGAACGGAACGATGGAAAACTATTACACAGCCCAGCCTACAACAATAGCTTGTCCCTCTCTAAACTATACTTGTAAACACAGACATTTGCAACATGTTCTTCCATTCATTAGATGATGCGCAACCACGTTCCTATCAACCTATCAGCTAACGACTCATCGATCACTAAATCTTAGAGTCAACTTGCCACTTCACCTTCTAGCGACAACTCATCCGATCAGCACTATAGCGACGACTTCCCATACCCCATTCGATGATGACTTGCCTAATCCCTATTCTGCTAACGACTTACCCTATCCACCCGTTCGATGACGACTTGTACCTTCACTACCCCGGAATGATAAGCCCAAATACTGCCACAGTGCAGTTTTCCCGTTCGTGTTGTCGATGATGACTAGCCCGAACACCATCTATGTGATGGCATGGTCATCACCAGACCAGCAACGGCTCATACCTCTCACACCACACCAATATTTTGCTCACTCCCAAACTAGCGACGACTTGCGCATTCAACCATACCGGCAGCGACTTGCACATCCAGCACAACAGTCACAGCTCGTACATCCTCCCCCATATCGACGGCTCGCACATCAAGCCTAACGATGTCAACAAAATCATACACCGAATCGTTAAGGATTCACACCATCACCATTGTTCGATCAAAGAAGAACAAATAAGATACCTCAAAATGGGTCCTTAAAATCATTCAAAAGCTCATCTTAAAGCCCAAATTCATGCTCACCATTCCCCATTCTAATTTGAATTTCAAAAGTCTACTTTGAAATTCAAATCTCCTCAGTCTTCCCCAAAATCAGATTTGAATTTCAAAACATCTAATTTGAAATTCAAATCTCCACACTTTCCCCCTATACTTTTCCCACATCTAATTTGAATTTCAAATCATCAATTTGAAATTCAAAATACCCCTCCACACTTTCCACAATCCCACCAACGACATCATCTTCATTTTCATTTTCATCAATGTGGATTTTCATTTTAGATAGCCAAGAATGAATTTTGAGATGTCTCCTTAACTTAGTTAGCTAGGGTGACACCCTAGTCCCCTTATTCTCTTCTAATTATTGTCATTATTATTATTACTATTATTGTTATTATTGTTATTGTTGTAATTACTATAATTGTTACACTTATTTTTATTCTTATTATTCTTTCTTCTTCCCCATTCATGATTTAAGTTACTCCAAATTAGTTTAGTCTGACCACATGTAATCTATTATCTTCAGTAACAGCTTTCAAACTTACATTTTTACCCTTTCAATTTTCATGTTTTATCCCTCTAATCTTACTGTTCCAACATTGACTTCAATGCCCACCCGCCATACATTCTTTCTTAACTTCAACTCTATCACCACAGCAACCATCAAATTTCTTTCTCCCCTCTTCCACCATAGCATCAGTTGGATGAGAAGAATTCTTACGAAGATTTCTTACTGCACCCTAAATGAAACTTTCTCTGTATTTTTACTTTTTTATGAAAATTGGTCAACTTCAATCATATATCGATTAGCATTATTAAAGCCTATTATCCTTGTAATTGAAGATGCTTGGGGAAAGATCCATGATTTAGCTGTTGGTTCCTCACTTCTTTATTTCGTTCAGAAGCCTTTTATTCTGTGACAAAAAAGCAATCTTCTAATCAAGGTTGTCCAATTTATGATTTTCACTTTTGTTAAACCATTCCATTTTGTGCATTGATCTTTCCATCATCAACAAAGTATTATAAAAGTTATGCATATCAGATGGTGAATTGACCTCAGTGCATGACTCGTGAAATGCACACCTAGTGCGTATTTGAGTGTTAAAGTACCTAGCACTATCAATGGTCAACTAATTAACTAAATATATTCAAAAGGAACAATAATTGCTGAATTATTGATTACTCCATATATAGGAGCTTGTGTTGAAGTCAATGCAACCTAGAGAGACGAACTTTGATTTCTTGATCCATCCTGCTACGATCATGGTTAAAGTATTTGCTTAGATTGAGAGGTATCTCATTGAGTCAACTCGGTATTTGTCCTACCTGATGCACTTCTTGCTCAAAAGTTGAGAGTGGCCGATGTTGAAGTTGAATGGTGAAAAAAACCAAGAAGTCCTGTATTAGGCATTTGAAACCCTACATCATAGAACTTATTCAATTTATGATATTGGCACATTCACTGAAGAATTAAGAACTTGAACACGAGAGCAAAAGCAAGTGACAGCTTTATTGAGTAAACACGATCTAGAGATACCAAATGAGAGAGAAAGCACTATAAAAGAAATATATTAAATGTTTACTTAAAGATTGGAATTAAAGCAATGATTGTAATTTGTTGTTATAAATATGTTAGAAAATGGCAAGCACGAGGATGGCAAAGTGATTCTTTTAGATACAAATACTTTAAAAGTCTTTATGAATTTTAAAATTAATTTAGACCAACTAACAAGTTGATACAAAATATTTGGATACACCAAGCCGGTAAACTCAGTATGAGATAGCATTAGCATAAAGGTCTTCCCTACAAGGGAAGAATCTGAATAGCGTACTTCTAGGAATGCCCCATCCCCCTTCCTCCCCCCTCCAAAAAAAAAAATTTAAGAAAAAAAAAAAACTATACATGCAAAAAAGTTGTTATTAACTCACTTATTCCTGATCCCTTGCCACCATAAAACTAGGCAGTTAAAATCAATTTTTGGAACTAATCGGTCTAGGAGCGATTAGTGATTAATCGGTTAATCGGAAAATAATCGGGATTAAATCGGAAAAATCGTTATATATATAATTAAAAAAAAGATATATTCTCATTATGTAGCAACCCTAAATCTTAATATAAAATTATTATGAGATTATCAAATAGGAACTATAGTTATAGAGAAAAAGAAAAGAATATTTGGTTTGAGCTGAGTTTAGATCCTGGTTGTGGGTTGGGTCGGATTTGCTGGTCGGTTCTATCAAACAAAAACAATCGGGGAGGAGCAGTGCGAGTAACAAGATGAGGTATAATAGATGCGGGTCGGGTCAAGTATGCGACGATGCAGGGGGAGCCACGGCGGGTCGGGTTTGGGTTTGTTCGATGAAGAAGAATAGAATCAGTTTGGGTTTGGGTTTGGGTTTGCGCGAGGAAGAAGAGAGTGGCGATATGTCGGATTTTGGGTTTGCGTGAGGACCAGAAGGGGTTTGGATTTTAAATTTGGATTTTGGATTTGGGCCAAATTGAGCCCAAATAATGCAAACGAGCATGAAAATTAGAGGAGATTTAATTGGTTAATTGGCCACTTAAAATCGGCCGATTAATCACTAATCGGCCGATTATACCCGATTAAATCGCTAACTATTGAAATATTATAAATCGCTAAAAAAATAATCGTTTGGCCTCCGATTAGCGATTAATCGGGCGTAATCGGGAATTTGAACTGCTTAGCCATAAAATGAGATCACCTCACCACCAACTTACACATGCATGTGTACATACATAACAAATGGAAACCAAATAGCTGATGAAGTCCATAGTACTATGCTACTGCGAGGTGCAAATAGTTATTTAGTGCACGTCATCCGATTGTAGATGATAGAAACCTAATGTTGCCACCTGCATTGTCAAAGATTCTTATTAGTACACTTCTGGCGGAGGCAGCTGTGAGAAAAGGAAAATATTTGGACATCAAATGCGATGAATGAATCATCATACAATGGCAGTAGAGGCTACACTAGTGCATTAAGGTTGAGAATTATCAATAAATAAAGTATTTGTTATTGCTAAAAACAGCACAATTAGTTTGAAGGAATAGCTGTTCCAATGTAAATGTTGAAGGAATACTGATGTAAACTTAACCCTAAGTAGAGAATTTTCAAGAATATTAAAAGATTAAGTTTACCAACATGTAATGCCGATTAAGTTAGAAATTAAAATTAATAATTGGTTTGATAGATTTTTAAAAATTGAAATAAGTTAACAAGCCCAATTAAAGAATCACGCTTAACAATCAACAATTATACTTAATCGTTCTTAGTATGTAAGATATGCAATAATGATCCGCACTCTAATTAGCAAGTACAAGCACACACTCAATATTTTTGGACGACAGATAATTCAAATAATATTATAGAGACGATAGACAGTAACACAAATAATGGAGAAGTGGAAAGAAGTTACTGGGGTTCGATGAACGTGTTGTCACATATGAAGGAAGAAGTTGCTGATCGTCGCTGTGCGTTGTACTCCTCTGCAATTTAGCCTCTGGGTTTGGAGATTAGGGTTAGGATTTGAATTGGGGATTAGGGTTTCGGGTGTGAAGGGATTTGGGGAGTCGGGTTCGTCGGCAGTGAGGGAGAGGCAGCAAGGTGGTCGGTGGTGGTAAGCGATGATGGGGTGGCGTCAGGTTGGAGGAAGAAGGGACGAAGGGGCTAGGCGAGGGCCGTCAGGGTTGCAGATGGTTGGAGGCAGCAGTCAGGGGCTTCGGGGTCGAGACGACGGCAAGGTGGGATTAGGACGACAGCAACAATGGGGTGAGGGGGATGTCGACGGGGATTTGTTGATGGGTTTCGGGAGGAAGGTAGAGAAGGAGATGAGATGGGGGGTGGCGGCTAGAGAGAGAGAGAGAGTTTTAGGGTTAGTATTTAAAATAAAATTAGGAATTTGGGGATATAGTTAGAGCTTCTCACAAACCCTAATACTTTCATAGGATTTCTCACAACCCTAATATTTTCTTATGGTCTCACACACACAAGATGAGAATGAAAAGCAATAACTCAGTACACAATAATATTTTTAAATCAATAAAAGCATAGCTTTTCATTATTCTTAAGGTCTATATATAGGCTCAAAATAAAATCTCAATACAACAACACCAACACCAACACCAACACCAACAGAGCCTTTTTCCCAACTAGTTGGGGTCGGCTACATGAATCCTGGTTTTCTATTCTACTCGGTTTAGCGCAATTTCTTCTGTAAGGTCACAAGCTATCATATCTTTTTTTACCGTTTTCACCTAAGTTAGTTTAGGTCCTCTACCCCTAACTCTACCCTCAATACTTATCAAATCAAACTTTCTAACAGGGGCACTACAAGGTTTACGTGTGACATGTCCAAACCACCTGAGGCGATTCTCTGAACTTATCTTGGATTGGAGCTACCTTTAGCATGTCTCGTATATGCTTGTTTCTAATTCTATCCTTCATTGTTTTACCACACATCTACCTCAGCATCCTCATTTTCACTACTCATTTTTTGGACATGTTTCTTTGTTGCCCAACACTGCTCCATACATCATTATTGGTCTAACAGTCATCCTATAAAATCTTTCCTTCAACTTCAAAGGTATATGTTTGTCACACAAAACACCACTGGCATTTCTCCACTTAAGCCACCCTGCTTGGATTCTATATATAACATCTTCATAAATTTCTCCATATCCTTGTATAATCGAGTCTAAATATTGGAAACGGTCTCTCGTAGGTATCTCTTGGTCATCAAGCTTCACTACTACTTCAGTTGTATTCTGAATATCACTAAAATTACTCTTCATATGCTCTGTTTTAGTTCTGCTTATCCTAAAGCCTTTAGCTTCCAAAGTTTCTCTTCACAATTCTAATTTAGCATTGACTCCTGCTCTAGTCTCGTCCACTAAGACGATGTCATCGGCAAAAAGCATACACCAAGGCACCTCATCTTGTATTTCTCGTGTTAATTCATCCATAACCAAAGTAAAGAGGTAGGGGCTTAAAGCCGAACTTTGGTGTAAACCTACTGTAATAGGAAAAACGCTGGTCTCTTTTGTAGTTGTTCTAATTGTGGTTGTTGCCCCTTCATACATATCCTTAATTACCTTAATTTATCGAATAGTTACTCTTTTATTATTTAACACCCACCATACTATGCCTCTAGGGACTTTATCATATGCTTTTTCTAGATCTATAAAAACTATATGTAGAGCTTTCTTATTCTCCTTATATTTTTTCATAAGTCTTTTCAGTACATAAATTGCTTCTATTGTTGACCTCCAATGCATAAACTCAATCTGATTCTCTGACACTGGCTTCTAGTCCTAGTCTATGTTCGATCACTCTCCCAAATTTTTATCGTATGACTCATTAATTTAATTTCTTGGTAGTTTGAGCAACTTTGTATATCTCCTTTATTTTTATATATAGGTACTAAAATATTCTTTCTTCATTCATCGGACATCTTCTTAGTTCTCAAAATTTCATTAAATAATTTTGTTAGTCAACCCACTCTTACATCCTCAAGACACTTCCAAACTTTAATGGGTATATCATCCAGTCCTAAAGCTTTTTCTATTTTCATACCTCCTAGAGCATTTCGAACCTCCGAGGTCCTAATTCTACGGAAAAACATATGCTCTCGACTCTCCCTCGAGTCCTCTATATTTAAGTTGCCCACAACATTTTCATTTAATAACTTCTCAAAGTAATTTCGCCATCTTTCCTTAATTTACTCATCTTTTACTAAGACTCTGGAATCCTCGCTCTTAATACACCTAATTGTATCCAGATCTCTTGTTTTCCTATCCATTTATTTAGCAAGCTTATAAATGTTATTTTCTCCTTTTGTTTCTAATTTTGTGTATCAATCATCTTAAACTTTTTTTTGCATCTGTTACCGCTTTCTTAACCTCTTCTAATGGTCTTATATCTCTCCAAATCCTCTTCATTTCTATTCTTTTGCAATATTTTGAACGTTGATCTTTTTTCTCTCACAATATTTTGGAGTTCTTCTTGCAACCTCCATGTTTCTTTATTTAGCAACCCTCTAACTTTAGATTCTCCAAGTACCTCATTTGAAACAAAATCTCAATACAAATCTTCAAAATATTCTAATGCAGAAAATGAAGGGTGTTAATTGCCAAACTACTACATATGACTAATATGCACAAAAACAAATAAAATGCTGAAATAAAGATAAATAGACTAATAAAATAGCCACCTAGACGACGTCTGCGCTGAGTCGTCTGAATCGATGTCCTCATCAAATAGCTGTGTATACCATTTCATTGAATTTTTTTCGTGACTAAATTAATTAATGTGGAAAGTAATCAGACTTGTAGCAATTGATCTAGTTCATCAATTGGTCTTGCTCACCTGTCAGTGATGGCAATGAGACCCAAGAGTACTGTTTGGACATCTGCTGATTGTGGAAACTCGTTGAAGTTGATGGTTGTTTGTTTTCGAAGATATTGTTCTAGCTGAGCTCATGATAGTTGCCAATTAATATTAGGCAAGACCAACCTGAAATGTCCTGATAGTTGGCAATTTGACTCTGATATTTATGTACATGGATAAAATTGAGATGTCCTGGATGGGCTTCTTTGTTTCTGTACCCAAAGTGGGTGGAAGATCATTTTTAAAACGAGAAAGTGTCACTTGTGGATGAGACATTGAAATAGATTATCACAGAACATTGAGTTTTGAACACTCTGAATGCCATTGGGGACAGCATTAACATTGGTTTATATTAATTTAATTGATGCAATCTATTGAAATATAATAATGGATGAACATAACTTTTTGCTTGTATTTTCCTGTAACGTTCCTCTTATGACTGATCCCTGTAGATTTAATCTTTGACTTGTGTTTTTCATACATGTAAATGGTTTGCATGTCCTAGACGACTAGACTAACAATAACTTAATTCGATATAGCTTTAAGCACCAGCGATAAACCTGAGTCAGCCCTTTTGAAGTTAAGGATACAAAAATCGTGTAATGGAGGTGAATTGGGTAAACAGTCTTTATCTCCTCGTAGGAGAATAGGGAAATACCTGCACATCTAAGGCACAACATGAGCTAAATGACCAAACTGAAACATATCTTAGAGTTCCTTCAATTTACATCCTTTTATATGAAAAATACAGCATAAAAAAAACAAGGGACAGCTTAGCCAAACTGGCACACTTTCCCATGTTTTACACTATGTCACTATCTTCTCCTGACATTTATATCCTTTACATTAGGAAATATTTCTTTAAAAAGATTGGTTGAATGTACATTTTTTTCATGAATAGATTTACTATAGACTGTTGAGTTTCAAATATCATATTTAGATGATAAATAAATACAGAATTTCCCTTGTTTTAGGAAGTAGAATACTCTGAAGAGCCTGGCACTTTGTTTTATATCAAATATCGTGTTGCTGGAGGTTCAAGGTAATATTGAATGTATGTTTTTACTTGATGTCAACGGTAAGGCATCTTTTGTGTGTTTAATATTTCCTCTCTTTTCAATGAATTAGATGATAATGAACAACCCCTTTCACTTAGTTCCTGAGGAAGCTATTGATTAACATTATCATTTACTTAGCTTTCTATCTAGTTTGTTCATGTGAAATTGGATTTTTTGTGCTAGCCATTCATGTGCAACACCACAATGATAATGGTTATGAGGTTTGCCAAGCTCGTCATTGATGGAGAGGCAATGGCTAAGGAGTAAGAAGACCTAAATTTACATGGGTTGAGAAAGTAAAAAAAACCAAGAGAGCTCGAAGATGAAGCCAATGAAATTTTACCGGTGTCAGCTACCAAAGTGTACTTAAAACCTGCGCTATTTGTCTATCTATGATAACATTCTCACTTTGTAATCTATGATATTGAAATGCAGAATGTGAGCTGAATACTTCTAAAAAAGAAGTGGAACAGAGATTTTTTTAATGGACTAGTTAAACTTTTTTTTTTGTGGTGAAAACTATGTGAATCATTATTGCCTTTGTATTTTTAAACTTCTTAAATTTTACACTTGATTTTTTAGAAAAGCAAGGATATCTTTTTTGTGCACATTCAACTTAATATCTTCATTCATTTTTAACGAATTGTGCAATTTATCATGTATAGATGTTGTGGACCAGGTTAAGTTTAAAGTTTGACCATAAATACAGAGTTGATTTTTTTTTTTTTTTTTCCAAATTGTGGAATTTGATTTTAAAGATTTTGAATTCAGACGGGCAGTTTCTTATTTACATAAAACATCTGAAATAAATAAAAAGGTCAAGGGCAAATGGATCAGTAGTCCTGGTCACCCTGGGTGCCAATGGGCTCTGACACTAAAGAGTTGTTTATTTATGTTAAGATGTTTTTTTTAGCAAGTTGATTGGTGAGGAAACAATTCAACTAACCAACCCCACGAAACAAATGGTTTATTTTGTTGCAACAACTGTAGTTTCATGAATCGTGGCTAGAGAACAATATAAAAATAAATTTGTTACACAATATGCTCTTGTATGAGCATTTGATTCTACTACTTTTGTGTTAATGACAGTTAATTTCAGAAAATTCTTTTTACTTTGTTTGAATTACTTATATATGAATGCAATTTGTGTGCTATATGTTCCATTCTGACGATTCATGTGCACGTCTAATACCTCAGTCACTAAGACAAATGACCACATTATTGTTGGTGAGGTATTATTCAACATGCCAGTGGTATTTTGGTTGACATTTGATTGCTTTTTGTTGCAGGGACGATTTTTTGACAATAGCAACTACTCGTCCTGAGACATTGTTTGGTGATACTGCCATTGCAGTGCATCCGGAGGTTGGATAGGTTTCTTATCTGTGAGGTCCTGTGTAATAATTTTGCTATATAGCGCATCAAAATGCACTTGCAACGTCAGAAGAGATTAAAGTACGATCAGGAATCTAAATTCTTAAACCTAACAAACGGCTAAGTATGTGCGAAGATATGCATGTATGTGTTTGCATAAAGATGGAGTAAGCCTTAAAACTTTTGTACAATTTGTTCATGATCCAACATTGTCTTGTTGGCTTCTGGCAAGTGAATAGTGTGCACCATAGAGAAAGCCACGTTGATCTTAGAGCTGGTATCGGGTCCTATCGGGTCGGGTCCTCCACTACCCGGACCCGGTACCTCACGAGTCAAAAAATTGGACCCGGACCCGGACTTGCAAGAACCGGGTCTGGGTCCTAGTTAAAAAATTTACCCGTCGGGTCTGTTAGTAGAGAATAAATATTTGCACTTTTAAGTATTTTTGCACCCAATACCCTATGATTCTAACAATTTTTGCACTTAAGTACATGAATTAATATTATATTTACACATCTATCTTCAACAATTATTTTTATATGTATATCCCTATAATCCTATTATTCAAATTCTATATGTTTGGGGGTATTTTTTAACGGGTCCGGGACCGGGTCGGTTCTATTTTGAGCGGACCCGGACCCGGACCTAAAAGTGCATTGGGTTTTATTTTAGGACCCGGATCCGGACCTGTATAGATCGGGTTGGTTCCGGTCCAATGCTGGGTCCGGGTATCGGGTAAATGTGATAGTGCTGGTTGACCTTCCCTATGGATCTGCACCAAGACCTGCACCTATGGTAGTCCAGTAAAATTCCTGGACTAGGCATCAAATACATGTGGTGGGCTGTCTCTTAAGACCTCCAATAGATGATCCTTAGTTGGACAAAGAAAAATTTTCAAAATACAAAATACCTGTTGTACTAAAACTTAAAAGGTTATTCAAATCTGCATGAAACTTCTGATGTTCATAATAATTAACGAAAACTTTCTAAATCTTCTTTGATACTGATTGCTTTAGGTCTCCCTATGTAGGGAAAAGATCCTTGAACAAGTTCTTCAGCTAAAGCCTTGTTGTGAAAACTTGATCGACATGCCAAATACAATCTAAAGGAAGAAAAGCCGAATAGTATTAAATTCGTTTTGCCCACACCATGAAGTTACCACAAGCTCTGATTAGATTTTGTAAAAATAAATGTTTTGAGAATCAAACTTGATATATGCTAGATCATGTGTTGCAAACACGGATTGTTTATAATAATGAGTTTAGATAGATATATGGTCTATAATATTTTTAGTCCCCTCAAATTGTAGATCAGCACCAATGCTTTGGCTAATAAAGTTATATCCAAGCCGTGATTGATTGAACATGTGATTCTTAGGTAAAAAAAGGTTTAAAAATCGTAAGTCTTACTTTTTAATTTATTTTTTAAAGCTATTTAGTATTTATCAACAAAAGTTAAAATTTCATTCTTTGTCAGCTATTTAGTATTTATCATCAAAAGTTAAAATTTCATTCTTTGTCAGATCAACCAACCCCACACCCCCCCCCCCCCCCCCCCCCCCAACCACCACCACCACCCAAAAAAAACGCACTCGCACACACATAATCCAACACATTCTTTGAATTGAAGAAATTTCCAATAATCTTCTCGGAGTCTGTGTTTCAAATATAAGTTTCCAATTGAATTAATTCCCGGTCAACTAAGTATATCTTAATGAAGATGTGTAGTTCTTGTGTATTTTGCAATTTGATCTTATTCCTATGTTACAATGGTTTGCCTGACTTGGTATCAGTACGTGATGGTTGAGAAATCTGCATGTCGTCATTTCTAAACTTGTTCCATTTGTTAATAAGATTTTTGTTCATGCCTTAGCTGTTTTTGGTGTCCTGATTCTTTTCCTTATCTTCAATTTTTGAGGAATTGTAGTAAAATATTGCAGTAGTAAAGATAACTAGAAACTCAAGCCTTATCTGCTTTTTTCTTCTTAAAATTCTGTATTGTTTATGACACACTTGCAGGATGATCGCTATTCTAAATACATTGGTCGGCAGGCTATTGTACCTCTGACATTTGGCAGGCATGTTCCTATTATTGCTGACAAAGTAGGTGATGTTTTTCTAATAACTTGGTGTTTTCTTAATCGTAGGTTGTAACCAGACCTTTTATTTTCTGTTAAGATGTTTCAAGAGTATTTTCTGATGGAGATTTTAATTTCAATTTCAAGTAGATTTTGAGTCTAAAATTGGTCGGACTTACAGTTGAGATTACTGTTCTACTTCCAACATTTCGATCACCATTATCGACTAACAGTATCTTCCTTTATTTATTTTTTTAATTTATAAATAACCCAATTTGTGTATAAGGTCTTAATTATTCCATTGTTTATACCAGGCTAGGATAAAAGATGGTTGTCTTTGTTAGTTAATTGGCCAGTATAATACCATGTCAGACCGGTGAATAATGAAGATGAATTGAAGAACAAAATACTTTTGCAGGAGTCCCCTATCTCTGCAGCTTCCCAAGTGATATTGTTTCCAGTTGAAGAATGAATATAACTTATTTTAGAATTCTAGTTCTCTTGGGAAATAATAGTTGAATTGTGGAATATTATGAATTAAGTGGAGAAGCACCTCTTTCTCTATCTAGGTCATGTCAACAGGAGCAGATCAAGATCATAAAGTTCTCTTAAAACAGACAGAAAACACTCTGAATGGGTAGGCTCTACTGCCTTTTGTGTTCCAGCTTCTTCAATTCATGCGTTGTTGTGAACAAAGAGTATAATGGGCCATTTCAGTTGGAAGGGCCTATAACAATGAGAGTTTTGAGAGTAATTATTATCTTCTTGATTATAGCTGTTAGTTATGAGTCGCGGAAGCTTTGAATCTTAGACATGAGGACTAGAATAATGGTGAAATTGATATAGACATGTGCAACAAAGACCAACAGTGTAGTGAAAGGCGTGCATGAGGCCTTGGTGATGCAAATTTAGGGACTGCACCTTGCACAAGAGCTGAAGTAAGGCAATTAGTTGAGGCGCCACCAATGCTCACTTCTTTGTGCACATTGATCGAAAGCGTGAGGCGGTTGCTTCAGTAAAAATTGTTCTGGGTATGGATTTTGAGCTTTTTTACTTTAAAAAACCCGTATCCAATTGAATATATAAGTTGTCGATTGGATATTTAGGTCAAATAACCTAAAAACCCAACATTTTGAGTTTTTGTGCATCCTAATAGCACTGGTCTTCTTCAGTACTGTTTAAATCTTTTTCTTTTTCTTCTTCTTCTTCCTTTTATTTTGATTTATACTGTTGATTTCTTTCTTCTTCTTCTTACTGCTACTGCTGTTGCTGTATCTTCGTTTCTTCAACCATCTTCTTATTCTTTTTCTTTCGTTTGATGTTGATGTTACTGGCTGCTGTTGTTAGGGTTATTATTGCTGTTGTTACTGTTACATTATTATTTTGGTTATTATTATTATTTTATTTTGATGTTGTGTTTTTTCTAGAGTTGCGTTGCTAGTGACTTCTTCTTCCTATTCTTCTTCTTCTTTGTCTTCTTATTTCTTTCTTACTTTGGTGTCATGTTTTTTCTAGAATTTATTTGCTAGTGTATTGCAGGTTTAAAGTGAGCTTTCTCTATGGAATTTGCAATATTACCAATCAAACAGTGTGGACTCTTTAACATACTTTTGTTTTTAGCGTACGTTGAATTGTATGATATATTTTGTTGCCATATGGTGTATATAATGTTATTTAGAAATGTTTAAGATCCCAGAAAAGAAATTATAGCGCGCCTCAGTTAAGTCAGTGCGTTAAATTGCGTCTTGCGTCTCATGCTTTTTGGGATTTTAAAATATTGTTGCGCCTTTCGCCTTTGACTACAATGGAGACCAATATCACCACCAATTAGGAGCAGCGGTAGGATTTAGTTAATGAAGCAAAGTGGACTAGGCTAGATCCTGGGTTGAGGCAGTCATAAGGGATATCATAATTGGTATATTTATAAATGAGGCGGTTCGCATGAATGACTCGATATTTCAGGGTCAAGATTCTATGTTGTTGTCTTATTATTTTTTGAATAATCAGCAGATCGTTTGTTTGTAAGGATACACCTTCTTTTCTTGAAATGTGAATGATAAAATCATGTAATATCAATTTGCACATCTATTAAGATGACATGCTATTACTGATACCGTTGACCTCATAGTTTGCTAGTTTCTGCTTTTAGGAATCTAGTGTCTGTCTTTCTTTAGTTCAAGACCAAGTTTTTTTTGCAGCTTAGCTGTCTTTAGGTCTTTCCGAGAATTCTTTATTTACATTCTTTTTTCTCATTTAGAAATATTTATTTTTTATACTAACCCCACCTTGCAATGGTCTTCATTGACCTTTGCATTTAGCCTTTGGATCCATTGACATTTACATACATCTTTCACTGCAGATATTATAGTTTGCATCTCTAACAACTCATATATTAACACTTTGAACACATTAATGAAGTTA
This sequence comes from Hemerocallis citrina, assembly GCA_017893485.1. Lineage (NCBI taxonomy): Eukaryota > Viridiplantae > Streptophyta > Magnoliopsida > Asparagales > Asphodelaceae > Hemerocallis > Hemerocallis citrina. The sequence goes on along the minus strand of CM030364.1, from coordinate 239,718,789 downwards.
TTTTAGCAATTGATGTTTTGCAATAATAGGTGCATTTTCTGTTCCCTCGATTGTCATTCTATGTTAATCTATACAAGATTATGTCATGTTGGATTTTAGTTCTAGATTGATTGCTTACAAAGTCCAAAACTGGATCTTTTACAAATAATGCTTGATATATTTGTGTAAAATTCCTTTTGCACCTTTTATTGCATGCCTCAACACCTGGTATTTCCTTCGTCTTTCTTCGTCCTCTTTTATAAACCCATGTTTTTCTGTTTTATTGATATATATAATGTGCAGTACGTAGATAAAGAATTTGGAACTGGAGTGTTGAAGATAAGCCCTGGGCATGACCACAACGATTATCATCTTGCCAGAAAGCTTGGACTGCCAATACTTAATGTCATGAACAAAGATGGGACTTTAAATGAAGTTGCTGGCCTGTACCGGTAATGTATCTGTTTCTTATATTATGACCACGTATTGATCTTATACTGTGGCATGATACACTCCCATTATATATATAGCAGGGAAATTTCAACTATATTTATTAATATTTTCCTGCATTTTCTTAATGATGCTAATCTCTCAGTGGCCTGGACCGATTTGAAGCTCGAAAGAAGTTGTGGAAAGAGCTTGAAGAAACAGGTCTGGCAGTAAAGAAAGAGTCCCATACTTCACGAGTTCCCAGATCCCAACGCGGTGGTGAAGTAAGATGACATATTCCCCCCTTTTTTGGTTTATATATATATATATATATATATATATATATATATATCTTTTGTTTAGGTTTTCATGTAAGGTTATTTTATTCCTATTCAGATTATAGAACCACTAGTTAGTAAACAGTGGTTTGTGAGTATGGAGCCGCTGGCTGAGAAGGCCCTTAATGCAGTGGAGAAGGGACAACTGATCATTCTACCTGAAAGATTTGAAAAGGTCCAAGATTTGAAAATGCACTCTTAGCTGATTCATTAGCCTGGGAAATAATTTTTCATTAGTAGTTGATAAATCAAACAGTACTGATCATATCCTACATTTTCTTTATTCTTTCAAACTACTGCACATTATTTGCAGCATTATTCAAGTTCAGGAAATCTGCTTGCACTAAGTTATTGCTGATAATTTGCACGTTCATGCTTTTTAGAAGCATAAGTTGTTCCCTGTATTGAGTGGTATCTAATGTTTCTTGTTGACTGTAGACATACAGACACTGGTTAACAAACATTAAAGATTGGTGTATAAGCAGACAGTTATGGTGGGGTCACCGAATACCAGTTTGGTACATTGTGGGTAAAGATTGTGAGGATGAGTACATAGTTGCAAGAAGTTCTGAAGAAGCACTGGTTAAAGCTCAGGAAAAATATGGCAGATCGGTAGAAATATACCAAGATCCTGATGTTCTTGATACTTGGTTCTCAAGGTTTGTTTTGCTGAAATATAATATTGCATTTATAGTTTCAAACCTTCAATCATATTGATATCATATGTAGTTTGGCAGTGGTCATAAGCAATGTTGTAAAAACCGAACTGTTCATCGAACTGAAAAGATGGCCGGGTTGATTACGGTTCAACTGGGTTCAATGGCGGTTGAACTGGGTTCAATTTAAGGGAAGGTTTAATTTAATTGAATAATTGGTTCGTATATACTATTTATGTTAGTGTGACACAACCACAAACTCGCATGTTGGCTGGTGACAAGAAGTTGTTTCAAGTAGAAGCGTTCAAAACTCTACTCTGATTACATTTTTTTGGAAGGAAAAGAATAAAAATGCTGAACCGGCCAGTTCAGTCCAGTTTGCCCGGTTTTTAGGGAGACTCTGGTTCATTGTATAACAGGACCAGTTTAAGGCCCGGTTCCGGTGGAACCCGGTCCGGTCCGGTTTTAACAACATTGGTCATAAGTTTTGCTGTCTCAAAGCGAGGATTTTGCTATTTGGCATCACCAACCGGGATGCTGTATCTATTGTCACATTGTGCCTAGAAGGATGTGTGTATATACCATGTTATAGACTTGAGTCATGAATTGATTTATGAAGCTTCTATATATATTGCTTTGCTCGTACAATTTATTCTGATCATGAAATGAATAATTGGTTAAATTTTAGCTTCATTCCTTCATTAAGAGTTGCTTCATTACTACTTGAGGATTGGTTAAGTAGAATTCCTTTATGTATATAACCGACAAGATTTCAAAACAATTATTAGAAATTACTCCAAACTGTCTTTAACAGATCAACATACGTTACCTACTAGTTGTCATTTAAATGCGTACAAGTGTAGTTATTCAAGCAACATCCAGAGGTTCAATTTTGGTGGCTTATAGCTCGTTAACGTATACTACCTTGATCAATTAGTTTAGCAAACAAGCTGAAAACAATCAACTTTGTGCCAAAGCGTAGGTCATCTAATAAAATTTGTTTTGAGATAATTACTTGAACACATGCCAAAGATTTTGGCTTTTGCTCATTCAGATTGCTCCATCCTATTTTCAAATAATTACTTGAAAATTTTAATTGAGATAAAATAGGGCTGTTAGATTTGCTTTAATAGCAACATGTTATTTTTTCATTGCAGCTCATTGTGGCCTTTCAGCACGCTTGGCTGGCCGGATGCTTCTGCTGAAGACTTTAAGCGGTTTTATCCAACAACCATTCTGGAGACTGGGTTTGTTCTTTTTTAAGTTCACAATTTTTATGGCAATATTTTCCATGTTTTTACATGTTTCTTTATGTTTTAATTTTTTAAGCACAGTGACATGAATGGTATATAGTTTATCTTAATGCTTATCTCTCTGTTCACATAACTCACTTTCTTTCAATGTTTTTCCATGTTTCTTTATGTTTTTATTTTTTTTAAGCACAGTAACATGAATGGTATATAGTATATCTTAATGCTCATCTCTCTGTTTCTTTGCCAATTCTTAGAAAATTGTGTTTTCACTTTGTCATGAGGCTGAGGAATGTAGAAGTAGAACTAATGCAACTTCTGTCAACTACAAACTTTAAAGATGGATTCGTCGAGTAAAATTTGCATAAATGCATATCACTGGATACTTTTATAATCTTGCTAGGCATGTTACTCATCACTATTTGAATTAGGTAATTGAGGAATATGTTTTGAAGCACTGACAGGGATATTCACATGGTATATGAACAACCTGGGTTCGATTCCCACTGAACGCATACTAAATACTACAACAACAACAACAACAAAGCCTTTTTCCCAACTAGTTGGGGTCGGCTATATGAATCATGGTTTTTCATTCTGCTCGGTTTAGCGCAATATCTTCTGTAAGGTTACAAGCTATTATATCTTTTTTCACCGTTTTCACCCAAGTAAGTCTAGGTTTTCCCCTACTCCTAACTTTACCCTTAATATTTATCAAATTACTCATTCTAACGGGGGCACTAATAGGTCTACGTGTGACATGTTCAAACCATCTGATACGATTCTCTCTTAATTTATCTTGAATATGAGCTATCTTTAACATGTCTCGTATATGCTCGTTTCTAATTCTATCCTTCATGGTTTTACCACATCCATCTTTAGCATCCTCATCTCCGTTACACTCGTTTTTTGGACATGCTGTTTCTTTGTTGTCCAATACTCTGCTCTATACATCATTACTGGTCTAACAGCCAACCTATAAATTTTTTTTTCAACTTCAAAGGTATACGTTTGTCACACAAAACACCACTGACACTTCTCCACTTAAGCCACGTTGTTTGGATCCTATGTATAACATCTTCATAAATCTCCCCATCTCTTTGTATAATCGAGCCTAAATATCGGAAACGGTCTCTCTTAGGTATCTTTTGGCCATCAAGTTTCACTACTTCCTCAGTTGTGTTCCGAATATCACTAAAATTACACTCCATATACTCTCCTTTAATTCCACTTATACTAAGGCTCTAGCTTCCAATGTTTCTTTCCACAATTCTAATTTAGCGTCGATTCCTGTTCTAGTCTTGTCCATTAAGACGACGTCATCAACAAAAAGCATACACCAAGGCACTTCATCTTGTATTCCTCACGTCAATTCATTCATAACCAAAGCAAAGAGGTAGGGGCTTAAAGTCGAACCTCAAAAAAATCACTGGTCTCTCTTGTGGTTGTTCTAATTGTAGTCCTTGCCCCGTCATACATATTCTTAATTACCTCAATATACCGAATAGTTACTCTTTTATTATTTAACACCCACCATACTATGTCTCTAGGGACTTTATCATATACTTTTTCTAGATCTATAAAAACTATATGTACATCTTTCTTATTCTCCCTATATTTTTTCATAAGTCTTTTCAGTACATAAATTGCTTCCATTGTTGATCTCCTAGGCATACTGATTGTCAGACACTGTAGTTTCTAGTCTCAGTCTATGTTCGATCACTCTCCCAAATTTTTATCGTATGACTCATTAATTTAATCCCTCGGTTGTTTGAGCAACTTTGTATTTCTCCTTTATTTTTATATATAGGTACTAAAATACTCTTTCTTTATTCATTGGGCATCTTTTTAGTCCTCAAAATTCAATTAAATAATCTTGTTAACCAACCCACTCCTACATCCCCAAGACACTTCCAAACTTCAATAGGTATACCATCCGGTCCTACAGTTTTTCCTATTTTCATCCTTCCTAGAGCATTTCGAACCTCCGAGGTCCTAATTTTACGGAAAAACATATGCTCTCGACTCTCCCTCGAGTCCTCTATATTTAAGTTGCCCACAACATTTTTATTTAATAACTTCTCAAAGTAATTTTGCCATCTTTCCTTAATTTCCTCATTTTTATTAAGACTCTTGTACGCATACTAAATGCGGTTTAAAAAAATACTCTTTGTGCACAGCCCAACAGACTAGGTTGTGGTCAACAAAAAAGGTAGCTCAAGTTGTTAGGGCATGTTAGAATGTAATTATAAATCCCTCCACCCTCACCACAACTTTCGAGTTTTGGTGGTAGTGTCACAGATATTTCATTGTTTTCACATAGCTTCTTTTGTGTGTCTTCTCTAGTATCGACATTTAATAGTATCATTTATCATTCTGGGCACATTTAAAAAATTATCAAATTGATCTTTGGTAATAAAATTTCTGGCAGTTCATCCCTTTTTTCATAACCAAAAATACTACTGCAGTTTTCTTATTGAGGTCTTAAGTTGCACCTGCAATCATTTAGAGTCATCTCCCATAGATGGATTTTTTATTTTTATTTTTATTTTTATTTTTATTTTTGAGCAAGATTATTAGAATGTTTCTTAAGTTGCTTCATCTACGTTAATTGGTGCCTCACTGTTATGCATACATCTTAAAATGCTTGATTCAGTCTTTGGAGGTAATAGACTAAAGAATTTCTTGCAAGTAATACCCAGTTTATATTATAAGAAATTTTTTTTGCTAAAGTTCTTGGTGTCTGAAGTTGTACTCTTGTGAAAAGTTCGTTTTTTAGTTGTTAGAGTTATATCCTCAGATACTGGTACAATAATACGGTTGCGATATCTTGGATTTATTAGTCATTCTTGACTCTACTATTGCTTAAACCTACAGATAGATGTTGTGTACTCTAACATAGTAAATGCTGACAAAAAGATACGTGCGGGCAATAAAGTTGTCAAGCTCACGAGGAAGCAAAATATTTGCAGAGTTCTCACATGAATGAGCAATTAGGAGCTTTATACAATGATTTTCTATAGTAGTCTTTTTATAATGGAATCCCAGTGAAGTATTTCGTAATTTTCTCCTTGTAGATCCTTTCAGGTAACACAACTTGTATATAAGTTCAATAATATATTTTATGAAGTACAATATCTTGCTAAGTTTAGTAATATTATAAATTAAGAGGATTTAAATTATCTGACATTAGAACAATAAAAGCCTTTATCCTGAATTTTTGGGGTCTACTACATGAATCCTTCGCCCGTTCCAACTCTTTTGGGCCACCTACTTTGTTAAATTAACCCAATGCAATCCCTATTAATAGCTTCTCTTCATGTTCGTTTCGGTCTACCCCTTGTCCGTTTTGCGCCCCTAATTCCAATCCTATCAATTTTTGTACTTGGGGCATTTGTCAGTTCACTGTATAGTTCCAAACCACCTCAATCGATTCTCCCTCATTTTATCTTCAATTGGGGCAACCTCTACTTTCTTCCGTATTGGTAATGTATATTACAAAAAATTGAGTAAATAAATAGGTAATGTATATTACAACTCATTTTCTTTTAACACTTGACTTTGATATCAAATAATTGCAAATTCCCTTTTTTTTGGCAGACATGACATTTTGTTTTTTTGGGTGGCCCGAATGGTTATGATGGGGATCGAATTCACAGGAACTGTTCCATTTTCCTATGTTTATTTGCATGGACTTATCCGAGACTCTCAGGTGAGTAGTAGTGCATTATTTCTATGTGCTCTTGTTCTAATTCTGGCGCTTCTCTCTATATGGAAATTGCTATTGATGAGCCAGCAACTTTATTTTTTTCTCATGTAAATTGTCCTCCATTTTTTCCTTTCTTCGTTTGAAATACTTTTTTTGTGATATTTACTGTTCCTTCCAACTGATAATACTGTGTGTAGCTGACATAAAGAATTATCTTGCTCAAGAAATGATATGCTGACGATATTCTCAATCATATATGGTGAATTGCAGTTCAGGCTTAATTTTGAGGTTCACAAATTTTAGTTACGCAGCTTAGTTCTTTGTAAGAAATAGGGCAACTCCACTTCTGCCCAAAATATATCCAAAATGCAATGGCAGTCACTTCTAATTCATTTGCCACCCTTGCCAATTCTGCTTGCCAATTATTTTTGTGTTATTGTTTGATTACATCCTTCCATAGAAGATTATAGCTATCTAATGTGGAAGTGCTAGCTCTTGTCTTTGCATAACTTATAATAGACAAGCGACCCTGATCCTTTACCTTAAACTGTTTGTGTAAGCTACTCTATCTTGCATCAAGATCATCCTCTGCCTATTCCAAGCAGTTTTGTACAAAATGGTCATGCATTGAATATGTTCACTATTTTCATTTTGATCAAGCCTATTCCTATCAAAATGGTTGTCTATGGAGCACAAGGCTCCATTAATAATTTGTCAAAAGTTATTTTCTTATGACCTCTTCCACTAATTTTTTGTCGAATTGTTGGCCAATTAGATAATGGACAGAAGAGGGGAACTTGATCATAGGTAGGAAAATCTTGTCTTATTGATCGAGCTCGCTTAAGGAGCATCCTCCATTCACAAGAATTCAGAAATAGGTCCTCTGTATAAATATCATAATGAATATGGATATTGTTGTGATCTTCCAGAAGATACGCACACGCGCGCACACATATTTATGTGCCTCCTGCTTTGAATTCGGTGTGATGAGGGACAAATAGTTATAGAACTGTCTAGTTTTCTTTGCAGTGTTTTGTTGACTGCCTTTCTGGACACTAACTATGAAGATCTATTAATCCAAGTTATACCACAATTGTTTCATTATATATGAAGATACAATTGTACATATACCATCCCGTTATTTCCCCCATTAATTAAAAGGCTTTTAATATGCATTGTTCAGGGACGAAAAATGTCTAAAACATTAGGAAATGTCATTGATCCAATTGATACCATTAAGGAATACGGAACTGATGCCTTGAGGTTTACACTTTCTCTTGGAACAGCTGGTCAGGTTAGTTTGGTAACTAAAACAAATGTAGTCAAGTTACTTTCTATTTACAAGAAGATTGAATGTCTTGTTATTATAATTTCCTTTTCCAATATCAATTGCAATATTTCAGGACCTTAACCTGTCTACAGAAAGGTTGACTTCAAACAAGGCTTTCACCAATAAACTGTGGAATGCTGGCAAGTTTGTCTTACAGAATCTGCCTAGTGGAAGTGATGCTTCTGAATGGGATCAGATATTGTCTTTTGAGGTATCTTTCTTTATTTCTTGCAAGTTTCTTTTCTTGGCATTTTGGCACTATAAGTAGGTGGGAGCTGTGAATTCATCAACATATAGGGGAAATTGTGTAGCTTACGAGTTCCGTCTGCAACTGTATTATTCTATGTTTGCAATCTAAAATTCTTAGATAATGGTTTATTTTACCAAACAGGTTCATTTTCTTGTGATCGGTGCCAAGTTGGTAGCCTAAACCCTGTCCATGTTAAACTTGTTAACAGCACAGCACTTCCGGGCATTGTTGTTTCACATGTTACTATTTAAGAATTTTCTGTCTTGGTGTTGTGTCGTAATTGTCCACGCTATGCTTCTTAGGGTGTAGAACTTTGCATATTTTTGACCAATTCTTAGCCAAGTTGGCTTTGGACAAGAGAGCAACTTGTTGTCAACTAGATTAGGACAAATTTTGCCTTATATTTTTTTGGAAACAAATTTTGTGTTAGTTTCACATAATACCAATGGCTGTATTAGGGTCCGTTAGAAGTTAAAACTGAATACATTGAGATGAAGTATGAATAATGTGGATTTTGAAGGAGCAACCTTGTCTACTAGGTGATGTTAACATCACCTTGAAGCGTAATTTGAAATCTTTAATGCACATTGTTTTACAATCTACTCTCATTCCCTGGTCAAAAAAATATATTTTCCTCCAAGCTAAATGTTTCTTAGACTTGCATTTGTTTTCTATTAATGGTTCAAGATTTTGTTTGTCCAGTTTGATTCAGAGGAATTCCTTCTCAAACTTCCACTACCTGAATGTTGGGTGGTAAGGCTTGTACATCTCTGTATGTCTTTGTTGAATACATGATACACTTGATTTACTGAGAAAACACACCTATTCTAAGGTTTCAGAACTTCACGAGCTTATTGACAATGTCACTTCAAGCTATGACAAGTTTTTCTTTGGAGATGCCGGTAGAGAACTCTACGATTTCTTCTGGGCTGATTTCGCTGACTGGTAAAAAAAACTGACATTCATTCCATAATGTTTGATGTCCAAATAGGACAACATAGCATGGTTTTTTGAAAGCTTATCTTTGTTGTCTCTGAAATAGTGTGAATATATTCTTTACAATGATTTAGTCATTGAGTCTTTATAATGATTTAGTCATTGAGGGTTTCTTAAACTAATCTTTTTTATGAAGCATTTTTCTCTTTCTGTCTGTGAAGCACCGATACGGGTACAGCAATACGCCTACGGGGACACGGGTACGGGGGATACGACAATTTTCAAAAAAGTAGAATACGGGATACGGCTGTATATATATCACTTGTTAATAAGGAAATGGTAAATATCATTCATTGAACATAAATGAGAAAATCCATAAAAGCTACAATAATTGTTCATAAGCATAAGCAATAACACAAGTAAACAAAGCAAGTTCATAAGCAATATAACATAAGCACACAAATCAAATAATGGAACAAGTCTGAAAATATAGCAAAGGCTCCTCCATCACTCCATGCCTATCACTCCCCCAAAATTATTTCATTCTAACAATTTTAACCCCGAGCCGTATTTCCACCGTGTCCGACGTATTGCAACCGGTCTGTTGCGGATCCCCACCGTATTCTTTTAATAAAAAATGCAGCACGTTTTAGCCGTATCCTGGACGTATCCGGCCATATCCAGTATCGGATACGTACAGATACGGGGATGACACCCTCCGTGAAGTATCGGTGCTTGATAGCTTTCTGTAGAATGGATGAAATAATTAATTAGTAGAAATACATACTATCTGCGGACTTATTAACTTCTGGAAAGTATTTGGTACAAAGAACCAACATATAAGAAGACATACTAATTGCTCTTCATATTGCCTCCAAAGCGTTTTGCTCATCTCTTGTAGGTACATCGTCAGTAATTGGATAGGCGAGAGCCTTTATCAGTCCATTTGAACAAAGATGCTAATAGTGTAAATTATCCCAAAAAACTAGATATGATTTTTTGGTAATGCATACATAATGCAGAAAAATTGCTTCCTTATATCCACTTGAATACAGATGCAAATAGTGCCAAATTAAAAGAACAAATAAATATAAGTGGGTTTTTGCTAGATTTTGAAATCTTGTGAGCTTCAATTGTTGCTTGTGGTAATGGTTATCAACTACTATATATCAGAGTTGTTAGCAACTTAAACAATTAAGACCTTGTTAAAATATATTGAAAATAATCTAGTAACTTCATAAAAACAAATTCCATAATTAATAAGTCTAGATTAAGTAAGAAATTTTACATATTGTTGTAGTTATACTTAATCCTAGGGTTATCTCTCAACCAGTATGTTTCGGACTTGAAAATTTTAATCAAAATAAATAAGTAAAGTTGTTGGAGTGATCATCACTTTTAGATGGCAAACATGGATACAAACGCCAACACAACCTACTGCAGTACAATGGAAAAAAGTGTACACACTCGTGTAGCTCAATTTTAAAGAAGTGTGATGGTGAGGCTCTCAGATGATAGAATATCTATTGTAAATTTCTCATGTGCTTCTCCTACATGTCTGCGATCTGGCACAATTATTAGTGGTTATTTATTTATAGTATTTTGATATCATCCAACACAAAGTTTCCTTTGTTTCTTAATTAATATTTCTAAATGCACACCACAGATGAACAAAAGAAATATTTGCTATATGATATTGCTAAAGATATACTTTGTGCACATTAGAAATCGTATTTTATTTATAATTCATGTATTCAAAGCTATTGTTTATGCCTTAATTCTAAATTTTTGTAAGGATCTTTCCCCATATTGGTTTTTTCTTTTGTCATCTTCCTTGTACATAGCACACATGGTTGACGGAACAACAAGGACTAAGGTAAGCAAACATGGCATCTATAATAGTTGTTAATCTAACAAATATAATACTTAAAAAGATTTGAATAGAGAAAAGGAATGATGAAACTTCAAAGATTTAGGGTAAAAAGTTTGTTGCTGTGTATTCTTTCACCTAATAAAAAAACCGTGATGCTTTAGCGATGAGTGTAATTTTAGCGATATTCGGATCACAAATGAGCAAGTAGTGAAGCTTTGATGGTAAAGATATACATAATAGAGACATTTTCCGATATTTACTCTATGTTAAAGTAGTCTTAGTATTAGTCCCACATATGAAATAAATTTAGATTGCGTTTTGTACTCTCCTATATATGTGAGGCCTTGTATTCAGTTATGAGTAACCCAATAAGGTATTCTTTTCAGGTTCTATACTTTTACATAGTATCAGAGCTGGAAAAATATACGCAAAATTTTCATAAAGAATTAGGGTTCTCTTTTCAGTCCCCCCAAAAAATCCCATTACTGTTCATCATCCTTTTCCTCCAAATCCTAACCCTAATCTCCTCTCCCTCCACAAGCGGCGCCGTCCTCCTCTGTGCCCCGTCGCATCCATCATAACACGCTGCCTCCGTCGCCCACCCTTCTCTTATCCTCTCCCGATCCTCTTCCCAACCTCCCGACATCTCTCAACCCTCGAACTTATCCAGTCGCAAACCTCCGCTACTTCTTCCCGTCCTCCCTCCAAGCCGCCTCCACCTCTTCCTCACCCGCCATCTCCAACCCTTAACCCAACTGCCGCCACCGCCGCCTCCACTGCACACTTGAACCCTAATCTACCTTTTCTCCACATCTGCCTCCTCTACAATCTTGTAAATCCTTCTTTCCCTTTTGTTTTCAGTTTCTCTTAAAAATTGAAGTTCCGTGATGCGCGGTGCTTTGGATTGCGTGCCAGTGTTTGATGCCCTCTTCAATCATCATTTCTCCATCGCATCTGTTTTCTCCTTCAGATCTAATCTAGATCTGCTCCTATGATGACTTTCGATAATTCAGCAGTGATCTCTCCACCTCCGATGGCGACTCCCTCTCCTTAACCGACGACCGATTCCCCTTCTCTCTTGAAGGCCGAATGCATGACTGCCAAGAACCTTTCTGGTCGCAGTAACTTCATGACATGGTCTTGTTTTGTCACGCATTTTCTAAAATGGCGCGAGATGTACCATCACCTCACTAGCCCAGGAAGATCCCACATTCAAAGTCTGGGGTTGTGATGATAACTTGATTGTTAATATGATGACCAATTGTATGGATCGGGACATCTACACCATCACTTTTCTCGACACAGCCAAAGAGATCTGGGATACCCTTCATAACATGTACTCTTCCAATAACATGCAGCGCCTGTATGATATATTTCATGATGCCATCGAAACCAAGCAAGGTTACGAAATTCATGCCTATCTATCCCGCTTCAATCAGCTCTTAGAAGAATGGAAGATCTATCACTCATACTCGGCCGTTTTTGCTGTCCAGCAACAACAATGTGAGGCCTTTCTTGCCATTCTTGCCTTGGGTAATATTCGCCCATATCTTGAAGGTGTTTTCTAATCCCTCACAACAGTTTTCTTCATCCTTCAGGGGTTGTGGTTCTTATTTTTCACGAGGCCATAGTGAACGTGGTCGTGGCCATAGTGACAATCATCATAATACTAAGTATTGTACCTATTGTCAGACCGGTCTCATGAGTGCGAGATGTTGAAAATGCATTGGTCATCCATCTGCTGCTCATCAGTCTTCCACTGGGACCATTCTTCTTCAACTACTGCTCCTACAAATGTGCCATCCTCTTTCTAGTGTACCCTCTCTGTTGAAGAGTATCTGGCATTCCGCAATTTGTCGACTCCTAGTTATTATGTTCACTCGGATACTGCTTTTCATGTTTCTTCACATCACTTGATTATTGATTCAGGTACTTCTGAATGTCTCCTTTACCGCTTTCTTCTTTTTATTTGCTTTTTAATTATCATGTGCGTATTGCTGATGGATCTCTTATCCCTATTGAAGGGAAGGGCGATATCTCTTTCACCAGATATCTCTCTTACATCTGTTTTGCGTGTTCCTACATTTCATAGTAGCCTGTTATCAGTTCCTAAAATTTCTAAGAATTTAAACTGTTCAGTAACGTTTTTTTCTTATTGTGTTTCAGGATATTACGACGAGGAAGGTGATTGGCACCGGTCGTAAACAATAAGGGTTATACATCTTGGATTCTCCAGTCTCGACTTTTCATTCTTCTACTGATCCTGCATTCTGGCACCGACGACTGGGGCATCCCTCCCTTCCTACTCAAGCATGTAGTTTCGGTTGTGTCTTCTTTTCAGTTATCTTGCGAGTCCTGTGAGTTGGGTCAACATCGTCGAGTTCCCTATCCAGGACGCGTCAATAAACGTAGTGAACATTTATTTGATTTAGTGCATTCTGATATTTTGGAACCATTGGTTTTTTCACGTTCAATAGATATCGTTATTTTGTTACGTTTATTGATGATTTATCTCGCATGACATGGTTGTTTCTCTTAAAAGATCGTTCTGAAGTGTAAAGTTTTTCAAGAATTTTTCTTTGAGATAAAAACACAATTTGATACTACTCTTAAATGTTTTCGTTCTGATAATGCTAAAGAATATGTGAGTTCTGATTTTCAACAATTCTGTTCTCAACATGGAATTATACACCAAATCTCGTGCATATATTCCTCAACAAAATGGAGTGGCAAAACGCAGAAATCAATATTTACTTAGCATGCTCACTCTTTGATGTTTGAAATGAACGTCCCAAAGTTTTATTAGAGTTTTGTTGTTCTCACTGCCTGTTTTTTTATTAACCGTATGCCTACTTTTCTTCAAAATCAATCACCTTTCCAACTGGTGTTTCCATCTATAGATCAATTTTTCCTACCACCTCGTGTTTTTGGTTGCGCTTGTTTTGTTCAAAACCTCCAACCGGGAACTGATAAACTTGATCCACGAGCTACTAAATGTGTGTTTTTTGGGTATTCACGCTTTTGAAAGGTTATCTTTGCTATTGCTCTTCACGAATGAAATTGTTTACCTCGGCAGATGTTTCATTTTTTGAACATAAACGTTTTTTTTGAACAAATCTCTTCCAAAATTTTCGATTTAAGGGCTATTATTGTGTCTTGATTTCCCACCACGACCACCATTTTCACCATTGTCATCCCACCACCACTACCATCACCATCACCCCTACCACCGCCTCCGCCACTTCAGGTTTATGTCAGACAACGTAAGCCTCGTTCAGACTCGACTATCCAAGCAGTACCCTCTGTTCAATCCGTGTCAACCACTTCTATCGATAACATTTCTAACACAAATGATTTACGTATTGCACAATGTAAGGCTAAGCGTTATTGTGCTTACTATCCTATTGTCCAGTTTGTTTCTTCTTCTAAACTGAACATATATTTTCGAGCCTTCACCTCTTCCTTGGATTCCATCTCTATTCCTAAAATATTCAGAAAGCACTCGAGCACCCTGGTTGGACAGTAACCATGATAGAGGAAATGCATGCTCTTCAGCAGACTGGTATTTGGCAGTTGGTTCGCCTTCCTGTAGGTGGTAAGACAGTTGGTTGTAAGTGGGTATTCACAGTCAAACACAATTCTGATGGCATAGTTGAATTACTTAAATCTCTACTTGTCGTTAAAGGATATACACATGAATTTGGGGTTGACTATGCTAAGACTTTTTCTCCAGTTGCAAAACTCATATCTGCTCATGTTCTTATATCTCTTGCATCGAATTGTTCTTGGCCTCTTCATCAGCTTGATGTCAAGAATGCATATCTAAATGGAGACTTCAAAGAAGTGTATATGCAGCAACCTCCAGTTTTGAGTGACAGTTGACTCTTGCATGTTCGCTTAAAAAGTCTTTTTATGGCCTCAAATAGTCTCCTCAAGCTTGGTTTGAAAAGTCCGGCAAAGTTGTGTGCTTTTATGGGTTCTCAAGAAGTAAGATCATACTGTCTTCATAAAAAAGGAAGCAAAGGCTTTGTTATCTTGTTAGTCTATGTTGATGATATCATTATCACATGCAGTGATTCGCAAGGTATTGCAGACATCAAGCAGCGGTTAGCTCAAACATTTCAGACAAAGGATCTTGGTCTGCTTTGATATTTCCTTGGCATTGAGGTTGTACGCACGAAGGATGATATCTTTCTTTCTCAAAGAAAGTATGTCCTTGATATTCTTTCTTACTGAGACAAGAATGTTGGGATGTCGCCCTAGTGGCACACCTATGGGTCCCAATATTAAACTGTGATTCTCCAATGATGCATTGTTCTCTGATCCAGGACGATATCGCAGGTTGGCTGGCAAATTCATATATCTCAGTAACTAGGCCAGATATTGCTTTTGCAGTTGGTCAAGTCAGCTAGTTTATGCATGCACCAACCATCACTCATTGGGACGCAATGGTTCACATTCTTCGTTACCTTAAGAAAACCCCAGGGCAAGAGCTTCTCTTCCGACCTGGTGATTCTCTATCTTTACGAGGATATTCTGATGCTGGCTGGGTAGGATCGGTTGATGATAGGCACTAAACTAGCGGGTATTTTGTAATATTCGAAGGAAATCTTGTATCTTGGAAAAAGAAACAACCTGTGGTAGCCAAATCAAGTGCATAGTTTGAATACCGAGCCATTGGGCATTTTGTTTCTGAAGTTATATGACTTAAAACATTGTTTTAAATTTTCTCCGATACGGCCGAAATTTCGTTTCGACTAGTTTGCCGATACGAAATCACATATTTTACTCTATATTGTTTTGGACTGAAATGTGTAGATTTCGGCTAAAATTGCCGAAATATCGGTCGAAATATTGTCGAAATTAGCGAAATATTAGCCGAAATAGACAAATGTTATTGTGAATATATATAAAAATTTGTTTTACTTTTTGCATATATGTCTTTCAATATAAGACCTTAAGCTAAGATAATGTGAGAATTGTTTTCTCGCTATTGTTTGTATATATGCAAAGTCAAGTAAGTTTATTAACTAATACATTTTTTCTAATCAATGCAAATTCATTTTAGTTATATACTTATATTATATTCTCTTTTATATTGTTGTTAAATTCTGTTAGTATTTACCGTAATTGATTCATGTCATTAGTTACATTATACAATATTTTATTTGATAAATGACATGTAGGTCATATAATATCTTATTTAGTAACAAAAAAAATATTTATCGAGTATAGGAAATGAACATCCGATATGATCACATTTCTCCGAGATCACCGATATCTCCGATCCGAGATGAAACACCTCTTGCCGAGATGAGTCCGAAATCCGAGATTTAAAACCATGAGCTTAAATCTCTTCTTCGAGACTTGGCAATCCCAGTATTATCTCCAGTTCCTCTCTACTGTGATAACAAAGCTGCTATGCATATTTTTGAAAATTCGGTGTTTCATGAGCGCACAAAACATATCGAAGTTGACTGTCACTTCGTTCGAGATGAGTGGGAGAAGAAAGTCATTTCTTTTTCATGTGTCCGGTTCGGTGAATGACTTGCTGATATTCTACCTAAAGTTCAACCTCCTAATTTTTTTCAAACTTTCTTGAGCAAGCTTGGCTTCGATAATATCTACGCACCAGCTTGATGGAGTGTTAAAGTAGTCTTTGTATTAGTCTCACATTTGAAATAAACTTAGATTGCACTTTGTACTCGCCTATATATATGATGCCGTGTATTCAGTTATGAGTAACCTAATAAAGTATTCTTTTCAGTTTCTATACTTTTAAAGGCTCGATTATACAAAGAGATGAGGATATTTGTGAATATGTTATACATAGGATCCAAACAGGGTGGTTTAACTGGAGAAACGCTAGTGGTGTTTCATGTGACAGATGTATACCTTTGAAGTTGAAGGAAAATTTTTATAGGACGATAGACTAGTAATGATGTATTGAGTAGAGTGTTGGGCAACAAATAAACAACATGTCCAAAAAATTAGTGGAGCAGAGATGGTGATGCTAAGATGGATGTGTGGTATAACCAGGAATGATAGAATTGGAAGCAAGTATATACGAGACATGGTAATGATAGCTCATATCCAATATAAATTGAGAGAATTGTCTTCGTTGGTTTGGACATGTCACACGTAGACCTAGTAGTGCCCCCGTTAGAAAGAGTGATTTGATAAATATTAAGGGTAGAGTTAGGGGTAGGGGAAAACCTAAACTTTGTAAGAAAAGATATAAAAGTTTGTGGCGCAACATAAGATATTGCACAAAACCGAGCAAAATTGAAATTAGGATTCCTGTAGCTGACCCCAACTAGTTGGGAAAAAAGGCCTTGTTGTTGTTGTTGCTGCTGCTGCTTTATTGATTACACAAGAATGATTTTTCTACATTCTTCGTCGTGGAAATTTTACGTTCCACTATGTTCATTCTTTAGCTTTTGTTCCTCGGTTGAGCCTGGCATATTTTAAATATCTTGAATTCTTAACTGGTTAAACTTGGTTTACTAGGTATATTGAAGCAAGTAAAACTCGTTTTAACCACTCTGGAGGTCAATCAGATGCTATTATAGCACAAGGAGTTCTCTTATACGTGTTTGAGAACATACTGAAGTTGCTTCACCCTTTTATGCCATTTGTCACTGAAGAATTATGGCAGGTAATGTTTTGGCGGTTAAATTACACCTGCTTGATTTTCAAAATTTCTTGAATGCTATGAACTCGGTAAGATTCTTGATGTGCTTTCGGATTGTTTTTTACCTTTCTTTTTAAACTAGATTATGGTTTATTTTAAGAAAAGATTTCAGTGTATGAATATTCTGAGTAGAGTTAGCTTTTCTGCCATTAATCATATGATTTTACTTGGGTGTAGAGATATATAATCTATACAAAGTTGCTTGTTGTTGCTTCCCGCTTTCCCTTTTTTTAATATGAAACCATTATTGAGTAGGTTGCTTGATCTAGCAATGTCAGTAAAGTATACACAGAGAATATGAAATTGTGGTTTTTTTTATAATTTTGGCTAAAGCCCTTTTGGGTTTCATCCTATTTATATGGAAAAAGAATGAAAGAAAGAGGATTGTGATATCTATTTTGTAGAAGGGAGGCTTCTTCGTATATTTTGTTAATACTGAATATGGCAACAGTGTTTAAGGCACCCATCTGAGAGACTCGGCCAAATTCCTAGCTGCAAAATGTAGGCTAGGATGTCCTCATATCTCAAATCTAAAACTCTGCCGAGCTGCTACTACATTACTTTGGTCATACAGCATGTGTTAATACAAGAAAAAAAAGCATAGCCCTCCAGAAACTACTAAACAAGCCAGTGTCTAGTGTCTCGGTATGTCTGTGTGCATGATGTTATTTAGTTGTTATCTGATGCTCCAAATAAATTACAGTGATATATAGTACCATATCTCAAACCCTTTTCCTCTTTTGCTGCTTACACGACTGGCTTGTCTTTTAGTAAAATATTTTTAGTTAGCTATTTGAGTATGCCCTGTGCTTGTTATTTAGCTTTTATTCTCAGTCATAAATGTTCAGAGGTTTCTTCTTTAAAAAAAGGTTCAGAGGTTTGCTGCTTTAAACTTCAGCGTATTATTTGGATGAGTTATTTATAATTCTGATCTGATTTGGTTAGGAATTAAATAATTAAATGTGGTAACTAAATCAATGGCCTGCATATCCTATAACGAAGCTGTGTATTTGTAGGCATTGCCATATCGAAAGCAGGCCCTTATAGTGACTCACTGGCCTCAGACTTCCCTTCCCAGGGATTCCAAGTCCATCAAAAGATTTGAGAATCTGCAATCTTTGGCAAGTTAAATACTTATGAATTTTTTTACAAATTTTTCAGACTTTTGATCAATCTTTATATCTTCTTTCATATGCCTATAACCATGCCTTTAAACTAATCTTCTGATTTACAGACTAGGGCCATTCGCAATGCACGAGCAGAGTATTCTGTTGTGCCAGCAAAACGTATATCTGCATCTATTGTTGCAAGCACAGAAGTCCTTGACTATATATCTGTGAGTATATTATTGAATTTATGTAATCTAACTTACCTTCTTTATAAGTTCATAATTTGATCATGACTTCCTAATGTTGGGGCTATCAAAGCATTTGTGGGGCTCTAAGCCGAAACTGCAGGCAGGAAATGCATGTAATATGTGGTTTTCTGTTTGTCCTTAGCTGCTCTGACTTTTAGTCCTTGTGGTAGTTGACAATGTTTTCTGTTACACCAGTAATAGTTTTTCTAACTTGCAGTCCCTCTAATCAACCATGATTAATGCACATGTAGAGTTAGGTTCTGAAGATATTATCCAGTCTTGTGTTAAAGTTAATCACCGATGATTTAATTGAATACTTGTAGAAATTTTAATCATTTGAGAGTTAATATAAGATATACATTTTTTTAAAAAGCAAACATAACTTGTATCATCAGTCTAATGAGTGTTTCTTAACTTTGCATGGTGAAGGTTTTAGAATTTGACCATTATGAATATATAATTAAGTTAATCTGTTCATATATAAACTCTATAAGGCCCTTTATTCAAGAACTGTCATGCTTTCACTGCTTGTGCAGAATAAGATAATGATGGTGTCTTTTCTTTTAATTACCTAGCTTGTTGGATGATAATAACCCCTTTTTGGTTTTACTAATAACAGAGTGAAAAAGATGTCTTGGTGTTACTATCCAGACTAGATCTCCAGAATGTTCATTTCACAGAAACTCCTCCAGGTTCTACATCGTTACTCCATTACATTTTCTGAACAAATGTAATGGTTGCTGATGTGTTTTGATTGTGGTTTCCGATGCTTCCAGATTATGCAAAACAATCAGTCCACCTTGTGGCTGGAGAAGGTTTGGAAGCATATCTCCCCCTTGCAGATATGGTGGATGTATCAGCTGAAGTCCAGCGCCTCTCCAAACGCCTTTCAAAGATGCAATCGGAATATGATGCTCTTGTTGCTCGCCTCAGTTCTCCTAGTGTATTATTTCCTTCGCTCTCTCCTTAATGCTTATGCACATAAATGCTCACATTATCTTTCTTGTTATCAATTGTATATGCTTCTCCTGAGCATTAATGAATCAGGTAGTAATGCACTCAAACATACTCTTGGTCCACTTATGATGGCAAGACTGACATCTTTTTCCTCCGTTATGCTGTGTATTGTTGGGTGTGTGTGTGTGCATCTGTTACTAGGGGCCCACACCCACACATACACACAAACACCACCTGCTCTTCATCCACTTACAATGGCAAGCAGTCTTGTGATTTCTTAGGTGACCAAGATATGTTTGTGTTTTCGTGCGTGCATATGCAAAGAGAAAGGGTGCACTATATGTAGTTCTCTATAGTCTATATAATGATCAAATGCATCTATAATGTAAGCATCATTTTGAGCCATCCATATTAGATTTGCGCCAATATTCCCATCTTTCAGTTTCTTTCAAAATTTAAGAAAAAATCAAGGGTGAAATATCAC
This sequence comes from Hemerocallis citrina, assembly GCA_017893485.1. NCBI lineage: Eukaryota > Viridiplantae > Streptophyta > Magnoliopsida > Asparagales > Asphodelaceae > Hemerocallis > Hemerocallis citrina. Next base: position 239,698,547 of record CM030364.1, on the reverse strand, counting down.
TTTAAGAAGAAGGTAAAAACAGTTTCTCATTTTACAGAGAATTGGTACTTCGCTTCTGAATACTTCTGAGTTAACTTGGTTCATGTTAATTGTTCAGATCTTTCATTTAAATCACAGAATATACATTTTAAAGTAGTTCAATGCAAAAACAACACAGTTTTTTAATGCACAAACAGTATGATATTCATCCTATCGTGTCTATTTCGCTGCAGTTTGTAGAGAAGGCTCCTGAGGAGGTTGTTAGAGGAGTTAGGGAGAAAGCAACCGAAGCAGAGGAGAAGCTGATATTGACTAGGAATCGACTCTCATTTCTCGAATCATCAGTTCCCATCTCAAGCTGATTGATTTCTAAGTATTTCATTGATTTTCCCAACAATTTATCACAAGGAGCCGTTTTGCCAATTTTGGAGATTAATTGATTGCTGCCAACGTTTCCACTCTTCGTTCTACCTATTTTCTTGTCATATATCAGGAAACATCCACCTGCCCTTTATTCTTCATTGGATTTTCGGTATATGTGAGCCTACAGTTTCAGGGAAAAGAAAAGACAAAACAGTTTGTTGAACAATATGGTGAGTTAGGTATCATTTTTTAAAAATCTTTTTCTATGTTTCCAGTACATGTAAAATTCTGTCAAAATTAACCCTGTCAAAATGAAACAAGCTTTTAATTCATGAGCTGTTGCAGAAAATGCTAGAAGCATTACCATGCTCTTTATATGTTCCATTGATATTACGTACAAGCTTTGTAAAACATTCTGTCAAATAAATACAAGCTGTCGATTCATGAATATTGCAGAAAGTGCTAGAAGAAAGAAACTGGGTTCTAAGTGTACTCATATAGCCGTGTGCTGCTGGTGTTAACAAAGAAATACACATATATACAGCTATAGAGATTGCCTCCCTTTCTTGGGAATACATTTAATTGCTATGGCTCTTCAGTCCTTTCAATGATTAATTTTTTTATTATTTTTTTTTTTTTGAGAATAAAGGTAACTAATGATAAATTAACGAAATAAATTCCTATTGCTTGGCAACCAAGCAATATTTGGAAACACAAAATCAATAACTACTAGAACATATACTGAGAATACACTGATATGGATCTAGGTACACCAATAATCTGCAATATAGATATTACAACTCCTATCGGGTCCTACTTCATGCGTATTCTTTTCTTTGCCCCTGCCTGACCTGCCCATGCTTGAATGAGAGCGGAAATCTTATGCATCATTACAAGAAACCTGTTCTTATTATGAAAACATGACTCGTTTAGCCACAGACCCCATAACGTAGCAGCAATAGAGATATCCCATGCTCTTATATTATCCTTGACTATGCTCACTCTCCGGTGACCCCAGATTCCAGGTATTGAACTCGGATATTCTAAAATTATAAAACCTCGACACAACCTCCCAAACTAGCTTAGCCTAAGAACAAATGAAGAAGATCTGATTAGTATTCTCTTCACAATTCGAACATCTCGAGCACCTAATGTCTAACCGCATATTTCGTTTGCGTAGATTTACTTTTGATAGAATAGCATCGTTTGCAACAAACCAAAGGAACACTTTCACTTTCATTGGTGCATTGGTCTTCCTTACTTCTTACTAGGGTTGGCATTCGGGTCGAACGGGCCGGGCCGGGCCGAATCCGTCCGGGTTGGACCTTGACTTGGGCGGGCCTGGGCCGGTTTGGCGACTTAACCGGGCCGGGCCGAAAGTTGTTTTAGGCGACCCGCCCAACCCGTGAACCCTTTAGGGTCCAACCCGGGTCGGGTCGGGTCGACCTGCGGGTTGGCCCGTTTAGATAGATAGATTTTTTTAAAAAAATATTTTTAACTTAAAATAATAATAATAATAATAATAATAATAATAATAATAATAATAATAATAATAATAATAATAAACATTAAAAATCGTAATAATAATAATAAGATTGAAAGAGTGAAATTGGTAAAAAATATTGAAATATTATTCATATGAATTTAAGTTATACAATTTTCACAATTTCTAATGAAATGAAGAAATCAATTCACAAATATGTTTTATACACTAACATATTTCTTATATACAATTTTAATTGACTTCAATTTTTCTAATTTAACATAACAAGTAAAGATATAATACAATTTCTAACGTGTCGGTCGAGTTGCTATTACAAGCAAAGCTATTGTTGTTATTGTTGTTGTTCTTCCGGCGAGTTGCTCCCACTTGTGGACGTTGATAGTGCTTTCCCTTGTGTCCTATCTTCAGCCTTCAGCCAGTCTTCTGTGCAAACGAGCATCTCTAACGTGTTGGGCTTCAAGCGATTCCTGTAATCAGTTAGAACTCTGTCACTTGAAGAAAATACACTTTTAGAAGTAACTGTAGAGACAGGAGGAGTTAGTAAATCTTTAGCCATAATTGACAGAATACTAAAAGTGTGTTTATGGTCTTTCCACCATTGTAAAATATCTAGTGGAGAAGAAGAAGGCTCAGAATCTTGTTGGTTATACCAATTTAATTTATTTGGTTGATCAGTCCTAGTTTTTTTTGATTGAATTTGTGTAAGTAAATTGAATATTCTATCATCAAATATACTCTTACCCTTACCTTAGAAGTAGCAGAAGAAGAACTAGCTACAGAAGTTGTACTACTAGAAGCAAAACATCTATCATAATAATCATACAAGTTATTTAATGTAGATTCAAACTGAACTAAAAAAGTAGCGCAATCAATTACTATTTCTACATTTTCCCCAAGCAATGCAAAAAATATTTCAATCAAACTCTTCGTACCTTCTAATTTGATACGAGGATCCATAACGGTAGCAACACAAATCAACATAGGAGGAGGAAAATAATACTTCAAAAATTTTTTGTATGCAGGTTTTACAATCTCACCAACATAAGTATCATTTAACATTTCGTTAAATGTTTGCATCATGCTAACTAATGAAATAAAAATGCTACTAGAAGTAGATTCATATGTTTTTGAAAATTTTAAAGTTGCGGTTCTAAAAGGTTCTAAAAATTTCAACAAAGATTCGGCATAAAACTAATCGGTGGGAGTCATTTCAAAATTTGGCATATTTTTTGCGATACTAAAATCATTTACAACTGCTTTATATTCGGTAACAACATGTAGTAAATCAAAAGTAGAATTCCATCGATGTCTAACATCCTTTGGAAATCTTCTAAAGGGTACATTTGAAATCCGACACCAATTTTTCCATTCTTGAAATATGCTGGAACTTAATGCAATGAAATGTACACAATTTCTAATTTTAACCATATATGGATCGACTATTTTTAATGCATCTTGAACACATAAATTTAAAATATGACATGCACATCTAACATGAAAAATATTGTCAGATGAAGGGTTTAATACGGATTTTAAAGTAGTAATTGCTACATTGTTGTTAGATGCATTATCAAAACTAATATACATAATTTTATCGCAAATATGAAAAACATCACAAATTTTTAAAATACGGTTTGCTATTTCAGCACCACTATGGGGATACGGCAACGCCGCAAGTGATATGATTCTTTTTTGAAGAATCCAATCATTGTCGATCCAATGACAGGTTATTCCTATCGTTGGAATATTGTTCATATCCGTCCAACAATCCGAAGTTAAACTAACTCTACAAGTCAAACTCCATAAAATTGCAATCAAAGCGTCCTTCATTTCATTGTACACTTTAAAACAATCCGATTTGCAAGTATTTTTCGGAATTCTTCTAAAATGAGGGTTTAAGGCCGTTTGATTAGAATTTTCTAAGTCCCTACTCTCGGAAAAGGAAAATGGTAACTCTTCCTTTATGACTAATCGGGCCATTTCCTGACGAACAAGATCGGGATCATAAGGGTGGCTATCAACTAGACCGGTCCTAGGGTTGATTTTTTGTTGGCCTTGTAGGTCAGCAAGAAGGTCTTTATGGTTATTTTGGATGTGTCTACTAATTGTACCGGTGCCGTCACCCCTCTTGAATTTGTATGCCTTAGAACATGTTTTACAAACTTTCAAACCTATAATCGTTTGCACAGAATTATATCCCGGAGTTTGTTTGTCCAGGATATAATCGTAAAACTTATGCCAATCACTACTTTCTCCTCTACTTTTCCTACTACTACGGGGTTGTGTGGTTTCGGTTGGTTGTTGTTGTTGTTGTTGTTCTTCTTCTTCTTCTAATTGTATGTCACCTACAAACTCGTCGTGTGCATCCCATTCTTGGGTAGGAGGATCATGGTACTCTTGGGCGGGCTCACTAATTGGGACAATTGGCGGCCTACGGGAAAAGGAGGAGGAATCTTGCCCGCTACGACCACTACCGCGTGATCTAGACATAATGTAGTAATGTATGTGAAAAAAAACTACACAATGTAGGAACGGTTAATTATAAAAAAAAATCTAAAAAACAAGAGGGTTGAGATAGAGAAGATAAAAAAACCAACAATAATTACAACTACAACACAAAAATAAAATAACAAGAGTGGTATGAAATTTTGATACCGTTCACCGTAGATACGCGTATATAAAAAAAACCGTAAAAATAAGAATAGAAGTAGAACTAGAAATAAGCGATTTCGGAATTGAAAAGTTGAGGAGAGCTTGATTCTTGAAGGAGAATTGACGACTTGATCACTTGGAGTTGGACGAGAGTTGAAGAGTTGAAGACGTTGTTGAATTTTGATTTCGATACGATCGAAATTTGATCGTGTATATGCCTTGAAGACTTGCTTGTTGAATACTTCAATTGTTGAAAAATTCCTTAGAAATGAGTTATAGTAGTAGAGAGAGTAAAAGAGTAAGGTGTGATTTTTTTATGGGGTTTGGGGGGAGGGGGGTATTTATAGGCTAAAAAAAAACCCAAAAAAACCAAAAAAAAAAAAAAACAAAAAAAAACGGCTAGAAGAGAGCCAAACAGCTCTCTGTTGTATAGTAACCCCCCAACAACCCGTTTGACCTGCAGGTCAACGGTCGACCCGTGACGGGCCGAACGTTCGACCCGAACGGTTCCAACGAGTTGTAACCCGCGGGTCGACCCGCGGGTTTGCGGCGGGTTGTGGATTTTTAAACGGGTTCGCGGACCGGGTTACACGGGTTGGATTCGCGTTTTTGACGACCCGGGTTGACCCATTACTGCACACGGGTTCAACCCGAACCCGCCTAACCCTTTCATGGGCCGGGTTCAACGGGCGGGTCGCGGGCGGGTCGCCGGTTGACCCAGCCCACTTGCCATCCCTACTTCTTACCCCTCCATCGTTTAGCCACTTGTACAAGGTTGCAACTATGAATTTATCATTGGAATCCAAACTCTAGCATCTCTCATCATTGGTTTCGTTAATGTACCGCCCCTCTGTCCTAATGAAGTCGTTTAATTTCTGAAGTTGATGTATACTTTCCTATGATGGCTGTTCACAAATTTTAATCCTAAGTCTATCATTTCGCTATACTTCTGCGACTAGCGAGTCAATGTTCACCGCATCTCCAACAACCATCGCGAATAAAGATTGATGAGTATTTTTCCCACACCATTTATCATTCCAGAATCTGGAATTTTTTCCGTTGCCAATCCTACATCTTGTATTAGCATGGAACATTTCTCCCACTTTAGCCACCACTTTCCATAGATGTGAAGCCTTACCATGCTCACTTCTCCCTCCGTACCTAAACTTCTTCCTTTTTTGATAAACCATAAAGAATTTGCACCACCAATTGTTACGCCGCCTGCCCATTTTTCACCACCACTTACTCAGTAATGCGTTATTCATGTCTTTCAGGTTAAAGATACCTAATCCCCCGAATTCTTTTCTCTTGCACACTCTACCCCACTTAACCAGATGATAGCCTTTATCGGACTCGTTTGATCCCTTCCGCAAGAATCTTCTCCTACATTTGTCAATTTTCTCGATAACCCATTTCAGAAGTTCGTAAATTGACATAAGGTACGTTGGTAAACTGCTAAGAACCAGGTTAATTAGTGTGATTCTACCACCAAGTGAGAGAAATCATCCATTCCATCCTATCAATCTCTCCACCTTTTCTATCAACAGTTGACAATCATGTCTTCGCATCACCCCTGGCCTAATAGGGGTACCCAGATACTTCAGTGGAAAATCTCCTCTCTCAACCTGGATAGTTCCTGATGACCTCGATAAAGGTGGATATATTATCGCCAAATGGAATAACGCAAATCTTGCTAAGGTTCACTCTCAACCCTGCCCAAGACTCAAAATACTTCAGAGCAATAGCTACTGCCATGATTTCCTCCTCCTTAGCAGCGCTGAACATTAAGGTATCATCTGCATATTATATGATCGAAACCGTATCTGGTATACCTTTGATTGCAAGTCCAGTGTTAACTTTATCTTCTCTTCCTCTCTTAATCATCTCCGCCAGACCGTCAGCAATTATTGTGAACATAAGAGAAGACAAAGGATCCCCTTGCCTCAGACCCCTATGACACTTAATTTCTTTTCCCGATTTTCCATTAACCTGAATAAATGATTTTCCACCTCTAACACGCTTCCGTATCTACTCCATTGAGTTCCAAATCTTTTAGGCTCAAGTGCTTCATCAATACAATCCCATTCTACAGTGTCATACGTCTTTTCGAAATCCGACTTCAAAGAAAACCATGAGCTTTTTTCCCCTTTAGGCTCAAGTGCTTCATCAACACAATCCCATTCTACAGAGTCATACGCCTTTCCGAAATCCAACTTCAAAGGAAACCATGAGCTTTTTTCCTTGCACTCTCTAAAAACAATCTCATGTGCCGATGCAACGCTATCCATAATATCCCTCCTTTTGATAAATCCACTTTTGGATTCTCCCACCACATCTCGCAAATGAGGTGACAGCCTTTGTGCTAACACTTTAGTGATAATCTTAAATGAGCCATTTAAAAGGCTAATCAGTCTTAAGTCCTAAGCCCTAAGCACCTTAGTCTTTTTAGGGATTAGTATGACATTTGCCTAGTTTAGCCTGTCAATAACCGTACCTCCATGGTAGAACTCCTTGAAAATATCCATCAGATCAATCCTCATTATTTTCCAGTACATTCTATAGAATGAAAGAGGGAAGCCATCTGGGCTGGGCGCCTTATCCTGTCCTAAGCTTTTGATTGCTTGGAGAACCTCTTCTTCTGTGAACATGCCTTCAATACCCTTGCTTCCGTCTCCTCGAATTATTCCACATCTCCTGCGTCAAACCATATATATTCGATTTTTTGTTTCCCAAAATCTCCTTAAATTTGTTATCTAAATGATGTCTGATCACCTCCTCATCTTCGTACCAAATTTCTCCCACATACATGTCTTCAATGCGATAGTGTCTTCTTCTTCTGTTAGTAATTTTATGAAAATTTTTAGTATTTGAGTCACCATCTTTAAGCCATTGCACTCTTGAGCGTTGTCTCCACTACTGTTCATCCATTTCTCCAAAACGTTGAATCTCTTCCCTGCTACTTGCCAACTTTTCACCCTCTAGACCAAAGAGGTCTCTCTCTTCCTCCAGCAATTCTAACTCCTGAATTCTATCCCGAAGCGGCCAAGCTCCTTCATTCTACTTTTTACCTGACCAAATTCCTGTTTTGCCCAATCCTTCAAATATTTACGAAGCCACCCAGTCTTAACTATCCATTTTCCAATAGCACTCATCTCCTTAGTGTTTCCATTCCAAGACTCTTCAATGATCTTGTGAATATTACTGCTAAGAATCCAAGCTTTCTCGAATCTAATCGGACGGTGAACCGACCTGGACCCATCTTTGCAATTTAGTCCCAACGGTATGTGATCAGACATGAACCTAGCTACGAAATTAACATTCGCTAGAGGAAAAGCTTCCTCCCAGTCGGTAGACACTAAAATCCTATCAAGTTTACCTAGAATAGGGTTTACTAGCATATTGGACAAGGTAAATTTCCTATTTGTAGGCTTGATTTCCATGAGTTCTAAATCATCGATGATGGAATTAAAGTCATTTCTGTACTGACTGCTAGGGCCTCTATCTCTGTGTTTGTTCTGGAATATAGTAATATTAAAATCTCTGCCTGCAACCCATGGCCCGATCCATCTAGCTCTAATAATTCGAAGTTCATCCCAAACTAGACCCCTAAGTCTAGAGTCATAAGGACCATAAATTGATGTAACCATGTGCTCCCAACTGTCACTCTTACGCCTCAGTCTAACTGTAACCGAAAACACCCCAATCAACTCGTAAACAATCTCAAATACACTTAGGTCCACACCAAGAGCGATATCCCCAGACAAACCAATAGTCGATTTGAAACGCCACTCAAACACCCCCAACGATCTAAGACCCTGAAAATCTTCATTCTTAGGATTCTCAATCCTAGTTACTTGTAAAGCGCAAATGGTAGGCTTAGTCTTTGCTAAAGTATCGCTAATGAGTCTACACTTAGTTCTTTGACTCATCCCCCTAACATTCCAAAATATGTATAACATTAAACGACAATGAAACACCTATCATCTATCCCCTTAAAAAGACATTCACAAGACTATAGACACAGTCTATAGGCCTCACCTCTAAGAATGTTGATCATCTCTCTTGTTCTGCTATAGAGGAACCCATGGCGAGACCTTAAATACTTGCATAATAGATGAAAGTATTATCATAGATAAATTCCAAAAATGATAGATTGCTGTTAGAACTACCTCCGCAGGCTGATGCTGTTTCTTTGGGTTTTGTCGTAGTTCCGATTAGAGGATCATTTGTATTAGATTCCCCACTACTGCCTTCATGCCTCTCCTCTTCCTGTACTAATTCCCTTTCCAATCCAAGATCGCGCTCTTCGGTTTCTTCTTCACCTTCTTCACTAAAACCAAGCTGCTGAATTTTTAATGAAGTACATATTTCTCTTCCTCTTCCATAATCTTCTTGTTTTTACTCAGGCCCAAGTCTTTGTCCTTGCCTAATATAAATTTAATATCTAACCCCTCCACACATGGGTCTGGCCTAAGATTTCCACATTCAAATGTAGCTTTCGAAATAGCAACTCTCAATGACTTTTGAAAATCCAACTTTGATTAAATTAATTCATCATCCCCTATCATTGTTGCTCCCACTGGTTCCTAGGTCCTATTCATCGACATATCATCACTCACTGTCCTTAATTCATCATCTCCTATCATTATGGGTCCTACTGGGCCCTAGATCCTATTCACCGATAGCTCATCTCGAACCTTTTTCCGTACTGACCCACTTTTTGAAAATATTGAGCGATCTGACCCACTTTGAAAAATATTTACCCAACTGACCTAGTTTCTGACACATAAGCATTAACCGTTATTAGAAATAACGGCATAGGTTAATTCTATGCCGTTGTTTCCAATAGCGACATCTCTAATTTTTTTCTTTCGTGTGCCGCTATTTGGAATAACGACATCAGTTAACTTATTATCAATCGTGTACTCTATGTGACTTGGAAAAAATATAAGTGTGAAAAAATCCTATAGATGATGCCGCTATTCCCAACAATGGCATTCTCATCACAGATGCCGTTGTTAGGGATAGCGGCATCAGTTATAAGATTTTTTGCATATAAATAGTTTCCCCCTCTTCTCCTTCCCCTTTCACTTTAGATCTGTTTCCCATCTCTCTCTCACTCCCAAAAACCCAAAACCCTAGATGCCGCTATTGGAAACCTTGTAACTCTCCTCTTTCATATCCTAAACAAATTCTCAAAATACTCATCATTAAACCCTAATTGTGAACACCTCTTCTCTCTCGTTCACTTGGAATTTGGCGCAGATTTTTCTGCAGATCTTCTCGGTCTCAAAATTGTGGTAGGTATTCGGATAACCCTTAATTCCTTTGAATTTATTGACTTTGTTGATTGAGATTTATATTGAGGGCGTAGTATATGAGAATTAGTTGTGGAGATTGATATGAGTTATAGTATCCTATGAATAAGAATAGATTTTGGAGGTGGGAGAATTGACAATGTAGTATAATATATGTTGGAGAAATTTGTATAAACTAGAATTGATAAATTTGTAAAAGTTAATCAGTTATATGTTTATGTGTAACACCCTTGTTTTCATTTATGAGATTCTTGTGATTTTACGTGTTGTGCACGTATGATTTCATTTGTATAATTTTTTTTATAAAATATTTTTATATAGTATTCGTTCTCTTTATTTTTCCAAAAAATATTTTCTTTAAAAAAGCCTAATTAAAATCTAGGCCTACTTGTTTTTTAAGCCCACTCTATTTTATTAATTAAATTAATTATTTTAAAGCCCATGGTTAGTTTGGCCCATTAGTGAGCCCATTTACTTTAATTCTCTTTTGAAATGGTCTAACTTGTAGTGTAGACTCATTTCATGGACAATTAAATTTGTCACATGAACAAATTTGTAAATGGGGGACACTAGGTGGCATGTGCATACAATGGAGTGTGCATTGCACACTTTCTTCACCCTAGGCCGGGTAGGATTAGGAGAGTGGGAGAGATGGGAGTGGTGGAGAGTTGGTTACTCTCATCATGGGAAGTTATTTCAACTCCCTACTTCTTCTTGGCCCTTAATCTCTAACCTTTTGATCTAATCTTGGCCCTCCATTCACCCTAGAAAATTGTATAAATACCCCCCCCCCCCCTCCCACACTCTTCATTCTCACTTGGAAAATTTTTTTGAAAAGAAAAAATAGAAAGAGAGAATACAAGTTGTAAGGCAAAAAGATTGAGGAGTTGTGAGTTGAAAAGAGTGAGTGCTCTGTGTAAGTGCTTCAACCAAGGAGAAGGAGGCCAGACTGCATAGGGGAGGCTCGGGTTCAAGCTTGCAACAAGGAGAGGCGATTTTCGTGGCTTGATCTAGGAGGAGAAGACTTTGTTCATTCATTGTAGGAGATTCTCTAGGAGTCTATTTGATTGTTTCTCTCCATTTAAGGTGGGTGTTTCTCTTAAACTTCTAATTAGGCATTATGTTAGGATGTGGTTGACAAATTAAGGAGAAACTCTAACTAAGATAGCCGTGCATTATGAAAATGAGACAAATTGCTACTAGTTTGATTATATGTTAAAAGAGTGTTAAATTGATTGCCAAATTATGATTTGTTAAATGATTGCCATGTTAAATGATTGCCATGTTACCATGCTCAATTTTGTTGTGATGTGCTAGATAAACAAATACATGCTTGTATGTTGAACAATTGAATAAAGAACTATTGATATAGGTGATTTTGATTAATTTGTTGTTAAATGACTTGAAAAATGAATTTTATTACTGAGATAATTGTACAATATTAATAAAAATATTATAAGTGATATAGGAAAATTTTAAGTGTAATTTATAAGGAGATTATGCTTACTTTCCCCTAAATTCGAAATTGAAGAATAAAATGAAGTAGAGAGCAAATTATGTTGTTTTGTATCAAAAATCAAAATTTTATTTTACCGAAAGGTTATAATAAGATGAAAAATAAAATTTGGATTTTTTTTGAATGAATTTGGAAAAGAAAAAGAACTAAAAACATTTTGAAAATTTGAAAAACCTAGTAGCACAGTCGACCGATTATATTGAAATAGTCGACTGACCTGAGAAAAATGAAATTATAGTTCAAATCTTTTACAGAACAGTTGACCGACCAGAGCTCGACAGTCGACTACTCTGATTATTTATTTTTGAGCTTTAGAAACTCGCAGAACAACCGACTGGCCATGTTTAAACAGTCGACTGACCTGAGAAAAATGAAATTATAGTTCAAATCTTGTACAAAACAGTCGACCAACCATAGCTTGATAGTTGACTACTATGATTATTTATTTTCTAGCTTTGGAACCTCGCAGAACAGCCGACTAGCCATGCTTAATAGTCGACTGACCTGAGAAAAATGAAATTATAGTTCAAATCTTTTACGGAACAGTCGACCGACCATATCTTGACAGTCGACTACTCCGATTATTTATTTTCGAGCTTTAGAACCTCGCAGAACAGCCGACTGGCCATGCTTAACAGTCGACTGACTTGAGAAAAATGAAATTATATTGTTTCTGCATGGGATTGTGTATGAAATTGAAAGTGAATGACTTGATGAATTATGAAAGAACATGAATATACAAATGTCATGAAAATGAAGTGGAAATTAATGTTAATCATGAAAAGAGAACTTATGAGTATGAAAGACTCAATTTTTGTGATTATGAATTGAAATTGAGAACTAGAGTGTAGTTAAGCCTCATACTGGCATTGAAAAAAATGTGTTGAAATGAAATGAAAAGACCAAAATTTGGGTCATGTTGAATAAATGGTTAAGACCGGTATAGTGGAAGGGCTAACTCTAGATAATTGATTTTGTTCATGATTCAAATAACTAAGGACTAGATACATAGTGAAGATGTGATGAAAATAAGAGAAAAACACGAGTATGAGGTGAGAGTATTCACAGGCTGTCTTCATGATGCGTCGTGACATGACGTGGATATGTCTCCAGGAGTCCGTACCGCAGGCGACGCTTGTGGGGTGTTTGGTGACTGCGGGTGGTGTCATGTCCCATGATGGAGGCTGAATTGTCCATAGGTTCTTCACGATGCATCGTGATATGATGTGGGATTCCCCTCCAGGCTGTCTAGACATGAGCTCGTAACTCACAGAACATCTAGGATACTTATCGTAGTTACAGTAGTAGTTTAAGTCATGACGAGGGATCGAACCCTACAAGATGAAGAATGGTTAAGGGCTTGTCCTCAGACCTATGTAGTATGGGATGCATAGAATCTGAATAAGTGCGCATTAGTGTCATGTAATATATAAAACTGCATTAAGGACTAAGTGCACTGCACAACACGACATCTATAGGATAGTCCCTTGTAGTTTCTGTTTGTGATCAAGTTTGTGATTGTTTAAGTATTTGAGAATCGTTATACTGTTTCGGCATAGAGAGGATAGCCATGTATAATATTTGGTCGGTTGTAAGTAACTGACGCGCCTACAATTTTTATGCAGGGTAAAGTGATTAACACGACTAAAGAATGCATGCTAATTAAAGAATGATCCAAGTGTTGTACATTTCAATTCATGTAAATTGTTGTAAATTGCTTTCGCTGTAAATATGTGATGTAATTGTGAACTCTGATGTAAATAAAAAAAGTTTTTATTTCCTTGTAAAATTGTACAGAAGAAGTGTAAAGATCCTGTGGAACTTCGAATTCAGTCTGTTTTGGAATTCGGGGTGTTACATTATGTATGAATGGATGTTGATATGAAATGTGTTTATATACAAATATGAAGTGTATAGAGATGTTGTGGTGGGTTTGTTATATGTGCAAATAGGTTGTTTTGAGTATGGTCAAATTTTTTGTTGTCTTGACTGAAAATTTATTAAAGTGGATACATGGTTTATTAATTTGAAATTCATAATACATCGTTCATTAAACAAGTTATTTTTGTTAATTTTGTTGAACAAGCCTCAAATATTTGTTAATTTGACTCACAATTAATTTTGTTGACACATGGTTTATTAATTTGAAATTCATGACACATCGTTTATTAATTTTGTTCAAGACACATTATTTATTGTTGTTGACTGAGAAATGGATGCTGGCTATCCATCTTCTTCGCGTGCACTAGGTGAGTCGTCTTCCGCCGCACATGGAGATCTGGGTCCACTAGACCCAACCCTACTATATTTGTAAGAAAAGCATAGGTCTCAAGCGGTGTGGATGGGAGATGACAAGAATATGAGTTTTTGAATGCACACGACTTTGCCGGCCAATCCACGTATACGCAACTACTTGCTAAATGCTGGTTTCATGGAATGTCGATGTTGACAAAATTAAAATGTGACCATGCATTACTTACCGCTCTTGTCGAACGATGGAGGCTAAAGAAACACTCGTTCCACCTACTCGTTGGTGAAATGACAGTGACCCTATAAGATATAACAATTATAACAGGACTTCCAATCGATGGGGTGGCCGTGACCGGTAACATCTTATTCAACAAAGTAATGATAGTGAGAGATTATCTTGGGAGAGAGGTTGTCGGGGAAGACAAAGGTGTTTTCATCGGCGAATCAATTCAGCGTTCATGGCTCCATGAAGAGTTCAACAATAGATTGTGAGATGAACCGACCGACTACCAAGTGTAATGTTACACTTGGGCCTGTTTAATTAGTATGATTGGTGGTGTTCTCATGCCGAATTCTTCGGGTGATGTCTTCCATCTAATGTACCATTCCTTGATTGCAGATATACATAAGGCCGACTGTTATAGTTGGGGAAGTGCGGCCTTGGTTGCTCTTTCTCGTGCTTTGTGCAATTGTTCAATGGGGTCGATTCAAATGACCGGGCCAATGGGTATATTACAGACATGGTGTTGGGAACGACTACACCTTGGCCATCCTCGTGTAACGGTTCTTTCACAAGCGTGGAGAGAGGTTGAGGAGATCGGGGTTTTGAGAGCTCCTTTAGGGGTTTATTGGATCGGCCACCATACGTGGAGAGGTACCCCACATGGAGTGTTGACGTATTATAAGGATGAGCTCGATCAGCTCCCGGAAGAATACATCAATTGGACACCGTATACTCCCGAACAGCTACAACGCTTACCCCCCAGTTGCATGACAAACAATCAACTTTGGTTAACACGAGCTCCACTAATAAATTTGAACATCGTGGAGTTCTATTACCCCGATCGATTTCTCCAACAATTCAATGCACGATAACGAATCCCGAAGAACCGGATGTACGATCGAAGACTACACAATATTACCGATCAAGGATGATTGCCGACTATGGATTGGGCCGATCACCATCGCTCGCATGTCGCAATGTGGAACGAGAGAAAGTATGATTTGGTGCTTGACGAGATCGTACCATACGACGGGTCTTTGTAAGAAGCTTACATGGTAGGGCATAGTCGTGTTAGACGGTTGTTTATTGCTCCAAAATCAATGATCCCATCGGGTATTCAAATACCGATCCCGAAGAACCAAGTGGAATCACCACCGGCACATTCGTCTTCTCAACCAATCTATCAACCAAAGGCATCACCGTACCGACTCATGGTAAATTTATGCGTTTGTTAATAATTATTCCATTTAAATGTTATGTACACAATTTGTTATTACTTGTTTTAAATAATTTTGTTGACTAATATTACTTTGTGTTTATTCATGATGTAGATTGACAACACATGGGATATTGCGCGAAAATGTGCTTGTGTGTTGAAAAGCAATGCTTCGAAATCTTGTAAGGATCTAGTGCGAGAAATCCTCCATCCATGTCGGTTGTTGCTTGAAGAGGTTGGAGATGGCCCGACCTTGAACTCCCATTTAGAACAACCTGAAAATGCTACCCCCCCTCCTTCCATAAACAAGACGTGCTCAACATCCCCCAGCACCAAGACAAGCTCAACACCCCCCACCACCATCAAGACAAGCTCAATCCCCCCCCCACCACCACCACCAAGACAAACAAAATCATCATATTCACAAGGGCAATGACGAAAGACTGTAAGGAGGTCGAGAGAGGGTTCTCAATTACAATCACAAGAGATTGTACAAGAGGGAGATGAGCATGAAGAGGAGGTTGAGCCTATTGTACCTGTGACACAAGAATTGATGAACGTAGGAAGAGAGTCCTATTTTGGAAGAGGAGGCAGCCCCAACACTACACGCTTAGTTAGGGGGTGCAAGAAAATTTTTGAACTTTGCGTTGTAAACTTTCGTTTACTTTCGTATGTTGTATTATTTGTTGTTGTGATATATGATTATGATATTTGGGTTGTGATATATGGTATATGGTATTGTGTTGTGATATAAGGTATATGGTATTAATGTGCTCATATTTGTTGTTGATAATTGTGATATATGTTGGAGTATATGGAATTAAAGTCGTTTCTGTCCTGACTGCTAGGACCTGTATCTCTGTGTTCGTTCTGGAAATAGTAATATTAAAATCCCCGCCTACAACCCATGGCCTGATCCATCTAGCTCTAATAATTTGAAGTTCATCCCAAAGTAGACCCCGAAGCCTAGAGTCATACGAACCATAAATTGATGTAACCGTGTGCTCCCAACTGTCACTCTTACGCCTCAGTCTAGCTGTAACTGAAAACACCCCAATCAACTTGTAAACAATCTCAAATACACTTGGGTCAACACCAAGAGCGATATCTCCAGACAAACCAATAGCTGATTTGAAACGCCACTCAAACACCCCCAACGATCTAAGACCCTGAAAATCTTCATTCTTAGGATTCTCAATCCTAGTTACTTGTAAAGCACAAATGGTAGGCTTAGTCTTTGCTAAAGTATCGCTAATGAGTCTACACATAGTTCTTTGACTCATTCTCCTAACATTCCAAAATATGTATAACATTAAACGACATTGAAACACCTATCATCTATCCCCTTAAAAAGACACTCACAAGACTACAGACACAGTCTATAGGCCTCACCTCTAAGAATGTTGATCATCTCTACTTGTTCTGCTATAGAGGAACCCATGGTGAGACCTTAAGTATTTGCATAATAGAGGAAAGTATTATCATAGAATAATTCCAAAAATGATAGATTGCTTTTAGAACTACCTCCGCAGGCTGATGCTGTTTCTTTGGGTTTTGTCGTAGTTCCGATTGGAGGATCCTTTGTATTAGATTCCCCACTACTGCCTTCATTCCTCTCCTCTTCCTGTACTAATTCCCTTTCCAATCCAAGATCGCGCTCTTTTGTTTCTTCTTCCCCTTCTTCACTAAAACCAAGCTGCTGAATTTTTAATGAAGTACATATTTCTCTTCCTCTTCCATAATCTTCTTGTTTTTACTCAGGCCCAAGTCTTTGTCCTTGCCTAATATAAATTTAATATCTAACCCCTCCACACATGGGTCTGGCCTAAGATTTCCACATTCAAATGTAGCTTTCGAAATAGCAACTCTCAATGACTCTTGAAAATCCAACTTTGATTAAATTAATTCATCATCCCCTATCATTGTTGCTCCCACTAGTTCCTAGGTCCTATTCATCGACATATCATCACTCACTGTCCTTAATTCACCATCTCCTATCATTATGGGTCCTACTGGGCCCTAGATCCTATTCACCGATAGCTCATCTCGAACCTTTTTCCGTACTGACCCACTTTTTGAAAATATTGAGCGATCTGACCCACTTTGAAAAATATTTACCCAACTCACCTAGTTTCGGACACATCAGCATTAACCGTTATTAGAAATAACGGCATAGGTTAATTCTATGCCGTTGTTTCCAACAGCGACATCTCTAATTTTTTTCTTTCATGTGCCGCTATTTGGAATAACGACATCAGTTAACTTATTATCAATCGTGTACTCTATGTGACTTGAAAAAAATATAAGTGTGAAAAAATCCTATAGATGATGCCGCTATTCCCAACAATGGCATTCTCATTACAGATGCCGTTGTTAGGGATAGCGGCATCAGTTATAAGATTTTTTGCATATAAATAGTTTCCCCCTCTTCTCCTTCCCCCTTTTGCATATAATGTTACACTCAGACCTATTTAATTAGTTTGATTGGTGGTGTTCTCATGCCGAATTCTTCGGGTGATGTCGTCCATCTAATGTACCTTTACTTGATTGCCGATATACATAGGGCCGATCGTTATAGTTGGGGAAGTGCGGTCTTGGTTGCTCTTTCTCGTGCTTTGTGCAATTGTTCAATGGTGTCAATTCAAATGACTGAGCCAATGGGTATATTACAGATATGGTGTTGGGAATGACTACACCTTGGCCATCCTCGTGTAATTGTTCTTTCACTGGCGTGGAGAGAGGTTGAGGAGATCGGAGTTTTGAAGGCTCCTTTAGGGGTTTATTGGACCAGCCGCCATACGTAGAGAGGTAACCCACGTGGAGTGTTGACGTATTATAAGGATGAGCTCGATCAGCTCTGGGAAGAATACGTCAATTGGACACCGTATACTCTCGAACGGCTACAACGCTTACCCCCCAGTTGCACGACAAACAATCAACTTTGGTTAACACGAGCTCCTCTAATAAATTTCAACATCGTAGAGTTCTATTATTCTGATCGATTTCTTCGACAATTCAATGCACGACAAAGAATCCCGGAGAACCGAATGTATGACCGAAGACTACAGAATATTACCGGTCAAGGACGATTGACGACTATGGATTGGGCCGATCACCATCGCGCGCATGTCGTAATGTGGAACGAGAGAAAAAATGATTTGGTTCTTGACGAGATAGTACCATACGACGGGTCTTTGCAAGAAGCTAAAATGGTATGGCACAATCGTGTTACACGGTTGTTTATTGCTCCAAAATCAATGATCCCGTCGGGTATTCAAATAGCGATCCCGAAGAACCAAGTGGAACCAACGCCGACACATTCGTCTTCTCAGCCAATGTATCAACCAAAGGCATCATCGTACCCACTTATGGTAAATTTATGCGTTTGTTAATAATTATTCCATTTAAATGTTATGTACACAATTTGTTATCACTTATTTTAAATAATTTTGTTGACTAATATTACTTTGTTTTTATTGATGATGTAGATTGACAGCACATGGGATATTGTACGGAAATGTGCTCGTGTGTTGAAAACCAGTGCTTCAAAATCTTGTAAGGATCTAGTGTGAGAAATCCTCCTTCCGTGTCGGTTGTCTCTTGAAGAGGTTGGAGACGGCCCGACCTTGAACTCCCATTTAGAACAACCTGAATATGCTACTCACCCCCCCTCCACAAACAAGACGTGTTCAACATCCCCCACCACCAAGAAAAGCTCAACATCCCCTACCACCATCAAGACAAGCTCAATCACCCCCCCCCCCCCCCCCACCACCACCACGACAAACAGAATCATCATATTCACAAGGGCAGCGATGAAAGACTGTAAGGAGGCCGGGAGAGGGTTCTCAATTACAATCACAAGAGATTCTACAAGAGGAAGATGAGCAAGAGGAGGTTGACCCTATTATACTTGTGACACAAGAAATTGGTGAACATAGGTAGTGTTGCCGCTGGATTCTGGTGTGGGGGCAGTAGATGAGATTTGTAGGTTCGTGAGGAACTTGAACAGGCGGAACCCTTCTTCTTCCTTGTTGACTAGCTGACACCTTGGTGCTCCTTGAACCTGCACAAACGTTCGAGACACCGGGATGTATTCCGGTGATGAACCCTCCGACGCTCAAGTCAATACACAGAAAAAGTGAAGAGAAGAGCTCAAGTACGCCAAGAGTGATCACCTGTGACAGTCGGAGGTAGGGGGGTTTTTATAGTCGCCAAGGGGATCTCTTTCAGGATAAGAGTGAATCCCTACTTTTCGGTGTGGCAGGATAAGGGTGGTTATAACCACCTCCTCTAGATCAGGAGGAGCCAGGATTTCCTCCAATCCTATTGAACTGGCCCCTAACAGGTTGAGACCCATTCTCAACTGGCCAGATCCGTTCATGGGTTAGCGGGTCCAAGAGGAGGGACCCGGTTCCCAATTTGGACCCGTCTGTAGGTGAAACTACCGTCTTGCCCCTAGGACTTTGAGATTCATGACCACTTTGAATGGCTCCGATTTAATTCCATTTTTAGCCATATCACGAGCCCCCCACTCCCAAAGACTGTGTTACGGCCTTTGGGGAGTAGTTTTGTTGTTTTAATGGCGTATAGGGCTTTATCGGAGTTCTCAACGGGTGTTCGAATTTTGTCTGAGGGGTGATGGTGTTTTTCTGAGTTGGTAACGTGCCCAAGTTTGCTCTCAAGTCTCTCTGGATTTTTGGTGACTTTTTCCAATTTTTATATTATTTTTTCGAACCATTTATTCAATTTTGCAAAGCGATGATTTGTTTTTCAGGAGCACTAATTAACCATTCTAGACAATAATTATTGCTTTCGGGACTCAAAAATATTTTCCCAAATTTATAATTATTTTTCAGAATTTTAAATTAATTTTCCTTAATTTTAATCATTTTTTTCACAATTTTTTAAATAAATAATTCAAAATAATAATTAAAAAAGAAATTTAATTACCATTTATGACGTGGCCGAATTTGGACCCTTGATCACGCTACGAGAGTAATTCCAGAAGATCGGACAGCTGCCGAGAAGGGGGACCTTGTCTGCTGGGGGGTCGGCAGCAATTGCCTTCGGAACTCTCGCCGAGGTCTAGGTGAGCGACGCGTGGCTTCTGGACCCTTTCCGCTCCGGCCCCTTGGTCGTCGGTGGCCATTGAGTCTGGAAAGATTAAAGAAGTCTAGGGATACGACATGTGGCATGTGGGCCCCTGCTACTTCTCGCGTTTTCGACTCCAGTGGCAATAGAGTTTGGGGACGAATAGGAGAGCGCCACATGGCCAGTGGGCCCTAGCCCCTGTTGACTGGTCAACGCACTTTGTTGCATTTTGACATTGGTGGCAATTGACCTCGGGGACGAATAGGAGAGGGCCACGTGGCCAGTAGGTCCCGGCCCCCGTTGACTGATCAACGCATTTTCTTGCATTTCGACATCGGTGGCAATCGACTTCGGAGACAAATAAGAGAGTGCCACGTGGCCAGTGGGTCCTAGATCCCGTTGACTGGTCAACGTATTTTCTTGCGTTTCGACGTCGGTGGCAATCGACTTCGGGGACGAATAGGAGAGCGCCACGTGGCCTGTGGGTCCCAGCCACCATTGACTGGTCAACACATTTTCTTACATTTTGACGTCGGTGGCAATCGACTTCGGGGACGAATAGGAGAGTGCCACGTGGCCGGTGGGTCCCAGCCACCTTTGATTGGTCAACGCATTTTCTTGCGTTTCGACGTCGGTGGCATTCGACTTCAGGGACGAATAGGAGAGCGCCACATGGCCAGTGGGTCCCAGACCCCGTTGACTGGTCAACACATTTTCTTGAATTTCGACGTTGGTGGCAATCGACTTGGGGATGAATAGGAGAGTGCCACGTGGCCAGTGGGTCCCAGCCACCGTTGACTGGTCAACGCATTTTCTTGCATTTTGACGTCGGTGGCAATCAAGTTCGGGGATGAATAGGAGAGCGCCACATGGCCAGTGGGTCCCAGCCACTATTGACTGGTCAACGTATTTTCTTGCATTTCTTCACTAAATGGGCCGGGCTTTTATGCTCTGGGGGCCTTTTGTCTCAGTAGGCGTGCTGTCAATCTCACTCCCTATAAATCTTCACCCCCTCAGTCAGTTGCTCATTTCACTCATTTTTTACTCAGGCAAAAATTTCACTCTGCGAGAGCTTCCGGCTAGTTTTCACCGTCTTCCGGCGAGTTTTCCGACCGTTGCTGTCAAATCAAGGCAACTCCATACTTAGTTTACTTTCGCTTTTTGAAAATGTCTATCGAGCCTTCGACGAAGGAGACCTCCCCTCTTCTCGCGCCCGAGGCCTCCTCTAGTCAGGTCCCCCCTATCGACAAGGGCAAGGCCGTTGTTGGGCAGACTTCGGTGGTTATTGAGACGAGAAGCGAAGAAGTTCGGAGGATGGGTGAGTTCGGAAGGTTGCCTGGGGTCCTGACAGGACTGCCGAGGGTTCGAGAGCTTCCGGGGGACCAGGCAGAGCGAATAATGTATGGGGTGGTTCGGAGCTTCGAGGAGAATGAGGCTAGAGAGACGTCCGAAGTGGATGAGACGATCACCATACTTACCGAGGAAGATTTGGCAAAGATTAGGGTATGCTTCCAGATCCCGGGGGAGTTCGACTTGATGCTCCACGGGCCGGGGGTGAGGGCTAACTCGCGGATGCCCGTCGACATGTGCTTCTGGCCGGTCGACGCATTCTTAGTAGGGGTTCGGCTCCCACTGCACCCCTTCGTCACCGAGGTGCTGAGGGGGTTCCGTGTTAGCCCCGTTTAGTATATGCCGAACGTGTGGAGGCTGACAAACGGGTTCATCCTGCACTATCAGGCGGTGAGTATCGAGCCGAGGCTGAGCATTCTCCGAACCATGTACCGGATGCATCGGCAGCACAAGGACGTATACCGATTCTACTTGGCTCTGAGGTTCAGAACGAAGTTGGTCAGCTGTCCGGACTCCATCAAGCACTGGAAAGATAAGTATTTCTTGATCCGAAGCCTGATGCCATAGGGGATCCCCACAGCTTGGGTTGATTCAGTGCCAAAGAAGGTCAAGCAAAGCCCCACCCTCAGTACTGAGGAGAAGGAGATGGTTCGGACGCTACTCGATCGTCCGAAGTATGATTGGAAGGACCTGACCGAGGAGGTGCTATTCCGGGGGGTCTTAGCTCGATTAACCCCAGTACGGCTTTATTCCGTTTGTTTTCTTTTATATCATGTTGAAAAAGTGTTTCTTTTTTTTTTCTAACTCTTTTTCTTCGGTAGAGTCAATGGACTTCGAAGACTTGGTCTCCCAGCGAGGGTCCCTGAGCAGAAAAGCCCCTAAGAAGAGGAAGCGAGTCGCATCGAAGGCTGCCCCGGAAGGGGTGCAGGCGCACTGTGCCGTAGCGGAGCAACTGGCGAGGTGGCCCCTTGGCTCCGAAGCCTTCGACTGTAGCGTTGACTTCGGCTTCGTCGAGCGCAGGGGCCTTTCCACTGTCGGCAGCCTTGGGGCTTGAAGCTCCGTCGTTGACTGTCGAAGCTGAGGTTTTCTTGATGGAGGAGCACCAGAAGATCTTCGTCCCGGACTGGCAGGTCCGCAAGCTTGACGAGTTCCTTGGCGACTCGTCGGCATGCATGCAGGCGATTCGTCACCTGGCGATGCCGAAGGACGAGGCGGTGATGGAAGCAGGTAGCGTGGGCAACGAAGCGCTAGAGGTCACACGCTCGGCGATGTCAGTAAGCGTCGAAGTTCAAACTCTTTTTTGCCAAACACTTAAAAAAAATTCTAACTATTTTTCTTCGGCAGATTACTTGCCACTTCAACCACTTGATGAAGAAGATAGCCGAGCAAGAGAAAGAGCTGTTGTCCGAGGCGGAGAAGGCTCGGCTTGCCAAGAAGCTCGACAAGGCGAAGGCAAAGGCTGAGTCGAAGAACTCGAGGTTGACACATCTCGAAGCTGTGGTTGCCAAGTTGGAGGCGGTCAACGCTCGACTTCTCCAGGCAGCTGAGGAGTCCGCCAAGGACAAGGAGGATGCCGTAGGTGCGGCGAAGGAGGCCGAGGTGAAGGCCTCGGAGAAAGTGAAGGAGGCCGAGGAGCAGGCCTTGGAGAAGGCAAAGAGATATCTGATCCTGAACATGACGAAGGCGTACGCTCGAGCCATTGACAAGGTGAAGGCAAAGTTCCTTGAAGTTGATTGTGCCGGGATGCGTCTCTTTCCGAATCCCATCCCCAGCTTCGACGACATCTCGGAAGGTGAAGAAGAAGGCGAAGAAGAGGAGGAGACCGAGGTGGTAGAAGCCGACGAGGTTGAGGCCGAGGAAGAGGCTCCGTCAGAGGCCGTGCCTCTGGCCATCGTGGCCCCCGGGGAGGGTCCTTCAACCCTGGTCGACCCTTGATCTGCCTTGCACCTTATTTCGTCTTTTCGTCTTTTGTTTATGTAGTGCCGAAGTGTGGACTGGCCACCGCTTGTAATTTTTGAAATTTTTAATGAAAAAACTTTTTGGTTGAAAATGAAACAAGTGTCGGAGCTCGGCAGTCAGTGAAGAACTCTCTTTACATATATCTATATATCTCTTTTTTTTACAAGTGTTGGAACTCGGCACTGCTTTCGAACTCACTCTCGAATGAACGTTAAAAAACTTCTTGAACAAGCGCCAAAGCTCGGCAATGCTTTTGAACTTGCTCTTGAACAAGTGTTAAAACACTTTTTGAACAAGTGTTGGAGTTCGGAGTTGCTCTACAAATTCGTGGTGGTTGTGTCTGAACTCAGTAGTTTTACTTGTTCTTTTCAGATCGTCGAAGTGCTATCTCTTGCCGAAGTGCCACGAAGTGCCGAGGTGTCTCGCCTTCGGTCCGGCCTAGACGTTGCTATGTCTCGTCTTCAGTCGGACCTAGGCATTGCTAGGTTGGCTCTTTCTCGAAGTCGAGAGGAGTTCCGCAAGAGCGAGGCAGAACTAAGTCATCACAAGCTGACACTGGCGCACCGCGCCTCCGAACTGAAGCGAATGAAAAAGCGAGCTCAGAGAGCAGAGGAGGGGAGTCCCTCCAGCAAGCAGGGCAAGAAGCTAGAATCCCTTCGATAGTCTTTGTTCGAGGCTAGTACTGAGAGAGACGGTCTAAAGAATGTGGTGCTTGAAAAGAGTCTGGAGACTGCACAGCTTCGGTGGACCATCACCGAAGCTTCTTGCGCAGGCAATACGAGTTGAATGCCTCAGCTACAAGTTAAGGTAACAGATGACTCGCTGAAGGAGTGAATCGTTGAGTTAGAGGCAGAAGTTCACCGGCTACGGCATCTTTCGGAGGGGAGCAATGTTAGGACCACTTCTTGTGCACGAGGTGAGTACTCACAGGGGCGGTCATTTTACGAGTTGGCGTTACGTTCGCCTCCCACCTTGGGATGCCCCGGGGACGCACAGAGCAGAGTGGATGGCTCATCGAGCAGGACCTCATCCGGCGCAACTCTCAGGGATACAACTAGACTCGCCAGCCTAGAGACCCCCATAGAGGTGGGGTTACGGCGGCAAGGTGCTCATCGTCCGTGCTTGTCGCTCAAGAGGAGTATCCTACTCCCTAGGAAGCGTTAGGACGTCTCCTTTGTGATTTTGCTGTCTTCTTTGTACAAGTCTTGTATCTCAATGTAAAGATGAGTAGTTGGCCTTGTAGTTAGACTTGTAATCTCAAACTTCAATGGAATAATACTTGTTTTGTGAACTTGAGTGTTTTGCTGGGATTTGTAGTTGTCGATAGTTGTAGGAGCAATTTCGAATGGTGATCCGCTTTTTACTTGCTTAGAAGTAAGTAGTTTGAGTGGAGTCGAACCAAAGTGTTGGACTCCAAGTTAGTTGTTTAGGAAAATTTCAACAACTGCAGGAGCAATTTCGAATGGTGACCCGCTTTTAAGTCGCTTAGAAGCAAGTAGTGGAAGCAGAGTCGAACCAAGTGTTGGACTCCAAGCTTGTCATTTAAAAAAGAGTCAACGGTTGTGGAAGCAATTTCGAATGGCGATCCACTTCTTACTCGCTTATGAGCGAGTAGTCGAAGCAGAATTAAGCCAAGTGTTGGACTTCGAACTCGTCGTTTAAAGAGAGAATCAACAGTTGTGGGAGCAATTCCGAATAGCGAATAACTTCTTACTCGCTTATATGCAAGTAGTTGAAGCGGAATCGAACCAAGTGTTGGACTCCGAACCCATCGTTTAAAGAGAAAGTCAACGGTTGTGGGAGCAATTCCGAATGGCGAACCACCTCTTACTCGCTTATAAGCAAGTAGTTGAAGCGGAATCGAGCCAAGTGTTGGACTCCGAACTCGTCGTTTTAAGAGAGAGTCAACGGTTGTGGGAGCAATTTCGAATGGCGAACCACTTCTTACTCGCTTATAAGCAAGTAGTTGAAGCGGAATCGAGCCAAGTGTTGGAAGCCGAACTCGTCGTTTTAAGAGAGTCAACGGTTGTGGAAGCAATTCCAAATAACAAACCACTTCTTACTCGCTTATAAGAAAGTACTTGAAGCGGAATCGAGCCAAGTGTTGGACTCCGAACTCGTTTTTTTAAGAAAGAAAAACTTTTTGCAAGTAAAGTTAGACTACCCCAAAAATAAAAAATTTGCCAAGTAAAGTTAGGTTACTCAAAAGATAGAAAAGTTGTGGGAAAAGATTTCCTTTTATTGCAAACAATTACGTGGTCGCTTCTAAGTTGCGAGCCTTTACATTTGGATAAAGAGGAAATACAAGTAAGGATTTTGAGACATGTCTTCTGGAGCGATCCTAGGGAAGTTGCTTGGAGCGGTGTTTAGACACCCTCTTGGTACTTCATCAAGTGCTCTACATTCCATGTCCTTGGTATTTTCCTGCCCCCCGGGTCTTCGAGTTGATACGTACCCGGGCGTATAACTCTGGAGACCTTATATGGTCCTTCCCAATTGGGTGCCAGCTTGCCTCTCTTGCTTGGGTCAGAAATTGACAACTTTCTCAACACTAAGTCCCCCTCCTTTAGGTTGGTGGGTCATACTCTCTTGTTGTAAGCTTGAGTAATCCTACGACAGAATCTCTCTTGGAAAATTGCGGCTCTCTCACGGATCTTGTTTATGAGGTCTAGGCAGTTGCAAAGCTGGTTCGCGTTCTGCGCCTCATTGTAAGCTATGAGTCGAGGTGAAGGCAGGCCCACCTCCAAAGGGACAAGAGCTTCGGATCCGTAGGTGAGGTTGAAAAGGGACTCCCCTGTTGGAGCTCTTTTTGTGGTGCAATAATTCCAAAGCACATTGGGGAATTGTTCGACCTATAGCCCTTTAGTGGACTTATCCAGCCTCTTCTTCAAGCCCGAGAGTATTTGACGGTTCATGTTCTCCACCTAACCATTGGACTGGGGGTGCGCTATAGAAGAGAACCGCTGCTGAATCCTGAGGTCGGTGCAAAAGTCGCGAAAGGCCGCCCCGTGAATTGGGTCACGTTGTTGCTTATAAGGATATGAGGCACCCCAAACCGACAGACGATGTTCTTCCAAAAGAACTTCTACACCTTGTGCTTGGTTATTATTGACAGGGGTTAAGCCTCTATCCATTTTGAGAAGTAGTCTATTGCTACCACGAGGAACTTCAGCTGTCCTGGTGCCGGAGGAAAGGGTCCGAGCAAATCCATCCCTCACATTAAGAAGGGGATTGGACTCGCCAAGGAAGCAATTTCTGCTTGGGGTAGGCGACGGATTGGGGCAAACTTCTGGCAGGAGTCGCACTGGCGGACGTACTCCTTGGAGTCACTTACAAGTGTGGGCCAGAAGTAGCCGTAGTTCAAGAGCTTCCGGGCTAGGGATCTCGCTCCCAAGTGCACGCCACATAGGCCCTCATGGGCCTCCTTTAGGGCGTAGAGTGCTTTCTCCGGGGAGAGGCACCTCCGATAGGGCCGACCATCGATCTGTGTGTAGGAGTGTTTGTACATGACCCCGTCCAAGAGTGTGTACCGCTCTGCTCGTGTCCTGATTCTCCTTGCTTCCTTCGGATCTTCGGGGAGGACTCCGTCTTGGAGATACTCGAGGAA
Organism: Hemerocallis citrina; assembly: GCA_017893485.1. NCBI lineage: Eukaryota > Viridiplantae > Streptophyta > Magnoliopsida > Asparagales > Asphodelaceae > Hemerocallis > Hemerocallis citrina. The sequence continues at coordinate 239,671,516 of CM030364.1, read as the reverse complement.
CGACTTTATCCAGTTTTCCCCAAGGGTTAGGGGGTAGGCTTCCATTAGCTCCGAGCCATATTCATCAATGCTTGGTTTGAGAAGGACCTCTATTAAGACGGTCCGTTCTAGACCTTGGAGAGACGAGGAGGCGAGCTTAGAGAGGGCATCCGCTTGTGCATTTTCCTCTCGGGGAACCCGCTGGAGTTGAACATCTTTGAATAGAGCTAGCAGCTCCCTCACCTTTGCCAAGTACCTAGCCATGTGGTCGTCTCTCGCCTCGTACTCCCCGGACACTTGATTGACCACTAGCTGGGAGTCGCTGAAGACCCTTACTTGCTTGGCACCTGCCTTGCAAGCCAATCAGAGCCCTGCTATTAGGGCTTCATATTCTGCCTCATTGTTTGACGCCGGGAAATTGAGGCGGAGGGAGTACTGGAGGACGAAAGCGTCTGGGCCAGTTAGGATGACGCCGGCCCCGCTTCCATCGGCACAAGAGGACCCATCCACATAGATGGTCCAGACGGAGGGGTCAGCAGGCGACTTGCATGAGTCGGGGATGGTGTTCCCTATGATGAACTCGGCCAGAGCTTGGGCCTTTATCGCCGTTCTGGGCTGGTAGCAGATGTCGTGCTGACTTAGCTCGATTGACCACTTCATGAGTTGCTCGGAAGTCTCAGGCTTGCGGAGAACTTGCTTCAACGGTTGGTCAGTAAGGACGACCACCGAATGAGATTGAAAGTAGGGGCAGAGCTTTCGGGCCGCCATGACCAGGGCGAGGGCCATCTTCTCCAGCTTTGGATAACAAAGTTTGGTGTCGTGGAGTACCTTACTCACGTAATAGATGGGCTTCTGCATCTTTTCCTCTTCTCTCACAAGGACTGCACTGAGCGTCTGCTCCGAAGCTGCGAGGTAGAGGTAGAGGACCTCCCCGAGTGTGGGCTTACTCAGGAGCGGGGGGTTGGCCAAATACTCCTTGAGCTTGTCAAAGGACTCCTGTTACCGCGGCCCCCACTCAAAGCCTTTAGCCCCCCTGAGGGCTTTGAAGAAGGGGAGGCACTTCTCCCTGGACTTGGAGAGAAATCGCCCGATCGCGGTGAGGCACCCCGTGAGCCTCTGTACTTCTTTGACAGTGGAGGGGGGATCCATTTTGAGAATGGCTTGGATCTTTTCGGGGTTGGCCTCTATGCCCCTCTGGCTGACCATAAACCGCAGAAACTTGCCCGATGAGACACCGAACACACACTTGTTTGGGTTTAGTCTCATGTTGTACCTCTTAAGCACCCCGAAGGTTTCTTGAAGGTTGAGAGTGTGCTCCTGCCCCCCGGTACTCTTGACTAACATGTTGTCTATGTAGACTTCCATATTTCGGCCAATTTGGTCTTGGAAGACCCTATTCACAAGGTGTTGATAGGTAGCTCCAACATTTTTCAAGCCGAAGGGCATAACACGGTAGCAATAGAGGCCTTGGTCTGTCACGAACGAGGTCTTCGGGATGTCGGGAGGAAACATCCTGATTTGGTTGTACCCTGAGAAGGCATCCATAAAGCTAAGGAGCTCATGCCCGGAGGTGGCATCGATCAGGGCATCGATGCTGGGAAGAGAAAAAGGTCCTTCGGGCACGCCTTGTTGAGATCGATGAAGTCAATGCATATTCTCCAACTCTCATTAGCCTTCTTGACCATCACCACGTTGAAGAGCCACTCAGGGTAGTTTACCTCCTGAATAAAACGGACGTTGAGTAGTTTCTCAACCTCCGCCTTGATCGCCTATTGCCTCTCGGGGGCAAACTTCTGCCTCTTCTGTTGGACAGGGTTGACCCCAGGGGCGACACTCAGACGGTGCATTGAGAGCCCCTCTGCTGCAGTCCAGGCAAAGAGGTCGCGATTATCCCGTATGCACCGGGAGATGTCTTGTTTAATGGAGGGGAAGAGAGCCTTGCTGATGCAGAACGTCTTAGTGGTGTCTTCTTCGGAGAAGGCCACTTCCTCCAACTCATCCACGGGCTCGAAAATAGTCTGACCGCCTTCCTGAGGCAGTTCGAGCGCTTCCAAGGAGAGAAAAAGACCCCCCATCGAGGTCATATAGCACTTCCAAGGCGCTTCTTGGCTTCCCCTAACTTCTCCAACTCCTAAGGCTGTGGGGAACTTCATCTTCATGTGGTAGGCTGAAGGGATGGCCTAAAGCGCGGCCAAACCTGGTCTGCCCAGGATAACATTATAGGCGGCCTTGACGTCGACTACCATGAAGTCAATTGGCTCCGTGCGAGTTGCCAGGGCCTTTCTAGCCGTTACGTCGAGGGTTATTATTCCCTCGACCGTAACTGGGACTCCAGTGAACCCGTGGAGCATGTAGCCTGCGGGCTTAAGCCGGTCCCTTAACAGCAGGAGGCCTTTGAAGGCCTCCAAGAAAAGGATGTTGACGGAGCTGCCGTTGTCTACCAAGACCCGACGAACTTCGAAGTTTGCCATTCGGAGATTGATGACGAGGGCATCGCAGTGGGGCGTGCGGACCCCCTCCAGGTCCCTATCGAAGAATGTTACTGGGACTCCGAGGCCCTTTGGGGGAGGATGGCTTTGCATGGAGTTAACCTCCCTTACGAAAGCTTTTCGGGACGAGTTGGAATCTCTCCCCATTGGGCCTCCGTGTATCAGGTGCAAGATGCCCTCTACTTCGGCCTCCGGAGTCTCTGTGTGCTGCTCAGTTCGCCTGTTAGCCCTCCTAGGCAGTGGGGGCAGATCTGCTCGGTCCTTCCTTACGAACCGGGTGAGCTGCCCTCTCTGGATGAGAGCTTCAATCTCGTCTTTGAGGGCGCGACATTCGTCTGTGTCGTGCCAGTGGTCCCGATAGAAATGACACAACTTACTCCGGTCCCTCTTCTTTCCCAGAGTATTCATTTTTGGGGGAGGCGGTAGGAGGCCATCGTTCCCAATCTCCATAAGGATGGCAGATACACTCGCGTTAAGCGGAGTGAATTTCTCGAACCGAGGGAAAGGGTGCCGCTGACCCCCATTGTCTTTTTGGAGCTTCTTAGCTCCTTCTTCTGCACACTTCCGCTTGTTCGCGGAAGGCGAGGCCTCAAAGGTGGGGCGGCAAACAGCTTCTTCCACTCTGATGTACTTCTCGCTTCGAAGCAGGAGCTCTGAGAAGTCCCGTGGGGGCTTCTTGGCGAGGGATGTCCTGAGGTCAGCATTGAGGACATTGGACTAGAAGGCGATGGTGGCGACTGAGGGTTCCAAGGAAGCAATGGACCTAGCTTCAGTAGTGAAGCGCTTGACATAGTCTCTCAGTCGTTCGCCCTTCTTTTGACTGAGGAACAGTAGAGTGTCACTTGTATTCTCGGCGTGGCGACTGCTCACGAAATGCGTGAGGAAAAGACCCTCGAACTGGTCGAAGGAGAACATAGATGCTGGTGCAAGCCGAGAGTACTATTCCCGAGCCGGCCCCTTAAGTGTGGCCGGGAAGGTCTTGCAAAGGATGGAGTCGGATGCATGGTGGATCATCATGAGAGTTTTAAAACTCTCAATGTGATCTGCGGGGTCCGACTCCCCGGTGTAGGTCTCGAAATGTGGAGGCTTGAAGTTGTTGGGAATTGGAGCCTCCATGATGGCACGGGAGAATGGGGGCCTTCTTGGACGAAGGTCCCTTGCCCGTCGCTCTTCGTCTCGGTCGAGCTGGCCGAGGCGCCTCTCCATCTCGTGGAGACGGCGGTAGACCGAGTCCTCCCTTTGGTCTTGTCTGGCCGAGCCCCGAGACTCATCCTCATGTCGTGGAGGGCTGGGGCTGCGCCGGTGATGGCTCAGAGTAGGCGGTGAACTAACTAAGCGATGGGGGTGACTGGGAGTAGGACACGGACTTCGAGAGCGGCGGTGGTGTTTGGGAGAAGGACGGCGATGGCTCGCAGTAGGCCTAGGGCTTCGGGAGCGGCGGCGGTGTTCGGGAGAAGGGCGGCGATGGCTCGCAGCAGGCCTAGGGCTTTGGGAGCGGCGGCGGTGTTCGGGAGAAGGGCGGCGATGGCTCGCAGCAGGCCTAGGGCTTCGGGAGCGGCGAGGATGGTGAGGAGCTGGCAGAGGACTGGGAGCCCTACGGTCATTGTTGGGGGCAGCATTGAGAGCCCGGAGGATTGCCTCCTGGAATTGCTGGAATTTTGCCCTTGTGATGGGAGCCTCCTGCTCATGATGGGCCCGAGGTGCAGGGCAGCCTGCCGGAGAGCGGCTTCGTCTTGGGCGACGTTGGAGCGACTCTCTTTGCATGCGGGGAGAGTTGGACCCTCCTTGGTTGGATCGGCATGGCAAACGATCCCTGGTATGCTCGCGGTGAGGGTTCGCCTCTTGGGCCCGCCTCTCATCCAGATGGGTACGGAGATTGGGCCCGTGCACGGTCTGCTGATTGTTGATAACGTTTCGTAGATCCTTTGGAGTGGGGGGGAGTATAGGAAGCCATGGAGTCAGTGTCGGTATTGTGGATGGAGACTCGAACCTGATGGACAGGTTGCTTGTGGCGGCTTCGTCGAGAGTTGTAACCCCTGTTTTCCCAAAAATGTATTTTTCTATATTTTCTGTATTTAAAATTTTTGCAGATTAATTTTTTTCCGGTTTTCAAATTTTTTTGTCAAAATGTACTTTTTTTGGATCTTCTATTTTAAAATCTGTTTTCGATCAATAAATTTATTTGCAACTATTTTCTATGATTTTTATATTATAATAAAAATTCTTATTTTGTTACTATTACTCTTATTAGTATTGTTGTTATTATTGTTATTGTTGACTAGTTATTTTTTTGATGAACTGGATAGAGTCAACCGACTCCAGCCATGCAAATAAATATATTAATCTGAATAAAAGTACAGTCAATACATGAACAAAGTAAGAATCAATTTACAAGATGTAAACAATATATACAACTAGACCAGCCAATGAAACAGTGGAAGAGCAGTCCTAGCAACGGCAGGGAGACGCAGCTGGCGCGCCTCGCAGGCCAATAGGCACCACCGAAGCAGAAGCACACAGAGGTGCCTGAATCCAAAACTCCTAGGATCGAAAAAAACCAATCACAGCAAACGAAACAGGCGCCAACAAGCAACACACCAATGATAACAGGACATCATATAAGTTAGTCAGCTGAACACAGAACAAACAAAACAGACAAAGAAGTATAAAGAATACACCGATAGCCTAAATCGCGATAGATCCCTGACGATACTATCGCTCATGAGGCACAAGCTACAGCCCACTAGCCCCAAAGGGACGCCAGAAAAGAACAAATCACCGAGCTAAACAACCAGATCAAAAGAACCTGCTTAAACAGATCACACAACAATCACATTATAATATCAAGCACAGGCACATCCAAAGCTGGGAATAAGAGATTGTTGACTAGTTATTAAAAATTTATTTTATCTACTAATTGTATAAATTATATTATGTAATGCAAATTGCATTTTTATTTTGAACAATATTTTTATTGGTTAATTTTTTTTCCTATTCTATTTTAAAACCCATTTTTATAAAACCCTATTCTATTTAACCACATTATAATCCTATACCATCATCACATCAGATCAATCACTAAACCAACCTATCCTACCTTTAAATCCTACCATTACTTTCCAAATAAAGTCCTACTACTAAACCCACTTCAGATCCCATTACCTATTACCTAATATATACTCCCCACCTTACTAATACTAAATCCTGTCAATCCTACCTTCCGTGAACAATTTTTTTCCCCACCCGGTTGCACCCAAACAACAACTGAGCCCCTTTTTTACCCGTGTGCTAGCCGCCTCAATTTTTCCCAACCCTAATTTTTCCCACCTATATATACTATCCTATTCACCTGTGGAAAAATAATAATAATAAATAAATAAATAAAATTTATTTCCTCGGTTCTCTCTCTCCCGATTGATCTCTCTCGCTATCTTGTTGCTTCACGCGTGCAAGTGGGTTGTGCGTGTGTAATTCGTGATTTGCTTTGCATCGTGAACTATCGTTCGTGAGTTCGTGGATTTTCGTTCGTGGGATTTGCTCCCACTTTTGATTTGCATCGTTCTTCATCTCCAAATTAAGACAAGTAACTTGTACTCCAATTCATTTGTTTGATATAAGTCAAAAAGTTCAACTATAGTGTAGTTGGGTCTAGAGACAACCCTAGATTGTGTTTTTCTTGATGAATTTTGTCTCTATTGTGATATTTTGGCCATAGAAGACTCATGACACCAATCTTGACATAAAATAATCTAGGAATCGCCCAATTCTTGATTTGAGACGTGTATGTGAAAGTTTGTGTGAAATTCATGTTTTGATTGATACCCATGTGAAATAATAGGCGTGGACATGTTAGTAACCCTAAATCATGATGTTTAGATGTTGGGTAGGTTGTATTTCAAGTTTGGAGGTGTTTGGATCAATATTGTGAAAGTTATGATGTTCTTGATTAGAGGTGTGAAATCTGTATTTGTGGTTATTCTCTTTTGATTGCTGTTTTCGTCCATGCTACAGTAAGTATTTGAATTCCAAAATAAAAGATGAATTTTAGATAATTTTGCCTATTTTCAAACCCCACTGGTTTTACTTGATTTGGATTTCGTATGACTGAATGATGAATATTTTGGTACAGGCGTGTCGATCAATTTCCGATTCTGTTTTGGGTCAATTTTGTTAAGAAATTATTTTCAAGAACTATTCTATACATAATATCTTGATCTAATATTTTGGTCAGTGTTTCTTTATGATATTAGGGACTACCCAGATTTTTGATGAATTTTAAAGATAAGTGATATGGCTAAAAAAGGGATTAAATCGGAACCATCCAAATCGGGCGTGAATCTTGAAGTCTTGGGGGTAATATGGTAATTTCACCCACAAACGGGTCTAAAGTGGGTATGGGATCTTCTCCCCAAAGACCCAATAACCCACGAACAGATCCACCTCGACTGGGTGCTGGTTTCAACCCGCAACAGACCCAGTCCAGCAGGATAGAATTAGGGTTTCTGATTAATTCTAATCAACGGCCCTGATTCGCTCTATCCTTTCACTGGGAATTAGGGATTGCATTCCTAATCTGATCCCAACGACGGCTATAAATACCCCCCATCCACCACCATTAAGAGGTAATCAATCTTTTGCCAATTTACGCTCTCTCATAATCTTCTCTGATTACTGACTTGAGCATCGGAGGGTGCGTCGCCGAGATCAATCCCGGTGTCTCGCACTTTTTGTAGGTGAACGGCAAGAGTCAACGGTCAAACTCCGGCAGAGAAGGTTAAGGTTTGATTATTCAGTTTCCCTAAGAATTCACAAATACTATCTGTTTGCCCCCACACCAGATTTAGCGGTAACAGATTGGCGCCGTCTGTGGGAAGTAATAAATAGCAGCCCTTCCTCTTCCCGTTGGTCAGATCTACCCAGCCATGCCTCCCCGAAAGCTAAGATCCAGAGGGTCCAACCGTGGACCCACTCCTCCTCAACCACAACAGGAGATCCCCCTCCAGACCGTCTAGCCGGCGGGACTTCCTCCTCAACCTGATCAGGCCCTGCAGCAGGACCAACCTCCTCATCAGAACCTCCAACCCCCCCTCGGGGTCTGACCGGGCCTCAGAATGCCGGTGCAGGGGGCTCTCGTCCCAATCCTCCGAAACAACCTCTTCAACATGACCACGTCTCCGTGCACAACCCCTCTACCGACTCCATGGCACCTCACAATCCCCGGGCCTCCAATGACCTCCGCAACACCCTTAACAATCGGCATAAAGAAGAGGATCTTTGCCGCCGTTTGGATGAAAGGCGGGCCCGAGAGGGAGTCTCCTGCCAACAACGTCCAAATGAGCGATCTCCTCATCGCCGAGAACATAGGAGGTCTCCACCTCACCGAAGACGGAGAGAATCCCCCGAACACTATAGAAGAAGGCCTCGCTCTCCGAGGGATGATAATGCTCCTATCACCCGTGTCGAATTCCAGCAATTCCAGGCAACCATCTTGCAAGCCCTCCATCTCCGACCCAACAATAACAATGCTCGGAGGGTCCCCACTCCTCCTCCGGTCCAAAGTCCTCGCCGACGGTTCCTAACTCCTCCCCCAGCTCCTAGCAACCCCCAGCACGTTCTTAGTCCTCGTCACTCCCGGAGCTACCGTCGTCGTAGCCCCCGCTCTCCCTCGTACAAAGACGAGTCCAGAGGCTCGTTTGATTACCGTCGAAGAGATGACACTGTCTACCGTCGTCTCCACAAAATGGAGAGGTGCTTGGGTTAGCTAGACAGGGAAGAAGAGCTTAGAGGAAGGACCCTCCATCCAAGCCGACCTCCTTTCTCCCGGACCATCATGGAGGCGCCTGTCCCAATAGGTTTCAAGCCTCCCCAAGTCGAGACTTATTTCGGGGAGTCTGACCCCGTCGATCACATCGAAAGCTTTAAGACCCTCATGCTAATCCACCAAGCTTCTGATGTTCTACTGTGCAAGACCTTCCCCGCTACTCTCAAGGGTCCGGTCCGGGAATGGTACTCTCGCCTCGCCCCATCATCAATATTCTCCTTCGAGCAATTCGAGACCCACTTCGTCACCCACTTTGTGAGTAGCCACCGAACTGAGAAGACCAGCATTTCTCTACTCTACCTCAACTAGAAGAAGGGTGAGAAGCTGAGAGACTATGTGAAAAGATTCACCGCAGAAGCCAGGTCCATCCCCTCCATCGATCAGTCGGTCGCTGCAGTAGCATTCCAGTCGAATGTCCTAAATTCCAGCCTTCGGTCCTCCCTCGCCAAGAAGCCCCCACAGAACTTCTCCGACCTCCTTCTCCGAAGCGAGAAGTATATCTGGGCTGAGAAAGCTGTGCATCGCCCCAACTTTGAGGGGCCTTCCTCCGGAACTAAAAGAAAGGCAGGTGAAGAAGAGGGAGCCAAGAAGCTCTAGAAGGACAATGGCGGTCAGCGCTGCCCTCCCCCCAGATTTGAAAAGTTCACTCCTCTTAACGACAACATTTCCACTATCCTCATGGAAGTTGAGAAGGAAGGGGTGATACTTCCTGCCCCGAAGATGAACACCCCTGGCAAGAAGAGGGACAAAGAGAAGTGGTGCCGCTATTATCGGGACCACGGCCACAACACCAATAATTGTCGGGCATTGAAGAACGAGATTGAGGCCCTCATCAAGAGGGGGCAGCTGGACAAATTTGTGAGAAAGGACCAGACCGATCTCTCTCCTCCCCCTCGGGGGCTAACAAGCGTCCTAAACGACGCGATGAAACTCCAGAGTTCGAAGAGGAACCCATCCTACATCTCATCCATGGAGGCCCCATGGGAGGCACCTCTAACTCCTCTCAAAAGGCTGTCATAAGGGAAGTCAATTCAGTACATGGCATGCCCCCCCCAAAGGCCTCGGAGTACTGGTCACCGTTTCAGATGAAGACCTTGAGGGTGTCCAAACTCCCCATTGTGATGCACTAGTCATCAACCTCCATATGGCGAATTTTAAAGTGGAGAGGATCCTGGTGGATAATGGCAGCACTGTTAACATCCTCTTCCTCACTGCTTTCAAAGGACTCAAACTATCCCGGAACAGACTTAAGCCCGCCGGCTACACACTCCACGGGTTCACGGGAGTGCCAGTGACTATTGAAGGGGTGACCACTCTCGACGTAACCGCTGGCAAAACTCCTACTACCCGAACGGAGTCAATGGACTTCATGGTCGTTGATGTCCCCGCTGCTTATAATGTGATCCTAGGCCGACCTGGCCTAGCTGCTCTCGAAGCCGTCCCTTCTGCTTATCACCTCAAGATGAAGTTCCCCACCCGGGCAGGAGTAGGGGAAGTAAGAGGCAGTCAGGAAATAGCCCGCAAATACTACATGACCTCTACTGGGGGTCCAGTCCTCTCCCTCGAAACTCTTTAAATCCCCTAAGACAGTGTCCGACCAACGTCCGAGCCGGTGGATGAATTGGAGGAAGAGCTTTTCTCTGAGCAAGATCCGAACCGCAAGTTCCTTATCAGCAAGACCCTCCTATCTGCCCTAAGCTCAGACATAGTCCAGTGCATTCGAAAGAACCGTGACCTCTTCGCATGGTCGGCTGCCGACATGCTAGGAATCTCCAAAGAGCTCCTCGTCCGCCACCTGAGTGTTACACCGGGGTCCAAACCGGTTCAACAGGAGAGGCACAAATTTGCTCCTGAGTGCCAACAAGCTATAAAAGAAGAGGTGGACAAGCTCCTTAAGGCTCGGTTCATACAGGAGGTCAATTATCTCGAATGGCTCTCAAATGTTGTGATGGTAAAGAAGGCCAACGGGAGCTAGAGAATCTGCATCGATTTTACCGACCTGAATAAAGCATGACCCAAAGATCCATTCCCTCTTACAAACATCGACACCCTTATTGATGCCACTTCGGGCCATGAGCTTCTCAGCTTCATGGATGCTTTTTTCGGGTACAATCAAATCCGCATGTTTTCCCCGGATATCCCGAAGACCTCCTTTGTTACCGATCAGGGCCTCTACTGCTATAGGGTGATGCCTTTTGGGTTGAAGAATGCAGGCGCCATCTATCAACGCCTCGTTCAAAAAGTCTTCCAAAATTAGATCGGCCGTAACATGGAGGTGTATGTTGATGATATGCTTGTAAAGAGCATCCGTGGCGCCGACCATGTCACCGATCTGCAAGAGGCGTTCGATGTATTAAGGAAGCATGATATGAGGCTCAATCCGAACAAGTGTGCGTTCGGAGTCTCGTTGGGGAATTTTCTGGGCTTCATGGTCAGCTAAAGAGGAATCGAAGCCAACCCCGAGAAGATCAAAGCCATATTGGACATGGCTCCTCCCGAAAATGTGAAAGAGGTTCAGAAGCTAACCGGGTGCCTCACAGCTATAGGGCACTTCCTTTCTAAGTCAGGGGAGAAGTGTCTTCCCTTCTTCAAGGCTCTCAGGGGGGCTAAGGGCTTCGAATGGGGTCAATAACAGCAGGAGTCGTTCGACCAGCTTAAAGCCTATCTAGTCAACCCCCCTCTCCTCAGCAAGCCTATCTCCGGGGAAATACTCTACCTCTACTTAGCTGCCTCCGAACAAACCCTCAGTGCTGTCTTGGTGAAGGAAGAAGACAAGGCTCAGAAGCCCATCTATTATGTGAGCAAGGTACTCCGGGATGCCGAACTCCGTTATCCAAGGCTAGAGAAGATGGCATACGCCTTGGTCATGGCAGCTAGGAAGCTTCGCCCATATTTCCAGTCCCACTCGGTGGTCGTTCTTACCGACCAACTGCTGAAGCAAATCCTCTACAAGCTGGAGACCTCTGGCCACCTCATGAAGTGGTCGATCGAGCTGAGCCAGCATGACATATCATACCAGCCTCGGACCGCGATCAAGGCTCAGGCCTTAGCTGAATTCATTGTTGAGAACACCATCCTCGAGGTCAGTCGAGAAGCAAACGGGCCTTCCATCTGGTCGGTATATGTGGACGGCTCCTCTTGCACCGAGGGAAGCGGAGTCGGGGTCATTCTGGTGGGCCCAGATGACTTCGTTCTCCAATACTCCCTCTGCATCAACTTTAAGGCCTCCAACAATGAAGCGGAGTATGAAGCCCTTATAGCCGGTCTCGAAATGGCCCACAAAGCAGGGGCACAACGTCTCCGGATATTTAGTGACTCTCAACTGGTTGTAAATTAAGTCTTGGGCGAGTACGAAGCACGAGATGATCGAATGGCTAAGTATCTAGCCAATGTCCAAAATTTCATGGCTCTGTTTGAAGAGACACATATTCAGCGAATCCCCAGAGAAGAAAATTTCCAAGCAGATGCCCTCTTCAAGTTAGCGTCTTCTTCCCTCCAAGGTCTCGAGCAAACTGTCCTGATTGAGGTACTCTTGAGGCCGAGCATAGAAGAAGAAACTTCCGACTTGATGGAGTCACTGCCTGTTCAACTTCAGGATAATTGGATGAAACCCCTGATAGAATTCCTAAGGGACGGGCTCCTCCCCGAAGACCTAAAAGAAGCCCGTCGAGTCAGAACCAGAGCAGAGCAGTACACCCTTGTTGAGGGGGGCCTATACAAACTCTCCTTCACTCAAATAGATGGCCGACCCTACTTGAGGTGCCTTTCCCCAGAACAAGCCACATATGCCTTACAAGAGCTTCACGAAGGCATAGGCGGAGCACATTCAGGGTCCAGATCACTTGCCCGGAAGGTATTGAATTATGGATACTTCTGGCATACCCTCCTCCAAGATGCCAAACGACACGTTCGACAATGCAGCTCTTGTCAAAAGTATTCTAACACTCGTGGCCTAGCCCAAGCTCAGCTCACCTCCCTATCAAGTTCGATCCCTTTTGCAATGTGGGGAATGGGTTTACTAGGGCCGTTTCCCCAGCTCCCGGCCAGCTCAAATTTTTAGTCGTGGCAATCGACTACTTTACAAAGTGGATAGAGACCGAGCCCTTGGCTACAATCACCGAGAAAAAAGTACTTCAATTCTTCTAGAAGAGCATCATTTGCAGGTTCGGCATCCCTCGAGTCCTTATAACGGACAATGGAACACAATTTACAGGGGCCGCATTCCGAACTCTATGTGAAGACCTCGCCATCCAACAACGATTCTCCTCCGTCTCCCACCCGCAGTCAAATGGTCAAGTAGAAAATGCCAATCGACAAATCCTCTCCGGTATTAAGAAGAGGCTGGATAAGTCCGCTAAAGGCTTATGGGTTGATCAGCTTCCTAACATACTGTGGAATTACCGCACGACGAAACGGACCCCTACAGGGGAGTCGCCATTTAATCTCACCTATGGGTCCGAAGCTGCGATCCCCTTGGAAGTCGGTGTACATTCTCCTTGTCTTATTGCTTATGAAGAAGAGCAGAATGCCAGAGAGCTTCGGGCGAATTTGGATTTGATTGATGAGCTCCGTGAAAGAGCCTCGATTCGCCAACAAAGCTACCGAAGGAGGATCGAGCTGGCCTACAACAAGAGGGTCCGTCCCACCGACCTCAAAGAGGGGGACTTGGTCCTCAGAAAGTTAGCTATCTCATTCTCCAGTCAGAAGAACAAGCTAGCCCCAAATTGGGAAGGACCCTACAAGATCTCCAGAGTGGTTCAGACCGGGACATACCAACTAGAAAACCTTGAAGGAAGAGAGATTCCCAGAACTTGGAATGCCAACCATCTCTTGAAGTACCAAGAGAGCGCATGAACGCCTCTCTGAGTACCTTCAGATGTCGAACCGTTCCTTTCCCTTCACTTGTATTTTACTTATTCTTCTTTATTTCTCCAATGTAATAATGACTCGCAACTTAGAAGCAGCCAACTATTAGTTTTCAATAAAGAACATTTTTTCATATCTTGTGAACTGCTGTATCTCTCTGTTTTTACCTTCTTTATACTCAAACGACGAGTTCGGAGTCCAACACTTAGCTCGACTCCACTTTGCAAGCTCGCTCTTAAGCGAGCTAGAAGTGGTTCGCCATTCGGAATTGCTCCCACAACTGTTGAAATATACCCGAACGACGAGTTCGGAGTCCAACACTTGGCTCGACTCCGCTTCGCAAGCTCGCTCTTAAGCGAGCTAGAAGTGGTTTGCCATTCGGAATCGCTCCCACAACCGTTGAAACATACTCAAACAATGAGTTCGGAGTCCAACACTTGGCTCGACTCCGCTTCGCAAGCTCGCTCTTAAGAGAGCTAGAAGTGGTTCGCCATTCGGAATTGCTCCCACAACCATTGAAACATACTCGAACGACGAGTTCGGAGTCCAACACTTGGCTCGACTCCGCTTCGCAAGCTCTCTCTTAAGGGAACTAGAAGTGGTTCGCCATTCGGAATTGCTCCCACAACCGTTGAAACATACCCGAACGACGAGTTCGGAATCCAACACTTGGCTCGACTCCGCTTCGCAAGTTCGCTCTTAAGCGAGCTAGAAGTGGTTCGCCATTCGGAATTGCTCCCACAACTGTTGAAACATACCCGACCGACAAGTTTAGAGTCCAACACTTGGCTTGACTCCGCTTCGCAAGCTCGCTCTTAAGCGAGCTAGAAGTGGTTCGCCATTCGAATTGCTCCTACAACCGTTGAAACATACCCGAATGACGAGTTCGGAGTCCAACACTTGGCTCGACTCCGCTTTGCAAGCTCGCTCTTAAGCGAGCTAGAAATGGTTCGCCATTCAGAATTGCCCCACAACCGTTGAAATATACCCAAACGACGAGTTCGGAGTCCAACACTTGGCTTGACCCCGCTCGCAAGCTCGCTCTTAAGCGAGCTAGAAGTGGTTCGCCATTCGGAATTGCTCCCACAACCGTTGAAATATACTCTCGCTTCGCTGCCGCACGCGAAATTCCTACAACTATACTAAACATAGGAGAAGCTGATGCTAAGTCTTCCATTCGTATGCTAGTTTCGGTACACCGCATCTCTTGATCCTCGCGGATTGGAAGTTCATTGATATGAATTTGCTATATTCTTCGTGTATCCTCAAGAGAAGATATCAGTTTCAAACATAACCTTGTTAGAAGCTTCGGTGACTTCCCGGCCTGAACCATTCTTGGTTTTATGACAAAGCAGAGTCAAAAATCTGCGACACACCTAGTCCTTGATCAAATACTGGACTATGAAATCACCTCTAGAATCTCGTACATTGTCGACCAATGCCCAGGACTCTGAGGAGCTAACCTCTGGTTCGTATGGTTCGTTTAAAATTGAAGTAATCCTCCAAAAGGTGACTCTCCACTGCGAGAAACTCACTCTCACAGATTCATGAGCCATGAGGTTCGAAGCAGTGCTCAGCACGACTAGTCGAGCTCTCTTGGCACCAATGCCCAAACAAGCAAAAATCTTGCTCAGGACCTTGGCACGCCTAGTCGAGCGCTCTTGGCACCGACGCCCAAACAAGCAAAAACCTTGCTCGGGACCTCGGCACGCCTAGTCGAGCGCTCTTGGCACCGACGCCCAAAACAAGCAAAAACCTTGCTCAGGACCTCGGCACGCCTAGTCGAGCGCTCTTGGCACCGACGCCCAAGAAAGCAAAAATCTAGCTCTAGACTTCGACACGCAATGCCGAGCGCTCTTGGCACTGGGGCCTAAACGAGCAAAAATCTAGCTCCGAACCTCGGCACGCTAAAAATAGTCACGAGTAACACAACAGCAGAAGGGGTTCAGAAACACACAAGTTCAAGAAAGAAAAATGAATGCCATTTCGATTAAGTGTGGGGAGACAATTACAAAGCGACATCTTCTTTACAACTAAGCTACAAGACTTCCAAAAACAAAAAACCACAATGCCGACTCGTTACACTTAGACAAAATACAAAGCTGGGAGAACAAAAAAAAACTTCAATGCTTCCTTGGCACAGGGATGTTTCGCTTCAGAGACACTCGAGGGCGGCGACGCTTGACCCCGGTACTCATCCCTAAACCGGCGAATCGAGACGTGTCTTCGGCGCTACTCCTGACAGTTGCACCGATGGATGCTCCGCTCGATGAAATCGCCACGCCACTTTGGGAATCACCCAGAATTGGTCGGCCTATGGGCGAACATGTCATGAGCTCATAGAACGAAATGCCTCGCTCACCCTCCTCGCGAGTGCATGAAGTGCTACTGACATTAATTGGCCCCGAATGTGGCTTTAGGCGAGCCACTTCCGACTCCAGCTCGGCGATCCTTTGCTTCAGGGAGTCGTCTCCTACATTCTCCTCAAAGCGAGGAGGTACGGCGGAGCTCGGAATGCTGGGGCGGCTAGCGATAATTCGGCGGAGCTGGGTGACCTCGATGCCTGTGTCCACTGTGGCTCTTTTCAATGCGTCGACCTCCGCAGTCAACTCGTCGCGTTCGGCCATCAGCTTGCCCACTGCCGAGGTCAGCTCCACTTCCTCCGCCACAATCTGCAAGTGGTGAACTTCGGTGAGCATATCGTCCCGCTCCGCTGTCATCTTCGACAGAGAGAGTTGGAGACACTTCAGCCTTAGCCCGTTAGTGAAGGTCGTCGACGAGCCATCCTCTTCGTCTATGGAAGGGATCTCAGCGAGTCGACCATCTAGTCACCGAATCTCAATGTCTCGTCGGCTCAAGATCACCTGCAGGTGGTTCCGCTCGCTCTCAGCCCTACACAACCTCAGCTCGACTTCATAAAGGCGCTCCTGACACCTGGCCAAGCATAGCCTCGTCACTCCCAAGCCGACCTCGGATTAAGTCTCCTCTCCGGAGCAAGGGTGTTCGGCCGAGTTGGTCACCTCGGCAAGCTGAAAAGAGCAAAGCAAACAACATGGCTCAATAAATAGTCACAAGTTTACTCTTCATCCAACCCCTGAACAAAGCTATACACATCTGGCAAAGTCAAAAATTCTTTGTTTGAACACCTAGTCAAAATTTCAAGCAAACAGTAGGAAAAAGACGAGATCGAGCTCGAAAGTTCTTTTCATTCATAACAAAAGTGCGGTGGCCAGTCCGCAATTAGGCAATACAGGACAAGACGAAACTCAAAAGACAAAAAAAACAAACAAAAAGAGGAGAAATCAAGGGTCGACCTCTTTCCCGGGGCGTCGAGAGTGGATAGGGACAGACCCCCCCGATGGGAACTGAATTGCCAGCGGGGTCACTTCGGTAACCTGCACCTCGCCAATGACCTCAACCTCGTGGTCATCATCATCGCCGCCTTCTTCTTCTTCTTCCTCCGACTCAGGATCGAAGCCCTCGACATGGCCCGGGAACAGCCTCCACCCCGAGCAGTCCACCTCAGGGTATCGCTCTGACACCTGAGAGATGGCTTGGGCATAGGCCTTGGCCATGTTTTGGGCAAGGAAGCCCTGTGCCTTCGCCATGGTGGCCTCTTCGGCCCCCTTCACCGTGGCATCCTTGGACTCCGCTGCCTCGGCCAGCTGCTTGGCCGACTCCTCCTTCTGCCACAGAAGGTCGACCTCGAGCTTCGCGACTAGATCTTCGAGGAACTTGAGCCTCGTTGACCTCCCCTCGAGCTCGACCCTCAGCTTGTCGAGCTCTGTGCTCATTCGAGCCTTTTCGGCCCGAGTCCGGTCGGTCTCTTGCTTCAGCTCCTTCTCCAACTCTGTCATCTTTTCTGAAAGATGACCGAAGTGGACGACGATCTACAACAAAACAACAAAAAGTGCGAAGAGTTAGAAAAATCAAAAGTGAAAGTAACCAACAGAAGCAGAAATTCGACACTTACCGAAACTGCCGAGCGCGCGATCTCGATGGCATCATCACCTGCCAGACCGGCCTCCATGGCGGCTCGGTCCTTTGGCATCGCCAGGTGTTTGACCACCTGTATACTCGCCAAGGAGTCGCCGAGGAACCCATCATGCTTCTGAACCTGCCAGTCCGGAATGTGGATCCTCTTGTGCTCCTCAGTCAGGAGCTCCTCGGCCGTCACCGTCAGCGGGGGCGTCTCCATCCCGAGAGCTGCGGAGATCGGGAAGTCTCCTGCCGCAGTCGATGCTGAGGCTACTCCTGCGGCCGGGGTTGGGGTGACCACAGCCGGAGGCTCCACCCCCTCGGTTACGCTCGCGCCCCTCAGAGCCTTCACGGGCGGTAGCTTGGTGGAGACCCTCTTGCACTTCTTCAGCGCCTTACTGTCGAGGGTGGCCCTCTGCGCCATCACCGCGTCAAAATCCATTGCCTCTGCATCGCATAAGAAGCCGGTTAAAGACAAGTTGGAATAAGCAAAAAAAAATTGATGAATGAGAACGTAGAAAGAGCTGCGTACTGGGATCTACGCGGTTGAGCCCTCCCCTGAAGAGAATGTCTTCGGTCAGCTCTCTCCAATCGTACTTCGGCCTGTCTAGAAGAGTCTGCACTGCCTCCTCTTCTTGAGGGTGAAGCACCGGTGACTCTCTCACTCGCCTCGACACCTCCTCCACGAAACTGGTAGGTATGGGCCATGCCTCCGCACTCCGCACTATAAGGTACTTATCCCGCCAGTGCTTGATGGAGTCGGGGCAGACGACGAGCCGACCTCCGTGCCTCGGAGCTAGGTAGTACCAGAACTCTGACCGGTTCTGCTGATGAAGCCGGTAGATAGTCCGGAGTACCCTCAGCTCCAGCTCGATCCCAGCCATTTGGCAGTGGAGTACGAACCCATTGATAACTCTCCACGCGTTCGGCATCAGTTGAATGGGGCTGACCCCAAACCACCTCAGCACTTAGATCGCGAACGGGTGGAGAGGTAGCCGAGCCCCGGCGATGAAGGCATCGACCGGCCAGAAACACATGTTTACTGGCATCGGCGAATTTTCCCTAACCCCGGGACCCGGCAGCATAAGCTCATACTCCTCCGGAATTTGGAAGTAACTCCGGATCACTACCAAATCCTCCAGGCTAAGGATCGATACCGTTTCATCGGCCTCGGAGGTCTCCATTGCCTCGTTTTTCTCGAAGGATCTCCCCCTCCCGTGAATAATGCACTCGACCTCCTCCCCCGGAAGCTCTCGAACCCGCTGAAGCCCGGTCAGTGGCCCTGGATACCTGCCGAACGGCCCCATGCGCTTCGGATCCTCCACTATACTTCTCGACCGGATACCTTCTTGCCTTTATCTTGGCGACCCAGAGAAGGGACTTCGGCAGCAGAAGGGGAGGGCTCAGAGATAGGAGAAAGAGACATATTTATACTTGAAAAACGACTAAGTATAAATTACCTTTGAGTTGATGGGAATGGTCGGAATTTTTCACCGGAAAAGCAATCGACGATCACCGTGAGCTCTCACTAATAGAAATTACCACCTGAGTAAAAATTCGGAGAAGTGAGAAATGAGAGGGGGTGAAGTTTTATAGAGCTTGGCACACGAAACGAGGTTAATGGGCCCACAGAGCCAGCCCATTTACACAAGGCGACAAAATGACCTGAACCGTCACATTATTTACCGTGCCTAGCTATACTATCGCATTAATGGCTGACACATCTGTCAGAGTAGTCAGAAGATCAGCAGCCATCGCATTAATGACTGTCACATCTGTCAGAAGTTCAGCAGCGCCAACTCAGCCTGACATTTCCTATGTTGCCAAAAAATGCAACCCAAGTCCTCAGCACACACTGCCGAGCATTCTTGCCACCGACCATGTTACATGGAAAAAGTGGACCTCAGCATACACTGCCGAGCGTTCTTGCCACCGACCATGTTACATAGAAAAAGTGGACCTCGGCACACGCTGCCGAGCGTTCTTGCCACTGACCATATTACATGGAAAAAATTGGACCTCGGCACATGCTGTCGAGCGTTCTTTCCACCGACCATGTTACATGGAAAAAGTGGACCTCGGCACATGCTGCCGAGTGCTCTTGCCACCGACCATGATACATGGAAAAAATTGTTACATGGAAGAAATTGGACCCCGACACATGCTGCCGAGCGTTCTCGCCATCGACCATGTTACATGGAAAAAGTAGACCTCGGCACATGTTTCCGAGCGCTCTTGCTACCGACCATGTTACATGGAAAAAAATTGGACCTCGGCACATGTTGCCGAGCGCTTTCGCCACCGATCATGTTACATGAAAAAAATGGACCTCGGCACATGCTACCGAGCGCTCTCGGCACCGACCCTCTTGCAGGGAGGAAACCGCTCCGAACTCTGGCAAAGATCCGTCGAACGCGCCTATAGCCTGGCCGAAGTATCTGTGCGCTTCGGCAGAATGTGTCGAACCCCCATGGACCCTGGCCTTCTTCATGGCATAAATTCGGAAGGGGTCGGCAACGAAGTCGGAGCGTCTAAGCCATGAAACGACGTAAATAACATCAAATTATCTACCTAAATACTGCAAAAAAATGATTTAAAATTTAAGAAAATTAATTAAAAATTCTAAAAAATAATTGTAAATTCGGGGAAATATTTTTGAAACCCTGGGTAGATAATTATTGCTTAGAAAGGTTAATTAAGACCCCCGAATGACAAATCACCACTTCGCAAAGTTAGGAAAAATCACTAGAAGTCGAAGAAAGCTCAAGAGTAACCTCGAACGCGCAAATAGCTTCGAAAATCACCACAATACCTCATACAAAGATTCAATACCCCTCGTTTGGACTCCGATACAACTTCGCAAAGCCATTAAAACAGTAAAACTACTCCTCAAAGGCTGATAAAACTTAGTCTTCGAGAGTGGGGGGCTCGTGATATGTCTAAAAATGGGGTTAAATCAAAACCATCCAAATCGGGCGTGAATCTTGAAGTCTTGGGGGTAATATGGTAATTTCACCCACAAACGGGTCTGAAGTGGGTATGGGATCTTCTCCCCAAAGACCCAATAACCTACGAACAGATCCACCTCGACTGGGCACGGGTTTCAACCAGCAGCAGACCCAGTCCAGCAGGATAGAATTAGGATTTCTAATTAATCCTAATCAATGGTCCTGATTCACTCTATCCTTTCACTGGGAATTAGGGATTGCATTCCTAATCTGATCCCAACGGTGGCTATAAATACCCCCCATCCACCACCATTAAGAGGTAATCAATCTTTTGCCAATTTACGCTCTCTCATAATCTTCTCTGATTACTGACTTGAGCGTCGGAGGGTGCGTTGCCGGGATCAACCCCGGTGTCTCGCACTTTTTGCAGGTGAACGGCGGGAGTCAACGGTCAAACTCCGGCGGAGAAGGTTAAGGTTTGATTATTTAGTTTTCCTAAGAATCCAAAAATACTATCTGTTTGCCCCCACACCAGATTTAGTGGTAACAATAAGTTTTATGTGGTGTTTCATGCTCTTTTCTAAAATCTTATCATGCTGTAATTTGCGTGCTGATCAGTAAAGAACTCTGTTTTTACTATAATTCCCTATACTGTATGAAAATTCTTTGTGAAATATAAAAGTTAGTAAAATCTATCTATTTTTCTATCTCTTTGGTGGAATTGGATTTCGATTCACTGGTTGCGAGATATCCTGCAGTGTTGAGATTTCCAAATTCGTTAAAATATGTTTTCTTGATGATTTGGTATTTTTGATGACTAAACTATACTTATTGGAATATTATGAAACTTATTATTTTGAGTCTATATCTATAGGGGAATACCCTAAATTTTTCGTGGAATTATTTGATGTATTTTCATGCTGTTTTCATGCTCTTGAATTCGGTTTCCTAATTTCTGACTGAACATGTTTTCTGTCTTCGAACTTATTTTGAGCTGAGTTGTTGTGAACTAGTATGTAACTTATTTATACTCGTTGGATGCGTGTGGATGTCTAGTTTCCAGATCCTTTGACGGATCTAGATTTGCATGTCTGTAGAGACCAGAATCCATATTTTAGTACTGATTGGTCATGCTGTCCTGATTATGAACATACACTATTTTGCTCGTTTATGTGACTCTATATTATCTATACATGCTGATTTGTTTTCTTCAACCCAATACTGATTATACCATATTAATTTGACATTATTTTGTACACATTTATGTCTGTTTGATAACAATAATAAAATAACCAAGCCGGGGTTTAAGGGAAAGATCGAATAGTGGATAATTCAGAAACGTGTACTCAGAAGGGGACCCGTGTTTCCCATTACTTGTTGCCATGTCTTATGATTACATGATTCATGCTTGATATTACTTGTTGCCATGATTCGTGAGGATTCATGCTTGATACTACTTGTTGCCACGTGATCATGACTACATGACTCGTGCTTGATACTTGCTGCCACTTGTTCACGATTACGTGACTCGTACTTGATACTTGCTGCCACTTGTTCACGATTACGTGACTCGTACTTGATACTGGTTACTTGACTTGTTCCTGAGTATACTGCCCTCTATGGTCCACTATGAAATCTAAAGCGAAACTGTTTGCTGTAGCAACCATGTGTTATAATATGGGGCACATGAAGTGCTACCTAGATAGTAATAACTACAAGACTTGACACATGAGACCTGAACATGGTACTTGATAAATGAATATATGGCACTTAATTCTTGATGCATGTTTATAAGATACTTGATTACTTGACACTTGATTTATGCCATGTACACTTGATCACTTTTACCAAACTAGTTGTTATATTGATATCACACTTATACCATGTTACTAGTTAGTTTTCCCATGTGCTTGTATCCTACATTATTTGTGACCCGTAACTTGCAATTGACGGGTACTTGTTTTTCTCTTTCCCTCTTTTCTGCATTCGTTGTATTGTAGATTTTGGAGAACATGTTCCAGACGGTATTGGTGACATGATGTAATAGATGCTGGAATTTTGCTATTATTATTTCTTGTAGTGCTTGAACAATAATTGTATTCATGTATTTGGATTTATTCTTATATTTGGGCAATATGATCCAGGATTATTTGTGTATTTCAGATCATGACTATTTGAGATTAATATATTTTATTTGAAGTATTCTTGTTGGTATTTGGTTCATATGTGCATGTGGTTGATTTTTTCTGGCTTCCGACTCTGATTATTTTGTGAGATATTATAAAGATTCCTGAACAGCTTATGGATGATGAAAATCATTCGTTGGACTTTTGTTACGTACTCGTATTCCATATTTTTGAAAAGCAGAGCGTGACAAGAGTGTTTCCCCACCGCAGCCTGGGGTCCCAAAGGCTGCTCGATGGACTGCGGAGCCAGGGGATCGAGTTGTAGGGTTGGTTGGTTGGGATGAGGGAGATCCCCCTACGGAGGAGGAGGAGGAGGAGGATGAGAAGAGGTTGTTCGACGATTGGAGTTTGCGGGTCTCTTCTTGGGAGGCATGGCTGGGAGTAACGTGGGTTGAAGGAGGAAGACGAGATTGCTTGTCGAGTGATTTCCCACAGACGGTGCCAATTTGTTGTCGCTGGATTCTGGTGTGGGGGCAATAGATGAGATTTGTAGGTTCGTGAAAAACTCAAATAGGCCGAACCCTTCTTCTTCCTTGTTGACTAGCTGACTCCTTGGTGCTCCTTGAACCTGCACAAACGTTCAAGATACCGGGATGGATCCCGGCAACGAACCCTTTTTTATGCTCAAGTCAATACACAGAAAAAGTGAAGAGAAGAGCTCAAGTATGCCAAGAGTGATCACCTGTGACAGTAGGAGGTAGGGGGTTTTTATAGTCGCCAAGGGGATCTCTTTCAGGATAAGAGTGAATCCCTACTTTCCGGTGTGGCAGGATAAGGGTGGTTATAACCACCTCCTCTGGATCAGGGGGAGCCAGGATTTCCTCCAATCCTGTTGAACTGGCCCCTAACGGGTTGAGAACCATTCTCAACTGGCCAGATTCGTTCATGGGTTAGTAGGTCCAAGAGGAGGAACCCGGTTTTCAATTCGGACCCGTCTGTAGGCAAAATTACCGTCTTGCCCCTGGGACTTTGAGATTCGTGCCCACTTTGAATGGCTCCGATTTAACCCCATTTTTAGCCATATTAGGAAGAGAGTCCCATTTCGGAAGAGGAGGCAGCCCCAACACTACACACTTAGTTAGGGGGTGTAAGGAAATTTATGAACTTAATATTGTAAGCTTTCGTGTTACTACCGTATATTGTATTATTTGTTATTGTGATATATGATTATGGTATTTAGGTTGTGATATATGGTATATGGTATTGTGTTGTGATATAAGATATATGGTATTAATGTGCTCATATTTGTTGTTGATAATTGTGATATATGTTGGAGTATTTGATGAATTGAAGTCTGATACTTGAAGTAAAGCTGTGCAAGTCTGTGCATTTTTTAGTGCAAATTTAAAATAGCTGATGCCATTGTTGGGAATGACAGAATCAGATACTTCTAACATTATTCCAAACAACGACAATAGTTCAAAACATGCACAAAGTTCATTACATTTTAATTTTACTCGTTGCTGCTATTTACAACAACGGCAACAGAGCAAATAATGTTGTTATTCTGAACAACAACATCCGTTATTGCCTATTTTTCCACCAAATAGCTTCTCTGCCAAACTCTTTGCCTCCACAATCGTTATTGGGAACAACGGCATGAAAATAATTGATACCATTATTCCAAACAACGACAACAGTTCAAATTTTTACTTATCAAAATTCATATATTTATTCCAGCAATTGCCGAACTTCTAAACAACGGTTTCAGTTATTTCATGTCGTTGTTTAGAAGAGCGGCATTAGGTTTAGTATAATTTTTTTTTCTAATCGTCTTCTCTGCCAAACTCTCTGTCTCCACAGTAGTTCTTCCAAACAATGATATATGATAAGCGAAACCGTTGTTTGGAAGAGCGGCAACTGTTGGAATGAATATATGAATTTTGATAAGTAAAAATATGCCGTTGTTTGGAATAACGGCATCCATTATTTTCATGCCACTGTTCCCAATAACGACTGTGGAGGCAGAGAAGCTATTTGGTGGAAAAAATAAGCGATAACTGATACCGTTATTCAGAATAACGACATTATTTGCACTGTTGCCATTGTTGTAAAGAGCGCAACGAGTAAAATTAAATTATAAAGAACTTTGTGCATGTTTTGAACTATTGCCGTTGTTGAGAATAACGTTACAGGTATCTACTGCCGTTCTTCCCAACAACGGCATCTGTTATTTTAAAATTGGTTCAAAACATGCACAGACATTCCAAAATATTTTCTTCATTTATCACACTCAGACTCTTCTTCACATAATCATATATTACAAAAAAAATTTATCATATCCAACTTCAGCAAATCATAATAAGTTACGGATACATATTAAAAAAAATTATCACTCATGAAAAGTCCACATACTAGAAATAAAACAAACACATAAAAATATTACAATATAAGACACCCATGGAAACAGATTTGCATAAATATAAATATGGGATACAACTTCAAATATCTGTCGTTTGAGATGAGCCTACATTGGGTACATTTTTACATTCGTGCCTATTGTGTCCAATTAGCTCATATTTAGAACAAATTTTACCCGTGTTCCCACATTCTCGAGCATCCATATCGTTGCAAATACGAGTGCTCCTAGGGCGACCTTTCATCCTACGTAGATTCACATCGGCTATGAGTTTCAATCCACTCGGTGTCGGCCAATAAGATTCGTCTTTGATAGGAAAAAGGTTGGTGTTCACATTAGTGCTAATGAACTTGTAGAATAAAATGAATCAATGTACGATTGATAATCAATTGCACGAGAGACACAAGCGGCCAATACATGAGAACTTGGAATGTGATAGATCTAGAATTTTTCACAAGTACACGTACGGTTCCCAAGGCCAACAATGTGCCAATGACCTCCCTTTTGATGTCCATTATCCATTCTAATGCTAGTTTTAACTCCAAAAATACCAGACCGGTTATTAAACATAATAGCCTCATGCAAATTTGTTTCTCACGCCATAAATCGATAATGTCTTGAACACGTGGTGCCTATAATTTTCCTTTGCCAATAAGGGTCTGTGCCTAGGGCTGCAAACAAACCGAGCTATTCACGAGTTACTCGGCTCGAGCTCAGTCAAAGCTCGGCTCGTGTCGAGCCCAAGCCGAGCTCGAGCTTGAAGGTACGTGGGTTTTAGGCAGAAGCTCGTGAGTATTCAGCTCGAACTCGGTCAAAGCTTAGCTCATGTCGAGCTTGAGCCGAGCTCGAGCCTGAAAGTGAGCTTGATACATAAACGAGCCAAGCTCAAGCCTCAAGGTATTCTGCTCGACTCGGTTTGTTTACAGCCCTATCTATGCCGCTTCACGACGGTCAATAAAGTACATGTTGAGATGAAAGAATATCATTTCCATAATTGCCATGACGGGCAAGCTACAGACACCTTTAAAACCGAATTGAACACTTCCGATAGATTTGTAGTCATTATACCATATCGACGGCTCCAATGGCGGAAAGTACCCACTTCTCAATTAGCTTGTCCTTCAACCAATTAGCCCCATTAACATTAGTTGCTTCAAGTTGTGCAATCTTTACCTCAAACTTCTTAGACTGACTTTGACAAGCGATCACCTTGAGCTTGTTCACAAAAAAACTTGTTCCCAATTTTTTTTGAAAATTAGTAGCAAAATACTGCATACAATAACGATGATATGCAAGTGGCTCCTTCCATTTTTTGAAATCATTGTCCATTGCCGACAAAATGCCTGTATGATGATCAGAAATGACACATAGATCTGCACGGTCTGTAACAAAGCACCGAATACAGCTCATGAAGCATGTCCAGGTTTCTATATTCTCTCCATCCACTATTGCAAACACAAATGGAAATAACTTATCGTTTGCATCAAAACAGCTATCAACAAACAACCTTTGTATTTTTCATACAAATGTGTTCCGTCAACACTTATAACTGGTCTGCATGCCTTAAACCCTTCGATCGAGGGACCGAATGCCCAAAAGACCCCCTTAAGTATTTCTTCGGCAGGACTGGACACAATCTTGGCCTAATGGATGGCCGTTCCTGGATTTGAGGCTTGAATTGCTGTGAGAAGATAATGCAATTTAGTGTAAGGTTCTTGAAAGGAACCATACAACCGCTCAACACTTTATATTTTGCCTTCCAAGCTTTCCTGTATGAAATAGTGTAATTGAACTGATGCTTGACTATACTCCTAGTTGTGCCTTCACAACATTCAATATCATTGTTGATACAATCGTAGAATCAATTTTACTATGATCTTAATTCAATGTCGGATTCACACATGTATGCGGACCTTCAATGTTCTTCACCACGAAAAAAGATCGTCCTTTTGGAACAATTGCACACAATCTCCATGGACAACCTAGCATAGTTACAAGTTTCGAATTTTTTGCAATCTCCTCGGGTGAATGTTTGATCGATGCGTATTTATATAAATTTGACATAGTATAAACTAGGGGTCGATTTCACCGTCACGAATTCTCGATGGTTCTTCACGGAGTACATCTTCACTTGATGTTGTATACTATCTTTAGTTAGAAATCTTTGGCCTATGGAGAGTTCATCCAAGTTTGAAGAGCTGATAGAAGACTGTGATGTTCATATACGGTCGCACGGAACATCCGTTCACTCGATTGAACCTTATGTACGGATGCACTAATGGATTGATTTGGCAACACCACATAGGGGTGAACAACTATTATTCGAACCGACCAATCTGAACCAATCAAACCCGAACCGACCGGTTTTAACCAAACCAATTAGGGGTTTGGGTTGGCTAGGTTCTTGATCTTCAATAACCAACTAGACCGGTTCGGTTGTTGGTTGATGCTTTCAAATAACCGATGAAACCGAACCGACCGTATCCCTATGCATTAGTCCATAAAAAATCTAGTTCTCCTTTAATTTCTTGAATATACAAACAGTCATTTTATAGCACGCCGATTTCCATATACTGGGAAACGAGACACGAGCCAGGACCTTTTCTTCAATTAGTCACAATACACAGAAAAAATAGGAGAATTTAAAACTTTTTATTCAACGCCCAATGTATTACAAGTCTGAACATTATACAACTGCGATACATTACAATAGTATTACAATAATACCTTTACAATTCCAAGTATTGTCACCTTCAACAATTTACATCCGAGTACAAGGAATGAAGAACAACACTTGGTAACTCTCACTTGAGTACTTCTCAATTAATAGATAATCCATATACATGTTACAGCGGAACTAAACATGACACTAACTCCTTGCTTTCCTTGCCTTGAGTCCTCCTGAATCTCGCACCTGTACTTCTGCGATCCAGTACCTATGGAGTGGGGACGGCAGTATTCACTGACGCTTAAAGGCTGATAACATAGCAGCGAATCTCCCAAACAGCATACAGAAAACATGGCAAATTGTGTTGGTGTAGTTTAAGTGTTCATGAGTGCTATGACTAGGATCTAACGCATATTAACTAAAACTAGGATGCTCCTATTCTAATGTCAGCAAGTCTCCAAAGCAACATGCAGCCTATACTACATGCGACCCTTCTCAAGCCGTTCCTCCATATATAGGGATTTGAACCCGCGTTATGAATTCTAATTGTACACAACCTGTTCCTGACAGATACAACGTGACTGATGAGGTTGCAGATACGGTCGAGTCCCGTTTTGCAGTCAATAGTGGTGTCCTTATTTGCCACTATTGCCCAGCCGCACCGGACCCCACTCAAAAACCTGACGAACCCTCGGAGTTACCGCAATACAGGTTAGCTCGAAGCATTCCCTGTGGCCCCCTAGCCAGACCGTAGTCCATGGCCTATTCGTATCCCCGGCATAGGACCCGACGGAGTTCCGGGGTGCATCCCCCTAGCTCCGTCCGCCTTATCATGGCACTTCAGGAATTAACAATCAAGATACGCAGCCCGTGCTTCCAACTCCTGAGACGCCATAGTACGTATCCCTTTGACGGGAAGGTACAACCCAATAACACCCCTAAGGTTGGCCCCAAAAAACGGGTTGGTCGTACGGTGCACCCTACTACCAACTCCACTCTTTCTGGCAAAAAGGTTAAGTAATGATCTTTATAAGTCACTACCCTAATGATGTCCCTAGCCCTGAACAATCCTAGGAATGACACAACCTACTATCTTTTTAACTAGATTTCGCAAGATAACTCTACTAGGCTGCTCAACCTAGACTTACCAGAATCCCTCAGGATCCGGTTCTTGGCCTATCAATCCAAGACCCCGGCCATGCGAACGTACCCGCACGCCACTATCCTGAACTTGGATTCCGTCTATACTCCGGTTCACGATCAACCTACACCGGTTAAGATCCGACGGTACACAAGGAATGACTCCCCCACAGTTCCTTAGGGGTAAGAAACATATGTCTTGATGGTCGATAGCCCCTAGGGTAATAATATCACCCTAGACGAGCACAACGAACTGTGTACTAGCTAATAAGCTATATACGGGTAAACTAACCACATACGAGCCAATAAGCTACGTATGAACCATCCACTTCCTACGAGCCAGGCGGGCCTCGTATGAGATAACAACGTACATACCAGCCAAATAAGCCGCGTATGAAACCAACAGCTACGCACGGGCCAGTCGAGCCACGCACGAGCGCAACCATATGCAAACAACCATATAGGTAATCAAATCTAGAAGTAACCAAACGTACTTACTAGCAACTTGATCTTCTATTACTAGAAGCAACAGAAGAATCTACTAATAGTCTATGATCGGTATTCTACCAATGAAAAGCCCGAAGGCGACATAACAACCTTTATCAAACTAACTATTACTAGTGATCTTCCCAATCCTTATTACCCCTACGGATGAGAAATGTCCCCACGATATGGTCCAATTTCAATTAGGACTTCACACAACTAGAGTCCATGGGTTCTTTTCGAAGTTGACTAGAACAACCTAGAACATACGTCTGCTTTCTTATTTAACTAGGATGCCACCTTATGCCCTTCAAGCATGTATGGCTACTTCCTAGCATTAACTACAACATGGTAGTTATCACTACAATTACAACATGATTCTTTCCTATTACTTAACCTATGGCATGGTATACAATTGTAAGCATCAACCTACAACAACTAGTCATGGTATATAACATAGCCATCAACCCACGACACTCTTAAGCATGAATACGATTTTAAGCATGCACTTATAACCATCTTAAGCATGAATAATTACTACAATCAAAACATGAAGCTTTACTACAATTTAGCATGAACTCCTTACAACATGTACACAACATAAGCATGGTTCCTACAACATGGCACACATCATACATGGTTTCATTAACCTACAACATGGTACACATCATACATGGTTTAGGAGTTTCCTATCATAGTCTAACATGGTATATATTTTTTTCCTACAATGAATGAAGCATGGTATGATACTTTCCTACCTTAACTACAACAATAGCATAGATTTGTTACCTAACTACTTAAGCATGAATATCTACCAACTACTTAAGCATGAATATCACTACCCATTAACTAAGCATGAATATTTACTACTTAGAGCATGTATCTCTAATACCACCTTAAGTATGGATCTCCACTACTTTAAGCATGATTAACTACTATGATCTAATCATGAAGACAACTTAGTAGAACATCTACTATTACGATCTAGTATGGGTAGAACATAAACATAGAATTGCTACGACTAAGCATGATATGTATTCCAAGTAGAGACCTACAACATTCTAAGCATGGTAATACTACTTAGTATTAATCTAAGCATGATATGTATTCCAAGTAGAGACCTACATCATTCTAAGCATGGTGATACTACTTAGTATTAATCTAAGCATGATATGTATTCCAAGTAGAGACCTACAACATTCTAAGCATGGTGATACTACTTAGTATTAATCTAAGCATGATATGTATTCCAAGTAGAGACCTACAACATTCTAAGCATGGTAACACTACTTAGTATTAATTTAAGCATGATATGTACTCCAAGTAGAGACCTACAACATTCTAAGCATGGTAGATAACTCAAATACCAATCCTACAACAATCTAACCATAGTATGATAATTCCTACCATGTATGTACAACCTAAACATGGTTCTTTTCTACATTAAACCTACAACATGGCATACACCATAAGCATGGTTCCTACAATAATTTAAGCATGAATGTCTACCATCTTTAGCATGAATAATGATTAAGCATGATCATCTACTAACTTAGCATAAACAATACTTAAGCATGGTCATCTACTAACTTAGCATGAGTAATAATTAAGCATGATCATCTACTAACTTAGCATGAATAATGATTAAGCATGAACGTTTACTTAGTCTTAAGCATGAATATGAATCTTATCATGGTATACAATTTTTTCCTACAATGATCTAAACATGAATATCATTAAGCATGAATATCTACTAACTTAAGCATGAACAATAATTCCTACAACAATCTAAGCATTCCTACATCAATCTATGCATGTATAAGGGTTCCTACTAAATTCTAAGCATGGTGTCATACTTCCTACAACCATCTACTACTACTTTAACGATTTTTCCTACAACCATCTACTACTACTTTATTTAGACATAAGCATGTACTACAATTTCAATTAAACACAACATCTACTACAACATAACATCTACTACCAAAATATCTACTAAAATCTTTATTTAAACATAAACACCTACTACTAAAACATCTACTAAAATCTTTATTTAAACATAAACATCTACTACTAAAATATCTACTAAAATCTTTATTTAAACATAAATATCTAGTACTAAAATATCTACTAAAATCTTCATTTAAACATAACCATCTACTACTAAAACATCTACTAAAATCTTTATTTAAAACATCTACTAAAATCTTCATTTAAACATAAACATCTACTACTAAAATATATACTAAAATCTTCATTAGCATCTATTTCTTATTATTACTAGTGAACATAAAAAGAGATCTTTTTAATCATTCTACAACTAGTGATTTAGATTAGTTTCTTTTTCATACTTAGAATTAACATCTACAATGGGTTCTTTCTTACTTAAGATTATAAAAGAAAATAAACAATAATAAAATAAAGTAAGAACCCTCCATTTTGGTTCAACCAACATATGCTTTCTTTTTTTTTAGTCATATGCTTTCTTTTTTTTTAGTCCAAAGTTCAATGTATGTCCTACAACAAAAATGGTTGTATACAAAGTCCATATGCTTTATGCATGAGTTCACATTCAAGTCCTACAACCCCAAATGGTTGTATGTACAAGTCCATATGCATATGTCATTTTAGTCCAATTAATAAACACAAAAACAACCACTACTACTACAAAGATTTAATCTTTATGTCTATTTAGCCCTACCACTTGTTTCCATTTCATTTCATGTGATTATTACTTTTAACATCCACAACATACAAAATAAGAACCACATACAACAACACCATCACAACAAACCACCCCAAAAGAACCAAAGAAAACAAAACAAGTAAGGTATGAAGAAGAAGAAACCCAAACAACAACTCAATAAACAAAAAGAAGTGGAGAACCCCCACCTTAATCTCTTTTTGATGGAAGAACTAGACTAGATCTTCTCCTTCCTTTAGCTCCTAGGAACCCCTATGGATCCTACAATGGAAAACTCTCAAGTTAGTATGGGGTTCTCTCTTTCTTTCCTTTCTTTCTTTTTGTCTTTCTAAAAATGAGACAAGGGTGGAGGGAGGGGGTATTTATAGGTGGAGAAAAGGGTGGAGAGTGCAATTTTGCACACACAAAATTGCACAAAAACCCTCCCATAATATGGGGCCGGTTTTACTAGGGGAGGTGATGGTGTGGTGGAGGTGTGGTGTGGGTATGGTGTTATGTGAGG
This sequence comes from Hemerocallis citrina, assembly GCA_017893485.1. Taxonomy (NCBI): domain Eukaryota; kingdom Viridiplantae; phylum Streptophyta; class Magnoliopsida; order Asparagales; family Asphodelaceae; genus Hemerocallis; species Hemerocallis citrina. The sequence continues at coordinate 239,639,393 of CM030364.1, read as the reverse complement.
TGGAGGGGAGAGAGCTTCTAGAAGATTTCTCCTAATTCTCTCATGCACATTTAGTCTAGGTTAAACACTTATAAAACCCTAACAATCTAATAGGTTTGTCATAACAAAGACAAGTGTTTTGTCCAAAAATACACAACACACAATTTGTATAATGTACTAATCGACATACTACATACACGTGTGTATACATATATGTATACCGAAAATCTTCGCATAATCCGTATAAAAAATAATTTAATTTCGGAAATAATAATAAAATAAATTTTATTATTAGTTCGGAAGATCACGATATCAATTTGATACAATACGGATGTATACTGACCGGTATCTGGGTACAGATAATGTCTATGAACAAACCGGGTGAAAATCACCAAAATATTTCAATTTTGGAATTAAAACAAAATAATAATAAAATAATAATAAAATAATAATTTATACAAGGTAATATCCGTCCAGGATATTACACATTTCTCATTTTCTTGGAGATACAAACAGTCCTCCTTTAATCTCTTTAATACAAACCATGTAACACCCCGTGATTTCTAAATAATATATATATAATATATGTTGAAAAGGATTGGAAAATATTTGGTAAATATGTTGGTTGTTTGGTAAATTATATGCATGATGGCAAAATGGTAAATAAGTGAGTTAGTAGGTGGGGGCCACGTGAAATTGAAACAGCATAAAGCCTTGCTGCTTTGGGTTGGTTCACATGCTGACGTCACCCACGTGGGTGACGTGGCATGGCGTGAGGGAGAGTTTGGCTGTCCTTTCACAGAGAGAGAAAGTGTTGAATAGTACCACATCGGAGATACAATATAAATAATTAACTATAAATATAATAGCCTATGATCAAGAGTCACCAATTCGGTTAACCACCTTTTGAGAGGCAGCCTGTGGTGGACAGTTGTACTATACTATAAATAATTTGTCTTCTAAATTGTATAAATTGTTCGAGCTCGGGATAGGGGCGTTACAAACCAAGCAATTGTTCTAACTATGTTTTGATTCTCTATAATCATGTTTGTTATGTTATTGAGAAATGTTTTTTTTATAAGTGTGGCCCAACTTAATAGAATCATGAAGTTGATGTAACATTTAGTAGTTACTTTAATCAAGTTACATGAATCAAGTCACATTTAGTAGTTACTTTAAACAATTCATCTTCAGGCAAATCAATCGATTCCATGTGATTTCTTAAAATTCACATGAATTGTTGGCAATCGACGAGAATGGAGAGATCCAGGCATCGCCGACGAGAGGTATTCCAGATTGATTTTGGGGAAGAACGAGGTTTATAGGGTGAGGAAACACCAACTTTGTGGCGATGTGAATTCTTGGACGATCTTATTATATAGAGTAGGAAACGGGTCGGGCCCTAAAAGATCCACTTGAGCAGAAGGTCTCATTTAGTACCCAAAGCCCAAGCCCACTACATATAAATATAAGCTTCTACCGATACTAATTATTGGATTAAAAAAAGAAAAAGGGTACAGGATAAATAAAAGTAAATTGGTAAGACATAAACATCTTTTCACAGTTAATTCAAGATAATTAATTGAAAATATGAGAAACTAGAAGCTCCTCATTTCTTAGGGATGGTGAACGGGTCGAACGGGCCGGGCCGGGCCTAACCCGTACAGGTTGGCACGTATATTGGGCGGGCTCGGGCTGGTTTGGTCAGTTATACGGGCCGGGCCGGGCCCAAACTTGATTTGGGTGGCCCGCCCAACCCGTGAACCCTTTAGGGTTCAACCCGGGTCGGGTCGGGTCGACCCGCGGGTTGGCCCGTTTATATAGGTAGATTTTTTTTTTGTAGCTTAAAATAATAATAATAATAATACTAAGTAAGTAATAATACTAATAAACATTAAAAATCGTAATAATAATAATAATAAGATTGAAAGAGTGAAATTGGCAACAAATTTTGAAATATTATTCATATGAATTTAAGTTATACAATTTTCACAATTTCTAATGAAATGAAGAATTCAATTCACAAATAAGTTTTATACAATAACATATTTCTTATATACAATTTTAATTGACTACAATTTTTCTAATTTAACATAACAAGCAAAGCTATTGTTGTTGTTGTTATTGTTGTTCTTTCGGCGAGTTGCTCCCACTTGTGGACGTTGATAGTGCTTTCCCTTGTATCCTATCTTCAGCCTTCAGCCAGTCTTCTGTGCAAACGAGCATCTCTAATGTGTCGGGCTTCATGCGATTCCTGTAATCAGTTAGAACCCTGCCACTTGAAGAAAATGCACTCTCAGAAGCAACTGTAGAGACAAGAGGAGTTAGTAAATCTTTAGCCATAATTGACAGAATACTAAAAGTGTGTTCATGGTCTTTCCACCATTGTAAAATATCTAGTGGAGAAGTAGAAGGCTCAGAATCTTGTTGGTTATACCAATTTAATTCATTTGGTTGATTAGTCATAGGTTTTTTTGATTGAATTTGTTCAAGTAAATTAAATGTTCTATCACCAAATATACTTTTACCCTTACCTTTAGAAGTAGCAGAAGAAGAACTAACTACAGAAGTTGAACTACTAAAAGCAAAACGTCTATCATAATAATCATACAAGTTATTTAACGTAGATTCAAACTGAACTAAAAAAGTAGCGCAATCTTCTACTAATTCTACATTTTCTCCAAGTAATGCAAAAAACATTTCAATCAAACTCTTCGTACCTTCTAATTTGATACGAGGATCCATAACGGTAGCAATACAAATCAACATAGGAAGAGAAAAATAATACTTCAAAATTTTTTTGAATGCAGGTTTTACAATCTCACCAACAAAAGTATCATTTAACATTTCGTTAAATATTTGCATCATGCTAACTAATTCAATAAAAATGCTACTAGAAGTAGATTCATATGTTTTTGAAAATTTTAAAGTTGCGGTTTTAAAAGGTTCTAAAAATTTCAATAAAGATTCGGCAAAAAATCAATCGGGGGGAGTTATTTTAAAATTGTGCATATTTTTTGTGATACAAAAATCATTTACAACTGCTTTATATTCGGTAACAACATTTAGTAAATCAAAAGTAGAATTCCATCGGTGTCTAACATCCTTTGGAAATCTTCTAAAAGGAACATTTCTAACCCTACACCAAGCTTTCCATTCTTGTCAAATGCTTGGACATAATGCAATGAAATGTACACAATTTCTAATTTTAACTATATATGGATCGGCTATTTTTAATGCATCTTGAACACATAAATTTATAATATGACATGCACATCTAATATGAAAAATATTGTCAGATGGAAAATTTAATATGGATTTTAAAGTAGTAATTGCTACATTATTGTTAGATGTATTATCAAAACTAATACACATAATTTTATCGCGAATATGAAAAATATTACAAATTTCTATAATACGATTTGCTATTTCAGCGCCACTATGGGGATACGGCAACACCGCAAGTGATATGATTCTTTTTTGAAGAATCCAATCATTGTCGATCCAATGACAGGTTATTCTCATCGTTGAAATATTGTTGACACCCGTCCAACAATCCGAAGTTAAACTAAGCCTACAAGTTAAACTCCATAAAATTGCAATCAAAGCGTCCTTCATTTCGATGTATATTTTAAAACAATCCGATTTGCAAGTATTTCTCGGAATTCTTCTAAAATGAGGGTTCAAGGCTGTTTGATTAAAATTTTCCAAGTTCCTACTCTCGGGATAGGAAAATGGTAACTCTTCTTTAATGACTAATCGGGCCATTTCCCGACGAACAAGATCGGGATCATAAGGGTGGCTATCAACTAGACCGGTCCTAGGGTTGATTTTTTGTTGGCCTTGTAGTTCAGCAAGAAGGTCTTTATGGTTATGTTGGATGTGCATACTAATTGTACCGGTGCCATCACCCCTCTTGAATTTGTATGTTTTACCACATATTTTACAAACTTTCAAACCTATACCCGGAGTATGCTCGTCCGGGATATAATCGTAGAACTTATGCCAATCACTAGTTTCTCCTCTACTTTTCCTACTACTACGGGGTTGTGTGGTTTCGGTTGGTTGTTGTTGTTCTTCTTCTTCTTCCAATTGTATGTCACCTACAACCTCGTCGTGTGTACCCCATTGTTGGGTAGGAGGATCATGGTATTCTTGGGCGGGCTCACTAGTTGGGACAATTGGTGGCCTACGGGAAGAGGAGGAGGAATCTTGTCCGCTACGACCGCTACCGCGTGATCTAGACATAATATAGTAATGTGCTAAAGTATGTAAAAAAAAATATACAATGTAGGAACGGTGAATTATAAAAAAAAATCTAAAAAATAAGAGGGTTGAGATAGAGAAGGTAAAAAAACCAACAATAATTCTAACTACAACGCAAAAAAAAATGTAACGAGAGAGGTATGAAATTTTGATACCGTTCACCGTGGAATACGCGTATGTAAAAAAAACCGTGAAAATAAGAATAGAATAGAACTAGAAAGAAGCGCTTTGCCGATTCCGCAATTGAAGAGTTGAGGAGAGCTTGAAGGAGATTTGACGAGGGTTGAAGAGAGTTGAAGACGTTGAAGACGTTGAATTTTGATTTCGATACGATCGAAAATTGATCGTGTATATGCCTCGTTGTAGACTTGCTTGTTGAATACTACAATTGTTGAAAAATTCTTTAGAAATGATGTATAATAGTAGAGTAAGAGAGTAAGGTGTGATTTTTTAAGAAGATTTTTGGGGGTATTTATAGGCTCAAAATGTGAAAAAAAACCAAAAAAACCAAAAAAAAGCCAAAAAAATGGCTAAAGAGCCGTTAACAACGGCTCTGTCCAAGTCCAACGGACCGTTCGACCCGCGGGTCAACGGTCGACCCGTACGGGTCCAACGGGTCGTAACACGCGGGTCGACCCGCGGGTTGGAGGTGGGTCGGAGCATATTTAACGGGTTCGCGGGCCGGGTTAGGCGGGTTGGATTCGCGTTTTCTTCGACCCGAGTCGACCCGTTACTGTACACAGGTTCGACCCGAACCTGCCAACTTCTTAACCGGGCCGGGTTCGCGGGCCAGGTCGCGGGTGGGTCGCCGGTTGACCCGGCCCAGTTGCCATCCCTAACATTTCTCACACTTTCATCTAATACTTTGCTTTCAATATCCCGGAAAAAGGGTTATTTGCAATGAGCATTTGACTCTGGAGTTAGATGAAATAAATTAGGAATGTTGAAATATTTTCCTCATCCAATACGGTGGACGGGTACCACTGATTGCCTAAAAAATAAAAAAAATAAAAAAAAAGAAAAGAAAAAAAAAACCCACAGAGTAAGTTTGACTCAAAAAGAATTCCGTATGATCACCACCAAACTATATCTGGTCATCACCTATCCTCCGAGCTCAACTACTAACTTTTCATGTTTGTCTAAGTCGTCTAACAATACAAGTTGTCTCTCCGCTGATTTCTCATAAACAAACCACTCAGATTCAGCACCAAAGCATTCTGCTTTTTCCACACTTCATACATTATGTCATGTCTCAATAGCGAGCTTCAAATATTTCCTAAGAGCATCTATAGTCGTTGGCTATTTTGTCAAAATTTTCAAAAGAAAAAAATTTGGATGCTGCAGCAGTTGGCTATAAACCCAAAAAATGGGTTTTAGGTGAACGGTCGTCTGCCAAATTTGGCAGACGAAATAAAAATTTAGAAAAAATAGTCGATGAAAGATGTTTTTTCGTCCTTTCGATCGGACGAAATATCATTTTTCGTCGCTTGATTTTTTTTTTATAAACCCATCGGACGGAAAATGATTTCCCGTCCCAAATTTTTTTTAAATCGTCGGACGGGGGATGATTCCCCGTCCCATTTTTTTTCTTAATAGATCGTCGGACCGATCGATTTTATTAAAAAAAAATTCTGGGATAGGAAATGATTTCCCATCCCACAAATTTTTAAAAAAAATAAAAATCGTTGGATGGGAAATCATTTCCCGTCCCTTCAATTTTAATCAAATTTTTTTTTTAGTCTACAACGACTACAGCGCAAACTCAAATTTTCATTTTCTATATGCCATATACATAAAATTTGGGTCTCAACGATTATAGATGTTCTAATATGCTTTTGCTCCTTCCCACAAATGATGTATGTCAGCACAAGAAACTGTATGCAACAACTCTTTCTTCACAAAATCAATCCAGCTGACTAGTGAATAAAGCCATAAGGAAATTAATTTTGTAGTTCAAATTCAAATTGCAATAAATTCCAAATTTTATAAGTATGAAAAATAAAATGTGGCATGTGTAGTGCCCTAAGAACGGAAGTCAACACGCCAACAAAACCTAGATGCACCAATAATAAAATACCGCAATAATCGCAAGATTTTACAACCACAAGAACACAACGATATGCAGAGATAATCAATACTTCTTATTACTCAAGAAATACAAAAATACAAAGGGATCAAACTCTAACATCTCTCTCTCTTTCTCACACCTTTGAAATTCTCAGTACTCTCCTCTCTTGAAGTTGTACAATGATAACAACATAAAGCTTAACCTTAGAATTCACATCTACATCTATATATAGCATTCAAATAAATCCTAAAAAAATAAACACAAATACAACTAATTGGATCCAAAATCCGCACCCCAAATAAACACACACAGCTGTACACGGTCGACTGCACAAAAGTCGGTCAATTGCAATGAAATCACGCCAGTACAGAGAGTTGGGCTGTCAACTGTACATCGAATGTCCTCCTTGCTGCTGCCCTCTCTGCTTGCACTGATGTTGCTGATTCTTCGTTGCCTAAGTGTATTTGAGTCCACAATTCCTAATAATTTCCCACTTGTACCAAATACACAATGCTTCAAAGTTATTGTATCTTTATCTCGCATTAATTCTGTCAGTCTCCCACAACTCATGAAAGACCCAGATACTCCTCACTCTCATGAAAAGCACCTCCGCCCCTCTACCACTTGGAGGGCACCAACCACACCTCATAGGCTCATGAAGGATGTGTCCCACCATCTATCGCATAGGGCACGAACAATAAGAAACAATCTCCCGACACAAGACTCCTCACCTCGCAAAATCTCCGCTAACATTGGACATGATTCACAACATCTCAATGCACACTCTGCACTAGAAGGCTCCGTGGACGACATTTCCACAAAATTCGCAGATTACACTCCACTCACAACCTTATTCGCTTACACTCATCAACATCACTCTACGTATCGATACCAGTGCTCTCAACCTCACAAGAGCGACTTAAAGTCTCAGCCATATCACAAAGAACCCTCATCGCAACATCTTGCTCTCTAGGATCCCTCTCATGGCCAGCAGCTCCCACTAAATGTATAACCTCATCTGAATCCGCCCCACAACTTATAGAACTCGGTCGCACCCCACACAACCTACTTCTCGAACCCGGCTGAGAGTCAACTATAGGAGAAACCCATCCCACGTCTCTTAGCAAATACAGTGTTCCCCTCACACTTCCCTCTTGCTATTGCTCTTGAATCTGCAACTATACACCATTCTCCACTACTAAATGTAGTTGACAAACCCTCTTTGTTTAGCATTCCCATTGATATAGGATTTTTCTTGAACATGTCTTATCTCCCGTAAGACAATACTCTGATCATTACTGGCTTTCACGCGAACAGTGCCAGCTCCACTTACAAAACACCGTTGACGGTTACCCACGGTCACATCTCCAAAAGAACCCTTTCAAACACCTCCCTTCTCGAAGTGCAATAAAAAGAAGCTCCCGACTCAATACATCAACTTCGCATGCTCAACTATACCCTGATTAACAAGCACAACTTGCCAAAACATGTTTCATTGACCACCATAGTTGCTTCATTTGATTTTTCTTGCTTATTCTTCATGAAGGCCTTACAACCGAGTATCTTATGACCCTCTTGTGGCAATACCAACACCCAGGTCCACGTCCCTCATCGTTGTCATTAGTCTCAATCTCGGACTCACTACTCTGATCATTTCTTCTTTGACTTTCCTTACATCTCCCGCACCTCTCAACTGAAAGTGCGGGATGACTAGAAGATGTTGAAAACTCTCCGTTTCTTTTCCTTCTCACCTCCTCGTTCATGATATTGCTCACAACATCCTATAAAATCGTCGAATCTGTCATAGTTCCTATAATAGTCTGTTCCATCGTACCATAACTATCAGGTAGAGTAGATAGAAGTAACAATGACTGTCACATTTCTGAAAACTTCAATCTTGCAGCTTTCATCTGGATATAGTAAATGTTCACATGTTCTGTTACTGAACCCCCTTCTCTCAACTTCATGTTAATCAATTTCTTCAAGTGAAGAATTTGATTAGATGTTGACGATTTCTCATACATATCCGTGAGAATCTCCATAGCCTCTTATGGTCTTTGCCTTTAAGATGTGAAATAACAATTTCTTACTAGTGCCAACTGAATCTACCATAGCGCCTTCTGATCCAAACGATTACTCAATCAAAGATCTTTGCATCCTTGTCTGCACCTTCCAGTTTCTCATCAAGCAATGGACAGTCTAAATATTTCTGACAGAGATAGTTCACCATCTCAATCTTCCACATTGCAAAGTCATTCTTATCGAACCTTTCGATTTTCGACTTGCTATCCGCCAGCACAAAACCTTTGCGCTAATACCACTTGTAGCAACACACCCACAAAACCTAGATGCATCAATAATAATCAACTCTTTATGTACACATTAGTGAACTACCAAAACTAGAGAAAGGTAGGCTTGCAAAGACAGTTGCTCACACAGCTTAAAACAACTTTGAAGCCTACAAAAAAACAAGTTCATGTATGGAAACATTACAGAAATAACAGACCTTCAATCTCTTGCATCCTACCCAACAAAAAGGAAAAAAGAATAAGGAAAATGGGAGAATAATAAATTAAGAATAAAGCTTAGTCCTCAGTTGTCATTTAGCAAGGAGGTGATGTATATGGAAACAAATCGGTACATTATATAGATGTTACAGCTTGTCTAAGATCCTATCTTCTACAAAGTTCAAACAATCTTTTTGAAGATCTGACCACAAGGGTAGCATTTGGAGTTCGCTCCACAGTTCCACCGTCATTGTAAAGGCATAGGTATAACTCCAACTACTACAGGTCAAATGCAACGATCCGCCAAGAACTGATAATCCTCCAACTGACTATATTAATCGCTGCCACCACTCTATACTTAGATGGCAGAAAAAAGCCTACGATTCATCACTCTGGGCCATTAGCGGCCATGCTTCATCTTCTTCAATTCACGAATTACAGCCTTTTGTCGCTGATCCATGTCTACTGCTTTCAACCCATCTTCATACTTAGCTAGTACCGGTTGTGTTGCATCATCAGTACTGCTTGTGGAGCTCTGATCAACATTGTCAGGCTTGATGCTCCCTCTCTTTTTTTTTCTATTGGCACTTCTGTTTACTTTGTTTGGTGAGGGGACTCCAGCATGAGGTACTTCCTTGTTAGAGACACGAAAGCTATGGCGTGAGTTTATAAACCATTTGTTCACCTGTAAGTATAGCATAAGAAGAGCAAATTAGTGGAACAGTCTTCAACCGTGGAAGGCAGATATAAAATGGTAAACGAGACCTGGTGGAATGTAAGCCCAAGTTCTTGTGCTAGACTTTCTTTTTCTGCACGAGAAGGGTATTGATTTTCCAGAAATCTTGAATGAAGTTTCTGCATTATATACAACAGAAAATATAAGTTACGCTAATAAAAAAACAAGGAATATCAACATCAGAACTGAAGTTACATGCCTACTTGACGAGCATTCATAAATTGGAAGATAGAAAACCTAATCAGAAGCACATACTTGAAGAGAGGATATGTATATAGAAACACTTACCAAATTGCCTGCATAAGGTCTCACAAATATGTAGATTTACAATCATTTCATGCTTTGAAATGAAAATAAAACCCAAAGAAAATTAAGCTTTATATAGAATCTTCACTTATTCAGAGATTTTCCATGGATGCATTCTTAATCCTACTAGATCACAGGCAATCTCAGTTTCTGCCATAACCTGCTTCCCCAAGCATTGGGAAGCAAATGACAAAGGAGAGAACATGTTTAGAAACAAATGGTTGTAATGAAGTTTTTCTGTTTACCCTGCAAGCCTAATAGCTTTTGTTGATTAAATGCTATTCTTCTTTATCCGAACTCTTCCCTTGTTCATAGGAGTTCTCAGAGATTTTCCATGAATGCATGAGCCTGAGGTACAATATAATTAGCATTGGTATAAATACCCAAAATCCGGACCCGACCCGACCCGGAACCGACCCAGCCTATCCGGATCTGGGTCCGGGCCCTAAAATGAGACCCGTTGTACTTTTGGGTCCGGGTCCGCTCAAAAGAAACCCGACCCGGACCCGGATCCGGACCCGGACCCGGACCCGTTGAAAAAAACCCAAAAAATCAACATAAAAATAAATATTCTATCCTCATCCCTCCCCTCTTTCCTCCTCAATTTTAAATATTCCTCTTCAAACTCAAAATTCATGCTTTTTTCTTCTCTCTATTCTAAATCTTAAACTCGCCGCCTCCGCTCGCCGCTCACACTCCCGCTCCTACCCGAACGGGTAGGAATATTTTAATTGGACCCGGACCCGGAACCGGATCCGGTCCTCACGGGTCTGGGTCCGGGTCTATTTTTTGGACCTGTAGGGGACCGGGTCCGAGTAGTGAAGGACCCGACCCGATCCGACCCGATACCAATGCTAAATATAATATTGTACGCGTCTGCCACAATCTGCCTCCCCAAGAACAAGCAAGCAAATGGCAAAGAGACATCATGTTGAGAAACAACAGGTTGCAATAAGTTATTCTATCTTCCTTGCAAGCCAACTAGATCTTGTTAATAAAATGATAGAAATAGTGATGAGGCACAAAATGTCCCTTATTGGAGAGAAAGAGAAAACAACTGTTAATTGAAATTAAGCTACACAAACTGAGTCACTTCAAGGACGCCCTTACAAGGATGTAGTCATCAATTAAATTTAAACCCAAAAATTATAAGGCTAAATTTGAAAAAACACCCCTCAACTATGTCTTGTTGAAAAAACACCCCTCAACTTCGATTTTTTTAAAAAACACCCCTAAAATGCAGAAAGTTAGGGGGGGGGATTCAAACATTAATGAAAGTTCATGGGTGTTTTTTATATCAAAAGTAAAAGTCCAGGAATGTTTTTTGTATCATAAATAGGGCCGAGCCGAGCCGAATATCTTCAGGCTTGAGCTCGGCTCGTTTAGAAAACGAGCTCAGTTTTGAGCTCGAGCTCAGTTCGAGCAGAGCTTTGACCGTATTCGAGCTGAATAGCTCGTGAGCGTAACCTAAAAAAAAACCCAAGCTCGAGCTCGGCTCGTTAAGGAAACGAGCTTAGTTTTGAACTCGAGCTCGGTTCGAGCCGAGCTTTGACCGAGCTCGAGCCGAATAGCTCGCGAATAGCTCGATTCGTTTGCAGTCCTAATCATAAATATAGTTTAGGGTGGTTTTATCAAACGAAAATCTTGTGGACCAAACCGATAAAAAAGTTGAGGGGTGTTTTTTCAAATTTAGCCAAATTATGATTCAACTACACAAAGTTCTTTTAGATTGGATTTTTTTGTAGTCTATAAAGAATTAGTAAACAATGCACATGCAATTGCACAGTTAATAGATATGGACAATGGTACTTAACGGAGCAATTACATATATAGCAAACCATCCAGACTTCATAAAAATATATGTAATATAAAGAATGTAGATATCTCCTGTCAAAAGAAAGTAAATATCTCCCTGGAGAGATTGCAGATACTAGAGAAAATTAAGGAGAAATATCTCTTAAGAAGAAAAGGAAAAAAAGAAAAGAAAAAGGAATTACACCAACAAATAAATATATTTAAATTCGCTTCAATACACATGTTCTTTAAATGTACACAGAATTTTAAACAATTATGTCTTTTGGGCACGATGGGAATTTCAACATGACGAAATGTATTTGCAATATTCCAAAACTCTCACATTAATAATAGTATAGAAAATACTGTAGTTACCCAACTTACTAATTCTAAATTGTGATACCTGTCTGGTGATTTCATCAAATCTTTTATGAGCAGATGAAGATTTGTTTGCTGTAGAACCAGGCTCCTGAGAACTGTGATACTGCTCATCTACTTCGTTCTCCACATTCTTTTTGATTTGACCATTCACCTGTGATGTTCTAACAGACTGTTTCTGTGATGTTCTAACAGACCGTTTTTGTTTGCCTGTTTCCCTCTCTCCTTTGGGGGTAATCATGTCAGCTGACTCAGCCCAGTCTTCATCATCGCTCGAGTCTGAAGATGATTTTCCATAAGCTTCCTACAAGATACAAGACATTATCTAGATGCACAGCTTATAAATAACAAAACTTAAATTATGTCAGAGTGAGCAGTGTATTGGAAAGCAAGACCACGCATAGGCATGTGGCATGTTGGGACAAACTACCAAACATAATCTATTTGAGTGAGATAACAAACATCCAGGAATAATATAGATGAAGAAATGCATGTTGAATAAAAACACCTAGTGATGTAAAACTAACCCTAAATAGAGAATTTTCAAGAATCTTAAAGGATTAATTTTATCAACATGTAATGCGGATCAAAGTTAGAATTTTAAACAGTTAATCGGTTTGATGGATTTTCAAGAACTGAATCACGTTTAACAATCTCAATTAATAATTCAATTCTAACAATCAATAATTGAATTCCTAAGCGTTCTTAGCAAGTAAAAAATTCAATACTGATTGGTACTCTAATTAGTCTAATTAGGCAAGTGGAACGCTCACTCAATATTTGTGGTTGACAGTTAAATCGAATAATATAATAGAGATAATAAAGTAGTATAACACAAATATTTGAAAAAAAAGTGAAAAGAGTATACCGAAGGTTCGTAGAACAATTGGCACGACCGAAGATGAAACCACTATTGGAAGAACAGTCCGCGGGATCTGGCGATGGGTGGTGCGTCGGCTGGCTACGTCTGCCTCGGGGGTGCTGGGCGGCAGTGACGATAGGGGTGCTGGTGATGGGCGGTCGCGAGGGCGGACGACGCTGGTTGCGTCGCGGAGGCGCGACAGGAAGAGGGGACCAGGGGGTGGTCGGGCTGGGATTGGCTGATGGCTGGATGGGCGTCAAAGTGAGCGAGGAGGGGTGGCGATCAGGGGCTTTGGGTTTCGGGGGTGTGAGTTGAAGACGACAGAGGGCGGGAGTAGGGACAGAGAGGGGGGATGAGGATGAGAGGATGGGCCAGCAAGGCAAAAATTGTTTTTGATTTGGGAATTTAGGGTTTGAGTAATTTTATTTGGGGGATTTTTAATTTGGGGTAGATTTTAGAGTTTATCACAAACCCTAAAATTGTATTAGAATTTATCACAAACCCTAATAATTGAATCTCAATTGTATCACACAAAAATAGACGGAAAGAGCAAAACTCAACATAATAATTTTTAATCAAGAGTGACATATCTTTCTCATTAATCTCAAGGCCTATATATAGGCTCAACAAACCTTGATACAAATCTCAAAATATTCTCAAAATCTCAAAAATATTCTAATGCATAAAAGAAAGATTACATATGGCTATAATTGCTAAAACAAATATGGTACTGAAATAAAATATTAAACTAATTAGAATTGATGTCCTCATCATTCTCTCTGGGTGGGAGAGAGCTCGACCCAGTCGAGTCAAACAAGTGATCATGTCATGGTGCTCCAAAAGATCTGGATCCAGTTGCGGGAGCTCCTCATGATCATTGCAAGTGCCATCCAACTTCGGCTTGTTCTTCCATCTCACCAAATACTTGTGCATACCACCATCTCTTGTAGAGATTATCTGATCATCTAAAATATTATTCAATTCTTCTGTCGGTGGGTGAATAGTATCAGGTAGAGGGATAAATGTGGGAATCTCACCATTAGGCTGCAGGGTAGGCTCATCTATAAGAAAATTTGTAGGATTGAAATTTGAACCTTCATAGAGTACTAGATCCTCAATATTGAAAGTCTTATGCTAAAACCTTCAGGAAGGTCAACGACATAGGTATTATCATTGATTGTATGTAGAATCTTAAATGGGCCTGCAACACGTATGTTCAAGTTCTTAACGGATCCAACTGGAAACCGTTCCGGACGAATCCGAACCATCACGTCGTTACCAATATCAAAAGTTATAAATTTTCTTCTAGTATCTGCTATTAACTTGTAGTTAAAATTATTCTCATTAAGTTCGTTGAAAATTTCTCTATGCAAGTCATGAATGTGATATGCAAATGTGGGTGCAGACTCTGTGACTAGGATGTTCTAACACGGATAAAATCTATGGCTGCCAAGTGACTTGGAAAAGGATGGGTGACTCAGGTACACTCAATTGAGGTGACTGGACAGACTGAATACAATTGAGAGACTGGTTATTCTTTTTTCATCAAAATCATCACTTACATTAGGTTTATAGGTAAACTCATTGTCGGGCTCATCAGCGATGACTGCAGTACCCTTTACTATATTGATCCTACTGGGACTGGGATAGTTGCTAGCAACATGACCATATCCCTTACATTTATAGCACTTAGTGAGAGGGTCAATCTTAGATAATTTCTTTCAGTGTTCTTACCCTTATGTTTATCTCTATGTGAATTAAAATTTGAATTATATTTGTTTGGGTAAGACTTGTTAGGGTACTGAAGGAAGGAGTGCTCAGGTCTAGAAGGGTCAGGAGGATTCATTCTAGAGGAATGATCCATCGAATCGCTGGACTTGAAATGAGAACTAGCTTTAAGGAAATCCATATCGAGGACAAGGATATAGGCTGCCGCTAGTGAGTCCACATTTCTATGAATTAGCTCGTTCTTAAGGTCAACTCGTAGTCCAGCTCTGAACCTAGAGAGTTTGTTCTTCATTCTCTTTACCTAAAGCATTGCACCGAATAAGGAAGTCATCAAATTTATCAATATATTCTTGTGTGGATTTACTTTCTTGATAAAATTGGTTCCACGAATCTAGCAATCGGGTGTGGAACGATAACGGTACATATATCTCAGTGAGCTTCTCTTTCATGGTTTCCCAAGTGGCTATGGGTGCTAGGCCTCAGCCTCTGCGGGCGTGTTCAAGATTGGTCCAGTATTGTTGAGCTTTTCCAGTCAATTTCATCGTGGCAAATTTAACTTTCAGGGCTTCGCTCATATCAAACCACACAAAGTAGTGGTCCATCGCACGGATCCAATCAAGATAAGCTTGGGGTTCCATGTGGCCTTCTAAATGGGGAACGTCAGCCTTAAAGTTTCTTTTATATTGTTCGTGAGGGTCACGTTCTTGACGTCGATCGTCACGAACATTCCCTTGAGGGATTTGACGATTAGCATGAAGCTCAGGGGCAACCGTTTGATTTAATTTCACTTTCTCAAGCCTTTGATTGATATTGGCAAGAGTTGCTTGAATGACAGCTAGGGTAGAGGAAATATCAAAGTTGTCCATTTCAGGTTGGTACGGTCTATGGTTTCTAATTGAGTGATTTGGGAGGGATAAGAACGGCTCGTCAGGATCTGTGATGGTGTTGCAAAAATGCATTCACCAAAAGGGAAGAACTAGGGGTCGTGTTTTTTTTTAATTAATGAATCTGAAATGATCTAAAATAAAAAAAAATAAAAAATAAAAGACTACACAATCCAAAATGAATGCAAAAATTGATGTCTAAATGATGCAAGAACTAGGATTTTAAGAACCTTCGCTCTGATACCAAAATGATGTAAAACTAACCCTAAATAGAGAATTTCCAAGAATCTTAAAGGATTAATTTTACCAACATGTAATGCGGATCAGTTAAAATTTTAAACAGTTAATCGGTTTGATGGATTTTCAAGAACTGAATCACGTTTAACAATCTCAATTAATAATTCAATTCTAACAATCAATAATTAAATTCTTAAGCGTTCTTAGCAAGTAAAAGATTCAATACTGATTGATACTCTAATTAATCTAATTAGGCAAGTGGAATGCTCACTCAATATTTGTGGTCGACAGTTAAATCGAATAATATAATAGAGATAATAAAATAGTATAACACAAATATTTGAAAAAA
This sequence comes from Hemerocallis citrina, assembly GCA_017893485.1. Lineage (NCBI taxonomy): Eukaryota > Viridiplantae > Streptophyta > Magnoliopsida > Asparagales > Asphodelaceae > Hemerocallis > Hemerocallis citrina. The sequence goes on along the minus strand of CM030364.1, from coordinate 239,623,299 downwards.
AGTGGAAAGTATACCGAAGGTTCGTAGAACAATTGGCACGACCGAAGATGAAACCACCATTGGAAGAACAGTCCGCGGGATCTGGCGATGGGTGGTGCGTCGGCTGGCTGCGTCTGCCTCGGGGGTGCTGGGTGGCAGTGACGACAGGGGTGCTGGCGACGGGAGGTCGCGAGGGCAGACAATGCTGGTTGCGTCGCGGAGGTGCGACAGGAAGAGGGGACCGGGGGGGTGGTCGGGCTGGGGTTGGCTGGTGGCTGGATGGGCATCAAAGTGAGCGAGGAGGGGTGGCGATCAGGGGCTTTGGGTTTCGGGGGTGTGGGTTGAAGACGATAGAGGGCGGGAGTAGGGAGAGAGGGGGGATGAGGATGAGAGGATGGGCCAGTAAGGGTTTCCAGAAAAAAATTTATTTGGGAATTTAAGGTTTGAGTGATTTTATTTGGGGGATTTTTAATTTGGGGTAGATTTTAGAGTTTATCACAAATCCTAAAATTGTATTAGAATTTATCACAAACCCTAATAATTGAATCTCAATTGTATCACACAAAAAGAGACGGAAAGAGAAACTCAACACAATAATTTTTAATCAAAAGTGGCATATCTTTCTCATTAATCTCAAGGCCTATATATAGGCTCAACAAATCTTGATACAAATCTCAAAATATTTTCAAAATCTCAAAAATTATCTAATACATAAAAAAAAGATTACATATAGCTATAATTGCCAAAACAAATATGGTACTGAAATAAAATACTAAACTAATTAGAATTGATGTCCTCAACTAATTAGGGTTGACTACATGAGTCTTGGTTTTCCATTCTGCTCGATTTAGTGCAATATCTTCTTTAAGATCACAAGCTATCATATCTTTTTTCACCGTTTTCATCCAAGTTAGTTTAAGTCTTCCTCTACCCCTAACTCTACCCTCAATACTTATCAAATTACTCTTTCTAACGGGAGCACTACTAGGTCTACGTATGACATGTCCAAACCACCTGAGGTGATTCTCTCTTAACTTATCTTGGATTGAAGCTACCTTTAGCATTCTCATATATACTTGTTTCTAATTCTATCATTTCCTGTTTTACCATACATCCATCTTAGCATCCTCATCTCCGCTACACTCATTTTTTGGACATATTTCTTTGTTGCCCAACACTCTGCTGCATACATCATTGCTGGTCTAACAGCCGTCCTATAAAATTTTCCCTTTAACTTTAAAGGAATACGTTTATCACACAAAACACCACTGGCACTTCTCCACTTAAGAGATTTCAATGGACATGTAGGAGAAAATAACATGGAATATAAGATGGTGCATGGAGGACATGAATTTGGAAATAAGAACGATGGTGGAGAAACTCTATTAGATTTTGTGGCTTCGTATGACCTTATGCTAGCAAATACTTATTTTAGGAAGAGAGGAACATTTGATAACCTTTAAAAGTGGGGCAAATAGGAGTCAGATTGATTTTTCATCACTAGAAAGGTAGATCGCTTGACATGTAAAGATTATAAAGTTATACTGGGAGAGTGTTTAACCTCGCAACATAGAATAATGGTATTGGATGTTAAGATTGGGAAACACCTGTGTAAGGAAGGAGATTAGGAACCGAAGCATAGGTGGTGAAACTTGAAGGGAGATAAACTAGAAACTTTTAGAGATAAAGTCCTTCAATGAGCATCATGAAATTGGGAAGGAAAGACAAATATGATGTTAACTAAAATAGCTACGTACATAAGAGAAATTTCAAAGGAGATACTTGGAAAATCTAAAGGTTGGAGATACTTGGAAAATCTAAAGGTAGAGGGTTGCTAAATAAAGAAACATGATGGTGGCAAGAAGAACTTCTAAATAAAGCTTATGATAATTTATACACAAACTTAAAAACAAAAGGAGAAAATAACATTTATAAGCTTGCTAAACAAAGGGATAGAAAAATAAAAGATCTGAATACAATTAGGTGTATTACGAGCAAGGATTCAACAGACTTAGTAAAAGATGAGGAAATTAAGGAAAGATAGCGAAAATACTTTGAGAAGTTATTAAATGAAGAGGTTGTGGGCAACTTAAATATAGAGGACTCGATGGAGAGTTGAAAGCATATGTTTTTCCGTAAAATTAGGACCTCGGAGGTTCGAAATGCTCTAGAAAGGATGAAAATATGAAAAACTTTAGGACCGGAGGATATACCCATTGAAGTTTGGAAGTGTCTTGGAGATGTAGGAGTGAGTTGGCTAACAAAATTATTTAATAAAATTTTGACTAAGAAGATGCCCGATATATGGAGAAAGAGTATTTTAGTACCTAAATATAAAATAAAGGAGATATACAAAGTTGCTCAAACTAACGAGAAATTAAATTAATGAGTCATACAATAAAAAATTGGGAGAGAGTGATCGAACATAGACTGAGACTAGAAACTACAGTGTCTGAGTATCAGTTTGGGTTTATGACTGGAAGGTCAACAATAGAAGCAATTTATGTACTGAGGAGACTTATGGAAAAATAGAGAGAATAAGAAAAATCTACATATAGTTTTTATAGATCTAGAAAAAAATATATGATAAAGTTTCTAGAGACATAGTATGGTAGGTGTTAAATAATAAAAGAGTAACTATTCGGTATATTAAGGTAATTAAAGATATGTATGAAGGAGCAACGACAACAATTAGAACAACCACATGAGACACCAGCGATTTTCCTATTACAGTAGGTTTACATCAAGGTTCGACTTTAAGCCCCTACCTCTTTACTTTGGTTATGGATGAATTGACGCGGGGAATACAAGATGAGGTGCCTTGGTATATGCTTTTTGCCGATGGCATCGTCTTAGTAGACGAGACTAGAGTATGAGTCAATGCTAAATTAGAATTAGGGAGAGAAACTTTATAAGCTAGAGGTTTTAGGATAAGCAGAACTAAAACAGAGTATATTGAGTGTAATTTTAGTGATATTCGGAATACAACTGAGAAGTAGTGAAGCTTTATGGCCAAGAGATACCTAAGAGAGACCGTTTCCGATATTTAGGCTCGATTATACAAAAAGATGGGAAGATTTGTGAAGATGTTATACATAGGATCCAGGCAGAGTGGCTTAAGTGAAGAAGTGTCAGTGGTGTTCTGTGTGACAAACGTATAGCTTTGAAGTTAAAGGAAAAATTTTATAGGACGGCTGTTATACCAACAATGATGTATGGAGCAGTGCTGGGCAACAAAAAAACATGTCCAAAGAAATCAGTGTAGCGGAAATGAGGATGCTAAAATGGATGTGTGGTAAAATCAAAAAGGATAGAAATAGAAACGACCATATACGAGACATGCTAAAAGTAGCTCCAATCCAAGATAAGCTAAGAGAGAATACATGTGACACGTAGATCTAGTAGTGCCCTCATTAGAAAGAGTGATTTAATAAGTATTGCGGGTAGAGTTAGGGGTAGAGGAATACCTAAACTATCTTGGGTGAAAACGGTGAAATAAGATATGATAGCTTGTGACCTTACAGAAGATATTGCGCTAAACCGAGCAAAATGAAAAATCAAGATTCATGTAGCCGACCCCAACTAGTTGATAAAAAAGCTTTGCTGTTGTTGTTGCTGCTACATAAGAGTATAAACATCATATCAATGTACAAACAGGGGTACGTTAAACTACGTGTATCGGCTAGTAAAGAAAAATATATTCACTGATACAAATCATGTACCGGCTGTATCGGCTGGTACAGGAAAACATAACCATGAAGTTTCATTATTTCCTTACGTTCAACACAATAAAACACACCTTCCACATGTCCCACAAAAATTTCCCAATAAACTTGCATTTATGTTTAATGCATTTCCATGATAACCAGAAGACTACACAATCCAGGTTGTGACATTTATAATATGGCTAATTGAAAAGAAAAAAAAACTCTTGAACTATTCCCTTTATGCAGAAAACCTCATTGAACTATTTTTTACGCAGAAAACCTCCTTGAAGTATATTTTCAATAAAAACTCTCATGAAGTATATTTTCAAAAAACTCCCATGAAGTATATTTTCAAAAATCCACATCTAACTTTTATGCTTGTATTAGATAACCTCATTCATCTTTGCAAATTCATTCAAAAAACACCATGCATTTTTCTCATTATTGTCAAAAAAACCTCACTAAACTTTAGTAGAACGCTCACACGGGTTTTTTACAACCATACTTAAGTGTGGTTTTCTGCATAAAAAATAGTTCAGTGAGGTAAGGGGATAGTTCAAGGGTTTTTTTTCTCAAATTTAGCCTTATAATATTTGGTCCGTCAAAAGGTTAGGCATACTCTCCAAACTACACTGCAAAATATGTGATTGGGGAAGGGGAGTTTATCAGCTATGGGGTTGATGTAGAACAATCCTGCAATTGGGCAGTGTGTGGTGCAGAAATGTTCTGTACATGATATTGGAGTTGTAGATGAAGGTAGCAGGTCCTATGATAATTATAGGGAAGCAACAAAAGTATGGTGGTAAGATCGGAGATTACAACAGCAATATGGGACACAGTGGAATTCCATCACAGCACTGACATGAATCAAAGGTCAACATTCTACAGGAATTGATACCTACAGACTGCAATATTACCTTGAACATTGACTTGCACATGACAAATGCAGGAATTTTACAAGGGAATCTCAAGTAGATTCCTCCACACAAAACATGATCTTAAGCTTTAGAAGGAAAAAACACTCTACAAAAGTCCAGAATCTTCTGTCGACATGTGCATGAATTTAAACATATCAAGGTATTCGGAAATAAGGATGAGAAACTTACATCATATAACTTTTTGTAATCTAACCTTTCGAGCTGCCTTTTACTTAACACTAGCACATCCTCCTGGTTCAGGCCTGTCGCTGACATAGATAGATGCTCAGAGTTATCAATGCCTTCATCAGATTTGTTTAAAGGTTTTATGTTCAGCAAACTGGATCCAGAATCTTCATTAACACCAGAAGTTTTACAGAGTTCATTACAGAACTCATCAGAGTCTGATGTAAAGTGTGACTCATCTGAACTCGATCCATCCTTTTGAATACTTTTGTCACGATCTGCTGCATCAGGGTCAAAATCATCATCTTCCGAATCATCGGAAGGTAATCCCAAATATTCATTTTTCTTATCATCATTTGAGGCATCTGAATCCTCCGATGAAGACTTCAATTCTGATTCCTCCTTGTCATCCTCTGCATCACCTTCTTGACCATCAGGATCATAATTAAAATCCTCCGAATCATCTGATGGCAAATCCTCCTCCTTGTTATCACCATTTTTTATAGCATCCGCCTCAGGGAAAACTTTCTACACATAAATAAAGCACTCTCTGATAGTGATTTGCTTAAATATCTGATATGTCATACTCAGTAAATACAAGCTAAACACATTATTAGCTTCCCACTCACCTTCCATGAGTCCTTAATAAGAATTTTACTTCCTTCATATTCATCCAATAATTCAATACAATCTACCTTGCAATCACAGGCAGGGCATAACCACCCTTCATCTCCAACAGGAACTGAAAATAATATAGCAGTATACAAAGTTAGTGCAATATAAAACAAGTGACTGGAGAACCATCTATCAAAAACATCAACTAGCATATAGGTTTAGAGGTTAGGTTTTACTGTCTTCACTCAACAGAGGAGGATCCAAACACTTCTGGTGAAAGCCTCGATCGCAAACACCATCACAGAGTATGATATCGTTATCAGTAGAAAAATCCTTCATACCACATTTAGCACAAAATATCTGCCATAAGATGAAGAGAAGGCTTGTAAATCAGTTATACATTGCACTGATTTCTAGCTCACTTTCACTATACTGTAACTTTGTTAAAATATTACATACATCTTCACTATCAATCTGCCCCTCAGAATCAAATAAAGATTCCTCAAACTTCCCCTCAGAGGACAAAGAATGAAGGTGCCGAAACAATTCACGTATTTTAAGTTTACAGCGCAAAATTTCAGATTTGGCTCGTTGAAGCTCTTTCTCGGGTCTAATCTTTTCTGCACTGAAAGAATGAAAGTAGGAATATTATTAAAAAAGAAAAGCAATTCAAAATATTAATAACCTAAATCTGTCCTGGAGCTGGCCTGTTGCTTTACATGTGAGTTATTCAGCAAAAACTAGAGATGGTTTTGAATTATTCACATGTAAAGCAGCAATCCTGTTTCCAAGACAAGATTAAACACAATAAACTTTATAAATAAAGCACTAATATAGAACAGAAACATAGATCACAAGGACCAAATTATCCAGTTAAAAAGAAAATTCAAACAAACTAATCAGACTGAAAAAAGAAATTTTAATCAAATATAAACTAGATGGGCTATGTTAGCACATACCTTTGGCCTTTCCACCCTTCACCAGAATATGCATCAATCAGGTTCTGCTCATAATTCATTCTTGTCAATAGATACCTAACACGTTTTCTGATCATTGAGAATTCATCATTTGAAGCTTTCTTTAATTTTCTTCTTTTTTTCCTTCTTATTGTTACTGGATTAACTTGGGTTTTACTAGGCTCTGGCTGGGGGTTAGAATTTGTTTTTGACCTAGATCGAAGAACTCTACCACCACCCAGTGAAGAGCGTAAAGGATATCTTCTGCTTTTCTGTTTAGAAGCAACTTTTTTTCTCGTGCATGCAGATTTACTAGCACTCATAGCTATCTTCTGATTTCCATCTCCGTTTCCCAATTTTAACAAGATGTCATCACATGCATTTTCAGTTCCAGAAAATTTACCATTCATCAACTGGTTTTCTGCATCATCAGACTTGAGCTCATGAGTCTGATGGCCACAATTTACTGTAGGGGTTACATCATTTGCTTTCTCGTTGTTGTTGGAGGAAGGAGAAGCCATGTCTAAATTCTGTATGAAAGCCTCAGAATATCAACAGTCCTGACAAGTTGCATGTATTTGTTAAAGATTTTTAGCCAAGAAATGATGTAATGTCATCTGCAGAGACATTAAACAAAGAGGTGTTTCATAAAAAAAACATAATTATGCTGAACATGATAAAAACAAATTTGGATCCAAGTATAGTAGGAAACCGCAGCTGAAAATATCATGGTTTTAAATCTCGGATTTCGGACTCGTCTCGGCAATGGGTGTTTCGTCTCGGATCGGAGATATCAGAGGAGATTTCGGGGAAATGTGATCATATCGGATGTTCATTTTCTATACTCAATAAATATTTTTTTTGTTACTAAATAAGATATTATATGTCCTACAGGTCATTTATCATATAAGATACTGTATAATGTAACTAATAACATGAATCAATTACGGAAAATCTTCACATAATTTAACAAAAATATAGAAGAGAATATAATATAAGTATATAACTAAATTGAATTTGCATTGATTAGAAAAAATGTAATAGTTAATAAACTTAATTGACTTTGTATATATTACAAACAATAGTGATACGAAATCCTCATATTATTTTAGCTTAAGGTCCTATATTGATAGACATATATGCAAAAAGTAAAACAATTTTAAAAAATATATTCACAATAACATTTATGTCTATTTCGGCTGATATTTCGCCAATTTCGGCAATATTTCAGCTGATATTTCGGTAATTTCGGCTGAAATCTACACATTTCGGTCAAAAACGATGTAGAGTATAAAATATGTGATTTCGTATCGGCAAGCTAGCCGAAACGAAATTTCGGCCGAAATTTCGGTCGTATCGGAGGAAATTTAAAACAGTGGAAAATATACACTAAGAATGTGTAATCACCTTCCAATCATCACGGTCAAGTAAAAGGAAAAATTGTTTCTCTCTAAGAAAGAATCATATTTCAGAAGCTGTTTTACTGGATGTCTCTCACCCTTCATTTCTTTTCCATTCTAGTACTAATCTCAACCACGAAATACCCCCCCCCCCCCTTCTTTCGCGCCCCGCCCCCATCAATCGGATATTCGTAGCCATGCTTGAAAATGAACCCTTTATTATACAGTAGTGGAACATCTATACGCAAAGCAACCTATTTCACAGGTGAATAACTGCACAGTTTATACTCTCTTGTATGTTTTTGTATCCCATGTATTTAATTAAACCTAACTGATAACTGCTCCCGCTGTAGTTAGGAAAATTGATAAGATGGAAGATAGGGGAGTAAGAAGAAGTACAGGAGCCCCGAAAGAACTTGACTTGAAGCTATCAATAAGGATTTGGATAGTGTTTATTTCACGACGGAGGTGACCCTCAATAGAATTGAGTGGAGTTAATTAATCATGCAGTCGACCCCAAATATTTGGGGTAACGGCTTTGTTGTTCTCTTGCATTCATCGGGTTTTGGAGCTCTTTACTTTCCATATTACGTGTGATATTCCATCGCATCATTTTATGACATGGATACTTTTCCCTCCCTCATCTTGAATTGTAATCTATGTATACTTGTAGTGGCTATGAATATAAGTAGATCCCACTTCTTCCAACATCCAAATCATTTTGAAAATAATATAAATAAATAAAAGAAAAGGTTCCTCATGTTAACTGCAACCAAGATCTTGACAATAGCAATTTACATCTCAAGTCCTCTTCCTATCGATTACCTTGGGTTGATCAAGCACTATCTTCAACAACCAATGGTTACACCATCAAACAGTATTGACTATAATTCCCTCTACACCAAACCTAGACTAAACAAAATGAAAATAGATTTCCCTATCTATTTCAGAAAGCTACATAGCAGCATTGTGACTAGAATACCAACTTGAACGGATTCAAAATAAACAACCTTATCAATCACGCAAAGCTATACAATAGCAAAGAGGACTTGAACTAACAACTTCAAGAAAGCATCCCAACGATACACCACCGCCCAAATGCCACAAGGTACCCGTCCAAATTAAAAGAAAGTACCATATTCAATAATGCACATTGCACAAAAGATTAACATTCTTCATCTAGTTATCTTCCTCATAACTACTAACAAAGCTCTTCACCTCCAAATACTCAAATCAGTGCAAAATATACTTTAATTATTTCAAGAATCAAATCCTTGAAACTTATTCACCGCTACAAAGTCTTTCACGATGTTCCGATTCTCATTGCTCGCCATCAACATGCTTCAAAATGAACTCAAAATATTAAAATTAAAAATTTTATTTAAAAAAAAACACTAAGCAAAAGAGTACGGCAAGAACCTCAAAGCTGTAACCTTCGCCTAATAAAACTAAATTAAGTGGGGAAAAAAAACACGATAATCATCATCATCATCAATCAAGAACGCGCCCAATCTAGGGGCACAGCAACAGTTATCAAGAACAGACTAAAACTAGCACCAAAAGAAATTCTTGAAAAGTGGAGGTAAAGAGTAAAGATCTAACCTTTTAGGTTGGTTGGTTCATGAGAAAAGCGGAGGTAAGAAAACTGTGAGGTTATTAGCACCTCGCTGAACCTCTTCTTGAAACTCTCAAAATAATTAGTTAATTAATTAATTCAAAAATGGGAAAATGTAGAAGAAGAGAAGAAGAGAAGAAGAGGAAGGAGTTGGATTGGATTTGGGTATTTGCAACCAGCCTGCTCCGTTCACCGCCACGGCGGTTGAGGGAGCACGAGTTTCGAAGATTCCGGAAGCGTCGTTGTGTACGAAGCCCTTGATTTAAAGTGAGGCCCATTCTACGTAGTGGGCTGGGTCTAGTAATCCAACAACTACATGGGTTGGGTCTATTTGTATAATCTAATTGCAAACTGTGTTTTTTCTCAGAATATTTGTGCTACAAATCAAACTAAAGTACTTTGAGCGAATGCAACCCCAAAAGACGAAACGTCTGTTATTATCACTAATATTTTAATGGAAGAGTTGGAATCGTCATTTGTAGCAACCATTTAATCTCTACTATTCATTTTTAAGCAGTAGTTATATTAACCATTTATTTTACTCAGCTGTTGTTAGTTACCATAATACCCTTAAAGTTCAAATTTATTTACGACATAATTATTTACAAAAGTGTCACTCATCTCTAATATTATAATGGGAGAAGGCCTTAGTGTCATTTGTAAATCTCCCAACGCGTGCAACACACGTGCATAACTACTATAAAGTAGGTCTTAAGTTCAAATCCAAACTACGTCTGAATTTTTACTTTAAAAAAACTATATTTATTAAAACGTGCATCGCACGTGTAAATTACTAGTATAAAATAAAAGTTTGTGCTACTATGGGTAATTTATAAAGAGTATGTGATGAGTAAAGGGATATATCGGGTTCGAGGCCAAATGGCGTCTTATTATTTACTATATAAAAAACAATAATTAAAGCATGCATCGCACGTGCAAATTACTAGTGTTTAATAGTGCAAGACGTCACGCCGTACTTCACTAACAATTATGCACTTCCTGATAAGGCATTGCTTAGTCGGCGGTGCAACACTAGGAAGCACAGATACTTTTAAATGGCCAATGTACCTGTGTCCGGTGCGTATGGGGTACCGATACTCCTTAAGTACTCCTGGGTGCGTGCCCAAGGAGCATCCAATTTTTAAATGCATTTTTCACAATTTTTAGACACAATTATATTTAGATAAATGCATTGGGTTCTAGAGTAATTTCAAAATTTTATTGTTTACAAATATGCTCAAATACAAAATAAGACTATCCAAAGATTTGATAGTTAGATTATCGTTTATTTTATCTAAAATTTCATAATTATAATGTATTCTTATAGTTCTATGAAATGATTTAAATGTTTGCATTTTTAATAAGAAAGATATTATATATATATATATATATATATATATATATATATATATATATATATATATATATATATATATAATATAATATAAATTATTTTATATTTAACATACCCGCCAATATGAATGTGCATGAATAAAATGAAGTGCATCTTCTGTGACAAGCTTGGTCACTCGTGCAGTTGATGTTTTTTCCTTCAAAAACTACTTCGTTTTCCCAGAGGCAAACCCTTACCGGTCAAACTTCTCTCATTTCTTAACTATCCTCTCTTAAAGTGCAAGCTTAATGCTTGCTTGGCGAGGAAGATTAGTGTCGAGTCTGCAAAGGATTTTGACTCCTCTACAGTTGGTCCTTACCCTTTGATGAACTCTTCTATTTCTTCCACTGCTTATGGTGACTCTCTTGCTTCTCTGTAGCATCCTAATATCGCTAACCTGTTAAAGGATCGAACAGTTTCTACGAAACTTGTTTCCTTTCCTAGGTTGGGTACTTATCAGGCTCGTCCCCATTCTAAAGCTGTAGTGCCTTCGTTGAGTATGAGTCTAGAGAAGGAGTTAGTTTTGTTTAAATCCTTACCAGCCAAACTTCTATTCCTTCTTAACTATCCCATCCTTAAGAGCAAGCTTAATGCTTGCTTGGCGATGAAGATTAGATTGGAATCTGAAAAGGATTTTGACTCCTCTGCTGTTGCTCCTTATCCATTTATGAACTCCACTACTTCTGGTGTCTCTCTTGCTACTATTCAGCACCATAATCTTGCTAACCTGTTTAAGGATCGACCAGTTTTTTCGAAACTGGTTTCCTTTCCTCGGTTGGGTACTTATCGGGCTCATCCCCATTCTAAAGCTGTGCTGCCTTTGTTGAGTATGAGTCGGGATAAGAATTCTGTTTTAGTTAAATCCCTGGTCTCTTGTTATTCTTGGTGTCGTAGAGCGATGGGGCAATTTCATCAGCGCCTCGTTTTAGATTCCCAGGTCCCTCCTGCTATTGCTAAAAGCATGTTTTAAGGCTCCTTCCTTAATTTATCATTTCCTTTGTTCTATGATGATTGCTTCTTCCAACCATTCTATGTTCTCTTTTCATTATCCTGTCTGCATCTTCTCGATTTATCAATATTTAGGAGTTCATTCATGTCTCAATCATCTCCTGATGGAGGTTAGGCATATCCTTCATTCTTCCCCCTGCAAGTTTTCACCGATTCTTGGTGACTCTTATTTCTCCCGTTATTCCTATCATACTAGTTCCATCCCGATAACATCTTCAGGTTCTTCCAGTTTCCTCTTACCCTCTTCTTGCCTTTTCAAAGACGAGGCTAGTGTGTCTGATCTGAGTGTCACTTCGTTCCCATTGGTGGAGGTCGTTCCCCCCCCCCCCCCCCGCTAAGCGTAAATACCATAAGAAACTATATATTAATTTGCAGGTTCGAGTGAGTGCCCGTATTTTAGCTAAGAAAGCAGCTTCAGTGTTGCCTCCTCATCTTCGGCACAGCTGATTTTTCGCATTCTTCTGTCCTCCTCTGAGTTGGCAGTCTGGTTAGTTATTTCCGTGTTGATAGTGCCTTCGTGGGCTGCTGGGTCGGTGTCTTCTCGTTTAGCCATTTAATTAGCTATTTTGTGGTGTGCCTTCTCTCCTCCTAGCTTCTCATGCTGTGTATGCAGACACGTGTATGTATGCATACACTATTTCCCTAGCTATTTAGTGGTGTGTTTTGTTTTCTCCTATCTTCTTTGTTGGTGTTGTTTTTCTTTTCAGCGTTGTTAGTTTCTTCTTTTACTGTGGATGTTTCTTTTTTCTTCGACGAGTTTCCCGGAGAGTGCGCCTTTCTCTCCTTCTATCTTCTTATTATTTGTTTCTTTCTTCTATGCGTTGTTTATTTTCTTCTCTTTTTATTCGTGGTTTCTCTTTTTCAAAGGCACACTCTTTATTTGCTACATTGTCTCGTTTCTCTTACGCTTTCTCTCTTTTCTTTTCGGTGCAGGTTTTGCTTTGCGACGGCGAGTGGGGCTGTGTTGCCTCCTGTCACTTGGTTCTCTCTCTTGGTTCGTTTTCACATTTTTCGCTCATGTCATCGAGGATTGTTTGCGCCTTTGGCTGCTTTGTTTTTCCGGGATGTTTGCTCCGTCACCTTCTCGGTGAAGTTCTTCATTTGGTTCACAGATCTCTTATTAGCGAGCGACTCTGCCATTGTTTTGTTATCATTTTTGTAATTTTCTTTCGGTTTTATAGTTTGTAAACTATTTGTATTTATTTCTGTATCTCAACTGTTTTTATTTATATATTTTTGATGGCTAGAGCCGTTTGGCTCTATCCGGTATATCAAAAAAAAAAAACATATCTGCCAATACACCCGTATCCTATACTTTTTTAAAATTATATATCGCCATATCCGTATCGTGTCGTACCCTTATCTCGTACCCGTATCTGTTACAACATCACCATCCCAACATAATCTTAACCATAATATAAGATGGGTGTTGTTTTGGTCTAATCGTTAGGTTGAACTAAATTTGGTGTGAGAAAATGAATTAGAAATATCGTTTAAGGTTTTGGGATAGGTGGCAGCAGGGGGTGTTGAATTGGTAGTTAATATTTGAAGTTGTTGAGATTTAGGGAAAATCCGTAGTAAATATTTTTTTTTGAGGGAAAAGGTGGAATAACGCCACCCTGTTTCATTAATAAGAGGTTAATAAAACAAACCCAGTGTACCGGGAGAATACAAAAGTACAATGTAGGAAATAAAACATAATCCCCCAACAAAACCCTAGGGGGTGGGTCTAGTCATCCAAACATCATACACCCAAAAGTACAGTGGGTCGATACAAAAAACCAAGCAGTGGAGTCTGTGGCTAAGGAAACTCTGATGATTGTGGAGGGCGCAACCCCTCAGTCCAGTGTCAGCCCAAACTCTACCTCATCATCATCAAATTCTTTCACCTGGAAGACTCTGGCAATTCTCCCTCTCGCTCCTGTGGCAGCAGCTGTAGCCCAAAAAGAGATAAGATGCATGATATGAGTAAGATTACCAGAAATACTATTACATGAAGCACGAAAGTAGAAATTATTTCTGTCTAGCCATAACACTCATGTAGTTGCCGCAATGGCAATGTACCACGCATCCTTCATTTCGTGGCGAATCGAGGCAAATTTGGGGCCAATCAACAAATCCTCATATTCACTGGGATAGTCACTTGTTCCTAAGGCTCGTAACACCTCTACCATAGTTGCCTTACTCCTTGGGCAGTGAATAAAGAGGTGATTCAAATTCTCCACATGCATGTTGCAGAAGCCACAATTGGTCGCTATCTGGAGTTGTCTTCTGGCAAGGTTCTCTCTTGTGAGGATTGCATTGTTGAGCACTAGCCAGAGGAAGACCCTAACTTTAAGGGGGGTTTTGCCTTCCATATATAATACCTGGGCCCAGCTGGGTCTGCATCATCGATAGTGAATTCGGTGATACAGGGACCTAACCGTGAAAGCTCCCTTGGACTCGAGTCCCTAGCGCATCTGATCTGGGCTTTGAACACACCTCGCCCCGGTCCGTGTGATGTGCGCTTGTAATTCAAGCAGTTGCTGGTGTAATTCTGGAGTAAGAGTTCCTCGGAACGGCGGTCTCCAATTATCCCTCTTCCAGGTCTCGGCTACCGATATATTTGGTCGCTTCGTTTTCTCATACAGCTCTAGGAAGGTTTCCTTGAGTGTATGGGCACCACACCATTTGTCCCACCAGAATCTGGTGGACTGTCCATTAGCGATAGTTGAGGTAACTGCCGAGTTGAACGGTCTGCTTGCTTTGGTAATTCCTTTCCAGAATCGAGAAACTCTAAACCCTACTCGGAATCCTAAACTTCTCGTACCTTTTCCCTGAAGGTATGGTTGAATGAAGTCCTGCCAGCCTTCCCCGCTGTGGTGAAATACCTTCCACCACCATTTTTCCAGAAGGGTGAGGTTCATGTCTCTAAGGTCGATGATGCCTAGCCCTCCATGCTTCTTCTTCATGCAAGCCATACTCCATTTGATCAGGTGGTATCCTCCCCTGTTCGAGTCTGCCCCTTTCCAAAGGAACCTTCTACGGATTCGGTCGATCCTTTGGATTACCCATTTAGGAAGCTCAAAAAATGACATATAATAAATGGGCAGATTAAACAGAACTGAATTGATGAGGACCACTCTGCCACCGAGGGAAAGCGATTTTCCTTTCCATCCCGACAACCTATCCTCCACCCTATCTATGATAGGGAGCCAGTCTGACTTAGTAAGCTTTCCGGGCTTGAGTGGAAGCCCTAAATATTTGATCGAGAACTCATCTGTCATACAGTTTAGAATGGTCGCATGGTCCTGTGCCTCTACACCTGATAGTGCAATGAGAATCAAAACACTTTTGTGGAAATTAATCCTGAGACCTGACCATACTTCAAAGCAGTAGAGGGCCCCTTTAAAGCAGACTGTCTCGGACATGTTCCCATTACCAAATAGTAGGGTGTCATCAGCATATTAGAGAATCATGCACCCTTGGTTAGAGTGACTGCTAGCCACCGGTGTTATCCAGCCATTCCTTCGACAGTTGTCTAGCATGCCCCTTAGAACATCAGAGACGATGGTGAAAAGCAGGGGAGACAATGGATCCCCCTGTCGAAGCCCCTTCTTGAAAGGAAACGGTAGACCCGGCCGCCCATTAACCGAGATTGCCGTTTTACCAGTATATAAACACTATTTGATCCACCTAACCCATTTATCCTCGAAGCCTCTTCCTCTGAAAGCTTCCATCAAGCACTCCCAGTCGACGGAGTCATATGCTTTCTCAAAGTCTAGTTTGAGAAGGAAATTCTTAGATTGGCCCGTATGGTAGTGGTGGATGACCTGTTCTGCAGTAGCCATGCAGTCCAGGATACATCTACCCTTGATGAAAACAGTCTTGTAACGACCCGAATTTCAAAATACACTGAATTCGAGATTCCACAGGATCTTTACACTTCATTTAGTACAATTTTACAAAGAAATTAAAACTTTTCACTTTACATCAGAGTTTACATGAAACTTTACACTTTACATTGCACAGCGGAAATAAATTTACAACATTTAAATAAATATACAACAACATTGAAGCATCTGTTCCTCTTTAGCCTTTATCATGTCATTTACCATGCATACAAACTGTGGGTACGTCAGTTTATTCAATGGATGAACATTATACACGGCCATCCTCTCTATGCCGAAAATAGTATAACTAATTTTCCATATTTAACAAACACAAACTTGTCACATATCAAACTAAAGGGAATACCCTATTGATGTCGTGTTGTGATTGTGCACTTAGTCCTTAATGCAGTTATTTATATTATATGACACTAATGCACACTTGTTCGGATTCTATGTATCCCATACTACATAGGTCCGAGGGCAAGCCCTTAATCGTTCTTCATCTTGTAGGGTTCAATCCCTCGTCATGACTTACTCTACTACTGTAACTACGGTAAGTATCCTAGATGTTTTCTGACATACGAACTCATGTCTAGGCGCCCTGGAGGGAATCCCAACGCACTGACACATGACTCATCATGCAGGCATCCTGTGGTAATTCAGCTCCTACCATAGACATGACACCACCCGCAGTCGTCCAACATCCCACGAGCATCGCTACCAGGACGGTACTCTGGAGCAGTATCCACGCCCTATCATGACTCATCATGGGACATCCTGGGATACGCTCTCGCCACCAATCCAATGGCCCTCATACTCAATGTTTTTCTCTTACTTTCATCACATCTTCACTATGTAACTAATCCTTAATTCCAATAAAATCATGACCAAAATCAAAGCTCTAGAGTTAGCCCTCTCACTACTACCAGTCTTATTTCTTTCATTTCACAATGACCTAAACCTGGTCTTTTCAATGTCAATAATCATAATTCATCATTTTTCACTTGCCGGTGTGAGTTTTGGCTACACTCTAATTTTCAATTTCAATTCATAAGTTCACATGTTGAGTTGTCATACTCAAAAATATTTCTCTTTTCCAATCATGATTTCTAAATTATTCGATAGTCCATAACTATACATGGAATTCAATTATTCATCATGTAATTCATGAAATATCATTTTCACATTAAAAACCACATCACTAGTTATACGATCAAAGATGAATATTCACACTTCATAATTTGTCACACTATTCTCCAATGAGAATAATTCACATCACTTCACATAATTCCTTTCTTATTCATATTTCTTTTCTAATATTCCATTTCAAGTCCTTTTGCAAAGTACAACTTTCATAAAAATGCAAGTGTAGAACCATAGTTCTAAAATATACTTTTGGTCTCTAAATATACTCTATTTCATTTAAATAATTCCCAATTTATTTTTCATAAATCCCACATATTTTTAGGATAATAATCATAATTTTTTTCATAATTTTCCAATCATCAAAACCCCCCAAAAAATTATTTTTTTTCCCATAACACAACACAGCCGAGACCAAGGATCGAACTAGCGACCACAGGAAAACCAACCGAAGGCACAGGCCACTAGGCCGAACGCATTGTGCGTTATGAAGAGAAGCTGAGAGCATCAAATGCTCTCGGCTGCAGTTATTTTTATTTTTCAAAAATACAAAATAAAAGTATGGTGCTAAGGGGATTCGAACCAGCAACCTGAGATACCGAACCCACTGTAGCAACTAGGATCATCCCGACCACTTGAGCTATAAGCTCAGGGTGTCTCAGTTCAACCCGAAATCTAATTTAAATCGATGCTCTTTGTATAGTAAAACATTTCGATGTTCAATAAGCTCTCATTTGATTTGGTTTTTACTAAACTTGCTGTAGAAATTCCAGATTAATTATTCTCATCATAAATTATACTCCAGTATATAAAAAATAATTTTTCCAATAATTAAACATATATCTACCATACAATTTGGTTAAATTTATATACTACTACTAACACATTTCTTTTTCGACATTCTTATCTAATTTAACACCACTAATCTCTTTATTAGCAATCTTCATTATCAATTCTCTGTTTTTAATCATATCACAAACCCGAAATTATATTTTTAAGTCATTCATACACATTATCACAATAGTCTATTTTGAGCACATAAAGTGACATTTTCAATCCACTAGTTCTTGCATATAATTTTTAATGTTAACAATGAAGTTTTCTTCAAACAATCCATGGCTATAATTAATTCGCACACAACTTAAATTTTAATAATAGAACCACATATAATTGCATATCCACATTTCAATCAATCAATAGGTCATTTTTCCAATTAAATGTGTATTCTTATTAATCTTTTTCATGCATCATTCTTTCAATTCAAGTCTAGCATGCTTCCTAATTAGAAATATAGCAAATTTATCTACCTTAATTGGAGAGACTACACTTAGCAACACCTCCTAAACCAATGTTCTTGCAAAAGAACAATCCTCCTCCTCGTCGACGCACACACAAGCCTCCACAATGCCAACCCGAGAGCTCCTAGTGCCGGCCTCCTCTTTGATGCAAGCACAAATCCACACAATCTCTCGATCTTTTAACTCACTTGTTAAACTACTAGCAATGTATTTTTAAACTATAGGTTTGGAGGAAATAATTAGCATAAGAATACTAGGAAGGGGGGGGGGTATTTATACTAAAAATTTAGGAAAATGAAAGGCTAGGATTAACTTAGGAGTTATGATTAAAAGGCTAGGATTCAAGGAGGAGTTACAATAACCAACCATGATCAAGTAACCACCACCCATGACTCCACTTGAATTTTCCCTTTTCCCTCCAAAGATCAAAACCGGCCATGCTTAAATGGTGCATATTGCACGTGTACGTGCAATGCACGTGCATTCATTTGCCTCCAACAATTTGTACATTATATTTTACAAAAAAAATAATCTTTAAATTGTATTCTACATTACAAGTTGTATTTAAAATAAAAATAGCTCATGGGCTTTAGTTTATGGGCCAAAATAATAACTTATAAAAGAAACTAAATAAATTCAATTTGGGCTTTTAAAAAGAAAGGCTTTTGTCTATTTGAAAAAGGGCTTTACATAAAAATAATTAAAGAGCACATATATAAATATCTATACTCATCATAATAGAAATAATTATAAAATTTAATTCTACCAAAAATATTGCACGTGCACACTACGTGCAAAATAAAATAATTTTCATTAAATGAAAATCGGGGCATTACAAGTCTGAGTTTTGGAAATTAAACTGTCCATTAAGCTTCCTAGGCGGATGGCCAGGACCTTTGTGATGATCTTAGCCGAGCAGTTTATGAGGCTGCTCGGTCTAAAATCCCCCACCCTTGAAGATTCCACCCTCTTAGGGATCAGCACAACTTCCGCAAAGTTGAACATGCCCAATCTAAGATTGTTATGGAAGAATTCATCCATCAACGCCATAATGTCCCCTTTTATTTCCTCCTAGAATACATTGTAAAACAACATTGGGAATCCGTCCGGCCCAGGCGACTTATCTGCTCCCATTTGCTTGATGGCATTTTCCACTTCCAATTCCAAGAAAGGAGTTTCCAAGTTAGAGAGCATTTTCACTGACTCGTTCTGACAGTCCTGCCAGAAGTCTTCCCTAAGCGGGACCCTGAAATTATTTTTCTTCCCAAAGAGGCCCTTGTAGTAATCTTGAAAGGTTTTGGAAATCACCGCTTCGTCTTGCGAGGTTCCCGAATCTGTTTGTAATGACAAGATAAGATTGGACCTGCGTCTTGCGCATGCCACTTGGTGGAAGTAGGTCGTCTTCGCGTCTCCCTCTTTGAGCCACGTAAGCCTCGACCTTTGCTGCCATTTGATCTCTTCCAGCTTATAAAGATTGGCTATATTTTCTCGTTGTTCTAGCAGCCTGTTTCTTTCCTCTTGTGACAGGACTCTTGTTTCCTCCAGTCTTTCTAGTTCATCAATGCCTTCCAAAAAGGAGTCTTTTGCGCGCCAGATGGTCGAAAATCTAGACCGGTTCCATCTACGCAGTCGCTTTCTCAATCTGCAGATTTTTTCAGACCATCGGGACGCTGCACCCATACCAGTGGTTGGTAGCGCCCAGTTTTCCATAACCATGTGGTGAAATCCTTGAATTTCTAGCCAGGCCTTCTCAAATCTGAATCTCCTTGGCCTTAAAGTTCCCTGTACCCCAGCATCAAGTAGGATCGGGGTGTGATCTGACGTCGGGCTAGGGATAGATTTAGCGCTTGCTAATGGAAATTTAGCATCCCAATCCATTGACACAAGAATTCTGTTCAATTTGGCCATGATCGGGGTTGCTTGCATGTTGGACCATGTAAATAGTCTGTCATTGATAGGGATATCAATAAGTTCTAGTTCCGCGATCACCCTATTGAACTCTTCCCTGTGCCTGTCGCTGGACCCTCTTCCCTTATGCTCAAAAGCAAATCTGGTGATATTGAAGTCCCCCCTACTATCCACGCTCCCTGCCAGCGTTGGCGAATACCGGAGAGTTCTTGCCAGAAGGCTTGATGCTCTGCAGCCACGTTCAGCCCATAGACGACCATGATAGTCTGCATCCAATTATCAGATCGTCGCTTAAGCCGGGCAGTCAGGAAAAACGTTCCGTAGTGCTCCTTCGAACAGGTGAAGACATTCAGATTGAACCCAATAGCAATCCCCCCCGATGCCCCTGCAGCCAGACGCAGCACCCATTCCTTAATCCTGCTGCCCCCAACTCTTTTGAGTTTAAATTCATTCGCCAGTTTGGTTTTTTGTAACCCGACTACATCCGCCTTGGAACTTTTAATAAAGCCCCTAACCATATCTCTCTTCCCCCTGTCCCCAAGTCCCCTAACATTCCAGAATAGTGTATTCATTGGGTGACTGTGTTAAGGTAAATCGTGTGTGTAGGGTGGGGGGAGTGTTCCTCCTCAGCCTCCATCGAGTCAGAGGTAGACTGTGTATCTATCTGAGTGCTCGTCTTAGCTCGATCCGTTTCCCACCCTCTAATTTTGTTGAACAGAAGAGCGTTACGCTCTTTGTCACAAACTTCCAAACCACAGGTATGAGCTAGTAAAAAACTTCTGAATTTGACATGAAATTTAAGACAGAAGCTAAAAAACATCTCGTACCTCCATCATTGAATTTTGCTGCTTTGGCTGCCGCAGTAACCTCCAGGTAGTCATCTAGGGATTCCGCATGAGCCCTCTTAGGCGACCGCTGTACCCTGAATCCCACTGCTCTGCTAGGCGCTCTGTGACCCAAGTCAGGTGCTGATTCTGGGAAGGTGGATAATACTATTTCTGGAGAGATCTCACACTGCGTAGAAGCTACAAACTCAAGATCCTCTGAATCCTCCTCTGAAAATGAGAATTCTTCGTCTAAATTTAAGCGCTCTGCTAAGTCTTCATCACTATCAGCCTGCTGAGTATCCAATTGTAAAGGAATCTCTCTCATCGCGGACTCCTCAATGAGCCCGCTAATTGTGGATGCTTCTATCAAAATAGTAGTGCTTCCTGTCGTGGACCCCTCAATGGGCCCACTACTCAACTATATCTGTACTTGATTGCATTTGGACCCCTCTTTGGGCCCAATAGCACATATATAAATACCCCCCCTTGTTTCTTTGCTTCACCGCCAGACTCCTTTACTCCTTCTACTCCTCCGCGGAGGAGCAGACCCCCTTCTCAAAACCCCCACCATCTGCTGTGTTCTCCAATGCTTCACGTGCTCCGCACGCCTCCTCGATCCTGTCGCCACCTCCACATGGCACCATCTGATAAGGGGGCACTGCGGTCGTTGGTGTTATTAACAAAGTCTGAGTCTCAGAACACTTCGACTTACTGCATGCTTCCCCTGCTCCCTCACCTGCTCCCTTCTCTTTCACTTTCCTCCCTTCTTCTCCTCTTAGCGCTCAGAGCTTGTTCTTTTCCC
The DNA here is from genome assembly GCA_017893485.1 of Hemerocallis citrina. Classification (NCBI taxonomy): domain Eukaryota; kingdom Viridiplantae; phylum Streptophyta; class Magnoliopsida; order Asparagales; family Asphodelaceae; genus Hemerocallis; species Hemerocallis citrina. Next base: position 239,601,673 of record CM030364.1, on the reverse strand, counting down.
AAATCGAGAGCCCCTTCTCTGGTGTCGCTCTCCTTTTGGGTGAGATCTCTTTTAGAGGCGCTTTCGAGCTTTATCTTTTTCCACAGAATGGAAGTCTGCTCTGTCGACTTTCTACCCACCGCTACCCACTCTTGCCCCTTTTGGAGACTGCTCTGCATGTCTCGACTACCGTTCGGTGGGTCGCTCTTGCTTTTTCCCACTTTAGCGCGACCAGAATCCACTCCCATCTCCACTCTGGCCTCTTTCCCACCAAACCCCATGTGATAACTGCCTCTTTGAGCTTTGGCTCGGTCCTCCTGTCTCAGGTCACTTCTCTGTGCAGGGAGACTTTCCAAATCTAGCCTATTGCTCCGAACCACCGTTGGATCTGATGATGTAGACGCTCCTGGGATTCTTGGGTCGTTGGATCTGATGGTCGTGGCTCTTCCTCGACCATCTTTGAGATTAGTGCAACTCCCCGGTTCTGATCCCTCCGCCATGCCTCCTTGGCCTCGCTCCTGTCCTTTCGCCGCTTTGATGAGCTCTTTGTGAGTCCTTTCCACTTCGTGTGCTCCATCAATGGTGAGATCCCACGGTGGCACCACCACCTGCCTGTAAGATCTGTTATCTCTGAGCGATGATGCAGGAGTAGGGGAGATGATGGCCGGCTGCTCTGATGTTGGTTCCACTCGCTTGTCGAGGACGAACCAGACGAGATATGCGTCTTCAAAAGAGAAGATTTTGGCAAAGCGAGGCATTAGCGCTATGTCGGTGCTCCTTATGAGCAACCTAACCGATACTATCTCTGATCTGAGCACCGTCTTCTCGTCAATCTCTACTATAGACCCAAACTCGGTGATGATCTCTTGGAAAGCCTCTCTCCTCCAAAAGTGAAGTGGAACATTATGGATCCAAATCCAGTACAAGTCCCATTGAAGGAGCTTGGCTCCGAAGCTAGGTGTCCATGCTTTCAATTCAACTCTAAAGTGGCCGAAGTCGATATTCCCCAACCTAATGACATCCATAACCTTCTCCGGTGATGGGAAAGAGACCAAGAATTGTAAGTGGCACAATTTCTTTGCTACCCAGTGAGATTTTGTCAGAGATTATCATACTAAAGGGATATAATTAACAACTAATGCATGTTTTGGGGGGATTTGACTGACAGTTGTTGTTGGCTGGAAATCTCCTTCTTCTTGGGCTTCAAGCAAACCCTAATTGTGTATGTGGTTGAGCTAATGAGGCTGAAGATGGCCCATATTCTTCTAGTATGCATGTTCTTGCAATGAAATTATTATACTACCCATGTCGATTTTAAGATTCTCGCCAAGATTGTGTGGCTCCATATCATAAGACCCCCCCCCCCCCCCGAAGGTTGAATATCGCAGCCTTCGACGAGTACTTTGTTTCGTTTTAGGCAACCACGTAAGCATATAAGGCCTTCGGGGACGTCCGGAGTCTTATTAAGGGCTTTTAGGTAGTAATTATGTTTTTGAGTATTTGCAATTTTCCAAATTTATAATCGTTTTTTAGAATTTTTTATTAAATTTTCAGAATTTTTAATTATTTTTTAAAATTTTTAATCAAATTTCCAAAATATATAACTATTTTTTCAGAAATTTTAATTAAAATTAGGAGGCACGAATCTTAAGGGAAATCGACGGTCGGATATGACCCTAAAGCTTCGAGCAGTTGGGACGACGAGGATGGCACTGAGCTGCGCGACCTCCTTGGTGCTACTCGGTTCATTGTTGTTGCTCGGATCTAACCTCGAAGCATCGAGTAGCTCGACAACGGGGATGGCACCGAGCTACTTGAGCTCCCTGGTGCTGCTCAGATACCTACTGCAGCTCGGGTCCTCGTACCAGCTTGGATCCATGTAGCAGCTCGGATGCCTATTGCTGCTCAGATCCAACCGAGCTACTTGGATTCAGTTGTTGCTTGGTTCTTGTTACTGCTCGGATCCATCTGCTGCTCGGGCCTTCTTGCTGCTCGGATCCCACCGAGCTACTCGGATCTATTAAGTGGTTCAGACCCAATGTGCATCTCAAATAGCTATACTGCTCAGATAACGATCCGAGCACCGAGCTTTTTGGTCTTTTTGGTGAGGCAGCTTGAACGACTATTCGAGCATTAAGCTTCTTAGTTTTTTTGGTGAGGCAGCTTGGACAACGATCTAAGCACCGAGCTTGATCATGAAGTTGCCACGTCACATTTTATTTCTTCATTTTCCCGACTCTTCGTTTCGAGTGTTAGATCAAAATAAAATTTGAGTGGCTAAGATTGTGCTACCTCATCATCGCGGTTATCTAGGAGCCTTTAGAGATTCTTTCTATATAAATTCCACCCCCCCTCTCATTTCTTTACTTCTCTTATTACTAATCGGAGCTTCTCTCGCATTTTTGCTCTTTCACTCTCTAGAATCAAGTTTCGGCAAATTTCTAGCTATCTTTCCATCATGAATTTGCCGTTGACAGCCAGATAATTTTATTATAAATTAATTATGTCATGTCTAGGGTTCATTTGGGTCACTCCGCCTCTTCCGCAAACACCGACGAGGGTGAGGTGCTCTTCGTCCACTAATCTTGTCTCTCGACGAAGGAGAAGGGAAAAACAATAGTTGGGTACTCCGTTGTCATCAAAGAGAAAGATGAGACGAAGGAGATAACAGAAAATTTCTTCGATATTTTTCATCATCCTCACACCCCCTTCCTCATTCCCAAATACCTTGAAGACTTGACGAATCTAGTGAAGTTTGGTATACAATACCCCAAACCAAAGGACCATCCTACCACTGAGGCCGATCACATCAAGATGATCCTCACAAATGATGACCTCCTCAATATTAGAGTTGCATTTGGGATTCTGTTTGAGTACGAGTTGCTCCTATCTAGACCCGGGGTCAAGGCATTCTCGTGATGTCAAGGGAATTTTGCGCCCTCCCCTACGACGCTTTCCACACCGGGCTACATCTCCCCATGCATCTATTCATGAAGGAAGTCTTCAACTGGTACAAGCTTTGCCAGTGCAATACATGCCAAATGTATGGAGGCACCTGACCGGCTTCATCTTGAATTGCCAAAAGGTTGGCACCGAACCGAGCTTGAAGATCTGGAGGAGGCATTTTAGACTTTTTCGACAAATGGTGACATACAACTAGTACTATCTTTCTCATCGTCCAGAGAGGGGGGCTACAGAGAATCCCAACTCGACAAGTACTTCATCATTCGAAATCTCGAGCTGTGTTGATTCCCTACAAGGTGGAAGGGGGATGTTCCTAAGAAGGTAAAGGTTGACCCGGATGACAGAAGCAGAAGTTCACAATAAGAAGCTGGAGGACAAGAAGAGGAAGATGACTTTGAGAAAGTCGGGATCCTCTAAGATAGCCAAGAGCTCTTCAACTTCCGGTAGAAATCTTGGGGTCGCCAACGAAGGTGTTGATGAGCCCGGCTACAAGGGGCTCTTCTTTAGGCCCTCTCCTCACCGCCAAGCGCCCTCCACTAATCGTCGAGGCTAAAATGGCCTTTGCTGAGGAGGAGGAGAAAATCTATGTTCCAAACTAGGGCATCAAGCGGTGTGATGCCTTTCTCGGTGACTCAAGGACTTGCCTCGAGGTGGTTAGGAATCTCCCCACTCCGCAGGATTGGGGGATTCTATTTGACGCTATGATTGACTCTTCTCTCCTCGAAATCTCCCTAGCCAGATTATCAGTATGTTCTCTTCTGTGTAGTATAGTTTTTCTGTATTCATCCTTGTAATTCTAAGTTTTGAAGTTTACCTCCTCGCAGATCACCTACCATGTGTCAACTTGATCGAGCAGATCAAAACTGAAGACAAGCTCTGGAAGAAAAATGTCACTCGAGCTAAGAACGACCAGAAGAATGTCGTCAAGGAGATCGAGGTGGTGAAGAGTTGGAAGGCAACTCATCTCGATGGGATCACTCATCTTAAGGCCGAACACAAGAAGGAGCTACCGAGGGCAGAGAAGTCTTGGGCCAAGGAGAAGGAGTTCATGGTCGCCAAGGTGGGGTAGAAGGCAAAGGCCTATCTACTGGAAGTGACGAAAAAATCATACGGAAGGCCATAAAGTACGTGGTTGAGCATGTCTCCGACTTCGATGGGAAGGGGTAAACCATTGACCTTCAACCCGAGGAGCAGCAAGCTAGGGAGGAGTCTGAGGGAGAGGGTGAGGGCGAGGGGTTTGAAAAGGAGGCCCTGAAGAAGCCTACGGGTGGAGAGGATGAGACTTTGAAGAAGGATGTAGGGGCGAAGGAGAAAGAAGTGGGCGAGACTTTCATTCCTCTGGCGGCGACAACCGAGGTAGACCCTTGATATTTCCCCCTCCATTTTCCTTTCTCTTTTTTATTTGTATTTTGTTGAATAGAGGACTGACCACCTCTTATGTATCTTTGTTCTAATCATTGGAGTTTTTTTCTCAATTTCTAATCTCTTTCCTTATACATAAAAACTTCTCATGTGTTTGGTTGGATCTCTTGAAGACTTCTTGAATTTGAGTTAGATGTTTTCGTATCTGCTAGTGTTGTAGTAATTCCTCGTTTTCTATTCATAGATGGTTGTATACATAAGAGGTGATCATCGAGATGCTGAGATTTCTCGACTTCGTGGCGAGTTAAATGAAAGGATTGAAAACAACCGTCTAAAGGATGTGCTACTCGAGAAGGACTTGGAGCTTGATCACTTGAAAAAGACTCATCCTGGATGCTCAGCCTGCAATCGTGGAGATTTTAGAAAGATTTTGTTGGGGACGCTCACTTTAAGGACATGCTCATCAAGAAGGAATTAGAGATTTACAAGTTGAAAATGAAGCTTGGAAAATTAGAACGTAAAGTACTTCTTGCCTTCACGATGATGACGACCCAGGGAGGAAGTACCATGAGCTGACCTCGGGGCCTCTAACAGCATCAAGGAGTCTCGGGGATGCCGAAAGTGGAATGGGTGAGTCGTCTAGCATGGCTTCTACCGAGGGGATGTTGCTCACCCTCAATCGCGATATTCAGGCTCGATCGGTTGGGCTGGAACCTCTTTCGGACAACTCGGCTAGTCGAGGGGGAAATTCTATGATAAGGAGTCGTCGCGGAAGAGCATTATCTCTTAATTGAATTATCCATCTTCCTCGCGGATGTAGGTGATTCGGTTGGGGAAACTTGTAAATAAACTTCTCGCATCTTATGTACTATGCTCTTAAACTTCTAAGTTGATATGACATAAAGATTGCACATGTGTTCTCAAACTTGTACTATAATTTTGAAATGAAATAAAGATCGCCCATGTGCTTTGTTTTGTTTCTCACATTCTCTTTATTGTGCGTTGTTGTATAGGGTTAACAATTTGATGGAGTGACTCGAGCGACGAGCAAAGCTCTGAACTCGTTGGTCCAGAGTTATCAAGTTATATGAGTAGCTCGACCGGCGAGCTGAGCTCAAAACTAATTGTTTTTGAGTTAACGAACTGTTAGAGTAGCTTGGGAGATGAGCTGAGCTCCAAACTCGTTGTTCCTGAGTTAGCAAGTTATTGGAGTAGCTCGAGCGACGAGCTGAGCTTCGAACTCGTTGTAATTGGGTTAACGAATTGTTGGAGTTGCTCGGGCGATGAGTTGAGCTCTGAACACGTTCTTTTTGAGTTAACGAATTATTGAAGTAGCTCGGCCGACAAGCTGAGCTCCGAACTCATTCTTCTTGAGCTAGTGAGTTTTTGGAGTAGCTCGGGCAATTAGTTGAGCTTTGATCTCATTGTTTCTGAGTTAATGAGTTATTGGAGTAGCTCGGGCGGCGAGCTGAGCTCTGAAATCGTTGTTCCTGAGTTAGCCAGTTATTGTCGTAGCTCGGCGATAAGCTGAGCTTTAAACCCATTGTTTTTGGGTTAACGAATTGTTTGAGTAGATTGGGCGACGAGCTCCCAACTCATTGTCATAGGCTTGGACGATGAGCTAAGCTCTGAACTTGTTATTTTTGAGTTAACGAATTGTTGGAGTAGCTTGAGCGACGAGCTGAGCTCTAAACTCATTATTTTATAGTTAGCGAGTTGTTGGAGTAGCTCAGGCGACAAGCTGAGCTTCTAACTTCTTGTTATTGAGTTAATGAATTGTTGGAGTAGCTCGAGCGACTAGCGGAGCTCTGAACTTGTTATTTTTGAGCTAACAAATTATTGAAGTGGCTCGTGGGACGAGCTGAGGTCCGAACTCGTTGTTTTCATCCAGCAAAAATTTCAAGAATTTACGAAGGAAATGTTGATTTTTTTTGAAAAATCAATCTAAGTAGCTGCCTCAATGGCTAACTTTTATTACATGCATTGATTGTTATATAGATTGATCTTATTACAGATCTAGTGAAGAACATTAAGCACCCTCACTGAACTTCATCAAATGCTCCGCATTCTGGGTCCTATCTCTTTGCCCCCCCCGGTCTTCAAGTCGGTAAGCTCCTGAGCGCACGACTTTGGAGAACTTGTAAGGGTCGGTCATTCCTAGTTAGGAGCAATATTTTCCTTCTTGCGTGACTCAAAGATCTCGGGGTTTCGTAGGACGAGGTCACCTTCTTTTAGGTCCGTCGGTCAATCTTTCTTGTTGTAGAACTTTTTCACTCTTTGCTGGTTGATTTGCCTTCGCGTAATGGATTTCTCGTGAACTTCTTCAACGAGATCGATGTTGCCCCGAATATCACTCAAACTATGTTCCTCGTTGAAAGAGAGGACACGCAAGGAAGGTAGTCTGACTTCTATATGGATAAGAGCTTCATACCTAAAGGTTTGGTTGAACGGAGACTCTCTTGTCGGTGTCCTTTTTATGGTCTTGTAGGACCAGAGTAAGCTCAGGAGTTCTTCGACCCATAGTCCATTTAGTGCTTCATCTAGCCCTTCCTAAGGCCATCAAGAATTTGCTTGTTGGCATTCTCGACTTGACCATTGCTCTGAGAATGTGAAATGAAAGAAAACAAGACTTGATCCCCATATCAGAGCAGATGGTTAGGAATCTTGTTGCAGCAAATTGTGTCTTGTTGTCGATGATAAGAACCAGGGGTATTCTGAACCTGCAAATAATATTCTTCCAAAAGAATTGCTTAATCTTCTGTTTGTCGATGGCGGCAAATGGTTCTGCTTCGATCTACTTTGTGAAGTAGTCGATAGTCACAACTAAGAAGCTTATATGTCTAGTTGTGGGGAAATTGTCTGAGTTGATCAATTCCCCAAATGGTAAAGAGGACTAGACCTGACATGGAGAGAAGGTCGACCTGGGGTCCCCATTTTATCAGGGAAACCTTCTATTCGGGGATGCATCAGCCAACATATCCGAAGGCATCTTTGAGCAGTGATTGCATACGGCACGTCTTCAGAACGATACAGCATATGAAAAATCTTGTAAACAGTAAATCAACAATTATGTAGCTGAAGTTTGAATAGTATGACAATAATTAGTTGTAAATAAAAGTCCATGTTTCCATCAGTATATGGTGAAAAATAATTATAAATTGGGATATAAAAGTCCATGTTCCATTTCCAATTTCACATTTCCATATTTCACATTTCCAATTTCCGAAATTTAGTTTAAAACAAAACAATGAATTAATTAACATGGATGGCAGAGAGCACATAACCAACAGCCTAAAAATACTATTCATACATACAAAATCACATCTTTCTACTAATAAACAAGCAACAAACAAAAAGGGTAAATTTGATGCAAAAAGGAAAGTAAACCCATATAAAGAATTGTACATTTAGATCGAAAAACAGCGAAAAGACGATACCTTTTTGCATCTAGAGGAGCAGGGGAGCGAATGAGCTGAATGGGACGAATGGGTTGATGATGTTGAGGAGACTCAGGGAAGTTGAAGAAAGTAGCAGATAGAATTCTATCATCCGTGTCCATTCTTTCTCTCTTCCTTCTATAATTCTTTCCCTGTTAATTAATTAATAGGTAAAAAGAATAATCAGAGAGAGAGAAAATGAATAAATAAATAAATAAATAAATGAGTTGTTTTTTTTTTGGGGGGGGGGGGGGGGGGGAGGATTTGAATTTGAGTTTTGGAGGAAAAATGTGTTTTGTGAGGTTAGATCTGGGCCTTTGATTTTTGGGGGATTGAAGGAGAGCCACTTGATAGCTTTCTTTGTGTTTTATTATATAGATACAAACCCTATTATTCTTGTTATTATTATTATTATTATTATTATTATTATTATTGTTTCTGCTATTATTATTATTATTGTTGTTTTCTTTACTACTATTAGTATTATTATTTTATTATTATTACCATTTGATTTTATATTAAAAATTCTATTTTTATTTATATATTTTTTCTACCTCTTATTGGTTTTAAAACCCAAAAACCCAAACCCATTATTTTATTTGATTTTAAACCCTATTTTCCATTATTGGATCTTGTACCCATTAAGCCTCAACCCAATATACCCTATAACCCATTTCTATACCCTGTTTAAACCCATTACCAATTTAACCCATTAACAGTTCACCTAATACCTATTTACCAAATAACCTACCATTACCCTATTGATCCCACACCCATAACAACTACCCAGAACCCATTTATATATAAAATCCCCTAAACCCAATTATAAACCAATCCTAATACTACTCTCCCTAACCCGACCCGCTACCCCCTCTCATCTACTATTCCGCCGTCACCCTACCCCTTAACTCTAACACCTTTCTCCAAACCCATATATATAGATACACCTTTTGCCGACTGTTCACCTTCTTCACCGAGAACCCTAGCCTCCCGACCATCTCACTGTGCTCCTTCATCTCTCTCCCGACCTCCCCCTCGTCTCTCTTGTTCCTCTGATCGCGAGCGCCACGCTCGACCAGCCCTGCCTACCCTCAGCTCTGCCGTGATCCTCTTCGGCGACACAGCAACTGCGGTGCTGTCTCAGCCACCGTGCCGCGCCGCCTACCTGTCGAGTCAGCGGCCAGTCAGACCCCCTCGTCGCTGTGCTCTCCTCTGCTCGACGACGCACAACATCAACAACAACCTTACTGTCCGTTGTCGTCTCTCGAGCGCGGTCGTGTCCCCTTGAGTGTGCGTGTGTTGGTTCGTGCAGTTGGTGTCGTGGTTGTGTTCATTGGGTTTCGTTCGTTCGTGTGAACGTGGAGTTCGTTGTTCGTGAGTTCAGTTCGTCGTTCGTTTGCCTGGGAATTCATTCCCGTTATTCTTGATCTTCGTCGTTTCCATCATCGTCTCTCAGGCAAGTAACTTGATTCTTTTCTTTGTGTAATACAAGTACTAAATACCACCTGTAGTGTAGTTGGGTTCTAGTTCGTGTGTGAATCCTTTGTTATATATTGTCTCTATTGTGTTGATTTGACCATAGTTGCCTCATGAAATACATGACATGAAATAACTAAGGATGACCACTTTTGGATATATATATATATATATATATATATATATATATATATATATATATATATATATATATATATATCTATATAATAAAACACAAAGAAAGCTATCAAGTGGCTCACCTTCAATCCCCCCAAAATCAAAGGCCCAGATCTAACCACACAAAACATATTTTTCCTCCCAAAATTTCAAACCCCAAAACCAAAATTTTCCCCCCAAATATAAAAAACTCATTACTTTATTACTTTCTCTCTCTTATCTTTTCACTTTTTCATATTTCTCTCTCTCTCTCTCTCTCCCTAGCTCTCTCCCCCATTCCTTCTTTATTTACTTAGAAATTTAGATTTTAAAACATCAGGTTTGTAAATTTTAAGAATTTTTATGTTTTTTTATTGCACATTTTATATTAAAAATAGCAAATATAACTCTTCAAATATTAAATTTCATCATTTTCCATACTTAAAGTTCTAAGAAGTTAGATTTACACCCCTATTTATAATTATTTTTCAACATATACTAATGGAAACATGGACTTTTATTTACAACTAATTATTGCCATACTATTCAAACTTGAGTTACATAATTATTGTTTTACTGTTTACAGTGCTTTTCGTGTTTTGTATCGTTCCGAAAACGTGCCGTAGGCATGTGTCCACGGGCAAATCTAGTATATATATATATGTGCATGCTATTTTTTGATATCGTGTGCTTGATGTGTTATTCGTGCTATAACTTGTCGTGGACTTGCAAAATACCTTATACCATGTTGTTTGAACATCTAGTACACCATATTTCATGTTTGATTATGATATGGACAATTTCTGTATGACCCATGTTGATTTGTGTATGAAGAACAAATCTGTATTTTCTGTTACCTTGCTTTTGATCAGTATTTTAGATCCTACTAAGGTCAGTATATGAAAATATTTTGTGAACATGAACTGTAGAGAATTCTGTCTATGTTCCAACTCTTTTGAAGAATCTCAGTTTTGTTTTACGAATTGTGAGTTATGTCTATTTTACTACAGAAGTGTAGAGAGATTTTCAGATCTTGTTTTCTGTGAATTCTGAAGAGTAATCTATTTTTATCATGCTGTTAAATGTATTTTTTTCATCCAATATTGTGCACAGTACAACTAGACCTGATTAGGATTAGCCCTGAATTTTTGTGGAATTATTTGATGAATTTTACAAACCGTTCTATGTTTCCAAACAATTACTATACATATAAAATTTTCATACTGTTCAGTAAAGAACCTAATTTTCGACCTAATTCTACTTGCTGTTTGTAAAAGTGAATATGAAAGTTAGCCTACTGTGTTTATTTTATTTCTGTTTTAGCAGATTTGAATTTCGATTTATGGTTTGTGAGATATTACTGTTTTCGTACTGCAGTGTTTATAACTCCAGATTTACAAAACTACTGCATCTTAATGTTTTCTGATTTTTTTTTACTCTACTATTAATATTGAAAAATTATGAAACTTTACATTCTGATTCTACACATATAGGGGATTACCCCAGATTTTTCGTGGATTTAATTAATGAGTTTTCATTCTATTTTCCTGACTTTGAATACAATCTTCTGATTTCTGGCTGAACACGTTTTCTGAATTCAAATCTGTTTTGAGACTTGTTTTTATGAAATACTATATGACTTATACATATTTGTTGGATTCGGCCGGGAGTCTATTTTCCATATTTTTTGACGGATTCAGATTTGCATTTTTGTAGCAACGGGAATCCCAGTTTTAGTGCAATACTGTCTTGCTGTCCTAAACTAGAATTTTCGTTGTTCTGCTCTTTTATGTGTTATCTTTCTTCTGTACATATTTATCTTTCAACCTGAACCTGTTACATGTTTTTACCATGCTATTCTTACTCTATTTTCTGCACATACATGCCTGTCTGATAATAATAACAAAATAACCAAGCTGGGGTTAAGGAAAAGATCTAGTAGTGGAAAATATAGAAATATGTACTGAGAAGATGGCCCGTGTTTCCTACCTGTTACGTGTTCATGACTACATGATACACGACTCTATTTATCTGAACCCTGACTACATTACTTCCCTATAGGAAGGTGTACTCAGAAGAGAACCCATAGGTTCTATCTGTCTGATATGCATCTGATATCTGTCTGTCTGATCCCTGAGTACACGGCTATATGAACTCCACTACGAAATCTAAACGTAATTTGTTTGAATATAGCAACCATGTGATAAAAACCTGGGGCACATGAAGTGCTACCTAGATAGTAATAAACACAAGACTTATAAGAACATGACATCTGTTATCTGTTTATCTGTAACTGTTACCTGACATCTGTTATCTGATTATCTGTCTTCTGTCTGACTCTCATCTGACACTATCATCTGTATATCTGTCTGCATACCACTTGGCACTTGACACATGTTATCTGTATCTGTTAGTATACCATGCTATCTGATTTGTTTTCATGATTCATGCTAGTTGTTCTATTTTGTTATCATCTTATTCCATGCTATGTTAGTTTCTGCTGTTATTACATACTTGTTTATTTATTCCCTGTGAAGGAGAGCCACTTGATAGCTTTCTTTGTGTTTTATTATATGATACAAACCCTATTATTCTTGTTATTATTGTTGTTATTATTATTATTATTATTATTATTATTATTATTATTATTTCTGCTATTATTATTATTATTATTTTCTTTACTACTATTAGTATTATTATTTTATTATTATTACCTTTCGATTTTATATTAAAAATTCTATTTTTATTTATATATTTTTTCTACCTCTTATTGGTTTTAAAACCCAAAAACCCAAACCCATTATTTTATTTGATTTTAAACCCTATTTTTCCCTATTGGATCTTGTACCCATTAAGCCTCAACCCAATATACCCTATAACCCATTTTCTATACCCTGTTTAAACCCATTAACAATTCACTTAATACTTATTTACCTAATAACCTACCATTACCCTGTTGAACCCACACCCATAATAACTACCCAGAACCCATTTATATATAAAATCCCCTAAACCCAATTATAAACCAATCCTAATACTACTCTCCCTAACCTGACCCGCTACCCCCTCTCATCTACTGTTCCGCCGTCACCTTACCCCTTAACCCTAACACCTATCTCTAAACCCATATATATAGATACACCTTTTACCGAATGTTCACCTTCTTCATCGAGAACCCTAGCCTCCCGACCATCTCACTGTGCTCCTTCATCTCTCCCCCGACCCCCCTCTCATCTCTCTTGTTCCCCTAAACCCGAGTGCCACGCTCGACCAGCCCCGCCTACTCTAAACTCTGCTGTGATCCTCTTTGGCGACACAGCAACTACGGTGCTGTCTCAGCCATCGTGCCGCGCTACCCACCTGTCGAGTCAGTAGCCAGTCAGACCCCCCTATCGCTGTGCTCTCCTTCGCTCGACGATGCATAGCATCAACAGCAACCTTGGTGTCTGTTGCCATCTATTGAGCGCGGTCGTGTCCTCTTGGGTGTGCGTGTGTTGGTTCGTGCAGTTGGTGTCATGGTTGTGTTCGTTGGGTTTCGTTCGTTCGTGTGTACATGGAGTTCGTTGTTCGTGAGTTCGGTTCGTCGTTTGTTTGTTATGATCGTCTGCCCGGGAATTCATTCCCGTTATTCTTGATCTTTGTCGTTTCCATCGTCTTCTCTCAGGCAAGTAACTTGTATTCTTTTCTTTGTGTAATATAAAAACTAAATACCGCATATAGTGTAGTTGGGTTCTAGAGACAATTCGTGTGTGAATCCTCTGTTATATATTGTCTCTATTGTGTTGATTCGACCATAGTTGCCTCTTGAGATACATGACACGAAATAACTTGGGATGACCACTTTTGGATGTATATATATGCATGTTATTTTGTGATATCGTGTGCTTGATGTGTTCTTCGTGCTATAACTTATCGTGGACTTGCAAAATACCCTATACCATATTGTTTGGACATTTAGTACACCATATTTCATGTTTGATTATGATTTGGAAAATTTCTATATGACCCATGTTGATTTGTGTATGAAGAACAAATCTGTATTTTCTGCTACCTTGCTTTTGATCAGTATTTTAGACCCTACTAAGGTCAGTATATGAAAATATTTTTTGAACACGAACTGTAGAGAATTCTGCCTATGTTCCAACTCTTCTGAAGGATCTCAGTTTTGTTTTACGAGTTGTGAGTTATGTCTATTTTACTACAGAAGTGTAGAGAGATTTCCAGATTTTGTTTTCTATGAATTCTGAAGAGTAATCTACTTTTATCATGCTGTTAAAAGTATTATTTTGATCCAATATTTTGCACAGTACAACTAGACCTGATTGGAATTAAACCTGAACTTTTGTGAAATTATTTGATGAGTTTTACAAACCGTTCTATGTTTCCAAACAATTACTATACATACAGAATTTTCATACTGTTCAGTAAAAAGCTTGATTTTCGACATAATTCTACTTGCTGTTTGTAAAATATTTGTAACTATGAAAGTTAGCCTACTGTGTTTATTTTATCACCCTTTTGGCGGATTTAGATTTGGATTTATGGTTTATGAGATATTGTTGTTTTCGTACTGCAGTGATTATAACTCCAGATTTACAAAACTACTGCATCTTGATGTTTTCTGATTTTTGTTGACTAAACTATTTATATTGGAAAATTATGAAACGTTTATATTCTAATTCTAAACATATAGGGAAATATCCCAGATTTTTCTTTGATTTAATTAATGAGTTTTCATGCTCTCTTCCTGACTTTGAATACAATCTTCTGATTTCTGACTGAACACGTTTTCTGGATTCAAATCTGTTTTGAGACTTATTTTTATGAAATACTATATGACTTAAATATATTTTCTGGATTCGGCTGGGAGTCTATTTTCCAGATTCTTTGACCGATTCAGATTTGCATTTTTGTAGCAACGGCAATCCCAGTTTTAGTGCAGTACTGTCTTATTGTCCTGAACTAGAATTTTTATTCTTCTGCACTTTTATGTGTTATCTTTCATCTGTACATGTTTATCTTTCAACCTAAACCTGTTACATGTTTGTACCATGCTATTCTTACTCTTTTTTTTTCTGCACATACATGCCTATCTGATAATAATAACAAAATAACCAAGCCGAGGTTAAGAGAAAGATCTAGTAGTGGAAAATATAGAAATGTGTACTGAGAAGAGGGCCCGTGTTCTCTACCTGTTACGTGTTCATGACTACATGATACACGACTCTGTTTATCTGAACCCTGACTATATTACTTCCCTATAGGAAGGTGCACTTAGAAGAGAACCCATAGGTTCTATCTGTCTGATCTGTATCTGATATCTGTCTGTCTGATCCCTGAGTACACGGCCCTATGGACTCCACTACGAAATCTGAACATAATTTATTTGAATGTAGCAACCATGTGATAAAAACCTGGGGCACATGAAGTGCTACCTAGATAGTAATAAATACAAGACTTATAAGAACATGATATCTGTTATCTGATTATCTGTCATCTGTCTGACTATCATCTGACACTATCATTTGTATATCTGTCTGCATACCACTTGACACTTGACACATGTTATCTGTATCTGTTAGTATACCATGCTATCTGATTTGTTTTCCTTATTCATGTTAGATATTATATTTCTATTAATATGCTCATTCCATGCTATGTTAGTTTCCGCTGTTATTACATATTTGTTAATTTATTCCCTGTACTTGTATCCTGCACTACAAGCGGCCGTAACTTGCATTGACGGGAGTTTGTTTTCTTTTTCCTCTTCCTGCAATTTATTTAATTGCAGATCAGGGTAACTAGCTGCCATATAGAGTTTGTGATATGAGATATTAGTGCTGGAGTTTTTATTATTATTTCTATTGCTTATTTGAACAATCGTATTTGATACTTGGATTTATTTTGTATCTGGGCAATGTGACCGAGGATAATTGACTTGTTTAGATCTGGTTTATTTGAGATTAATATATTTTATTTCAAGTGTTCCTGTTGGTATTTTGAATCATATATGCATGCTTGGTTGACTTTTCTTGCTTCCGACTCTGATTATTCTTGTGAAATTTTGTAAAGATCCTGATAGCTTATGGATGACGAAAATCATTCGTTAGGTTTAGTCACGTATCTGTATTCCGTATTCCTTTTTGGAAAGCGGGTCGTGACAGCATGTTCTCCTTACGGGGGATTCTAGTGACTTCTGCCATTCGGAATGTAGCCATGATTTTCTTAATGTAAGTCAGGTACTTGATCATGCGGGCATCCACGGTCTCATATTCTCATCGAATTTGATTTACCACTAACTGGGAGTCACCGAACACACTAACCTTTTGGGGCTCTACTTTCCTAGCCAGGATGAGGCCGGAAGTCACCGCCTCATATTCAGCCTTATTGTTGGAGGATCTAAAATTGAGACGAAGTATTAGTGTAACTCCCCGTGATTTTCAAAGATATATAATATATATAATATAGAGAATTGGAGGGTTGCCCTATAGAAATTTCTATAGGGGTGGTCGATGGATTTGTTGGTGGGGGCCCACGGGAGAATGAATGCAGCTCTGCTGCTGCTGGCATCTGCGTGACGTCGGCGTGGGGGCCCACCGGTTTGTGTGCAGCTGAGCTGTGCCTGCTGTGGACACGTGACGACAGGGCCTGCCTCAATCTTCGACTGTGCTTTCTTTCGCGAAGAGAAAGAGAGGCAGCGGATGAGATGTTGATTTTTCCCACATAGGGAATACAAATGAAATAATTAAATATAAATAATAATGCCAATGATCAAAGAGTCACCATTCCGGTTAACCAACTTTTGAAAGGCAGCATGTGGTGGGCAGTTGTACTAATAAATAAATAATTTCTCTGATAAATTGTATAAATTGTCTGAGTTTAGGGCAAGGGCGTTACAATTAGAGAGTGAATTGGTCTGGACAGACAACTGACACTGCTCCCTCGATGCAGGAGGAGCCATCGATATAGACACTCCATACCGGAGAATTGAATGGTGCTTTCGATGATGAATTCGGCTAATGTTTGGGCCTTGATGACCATCCTCAGCTGATAGTTGATGTCATGTTGGTTCAATTTGAAAGACCACTTCATGAGTCGCCCAAAGGTCTTTGGCTTGTGAAGTACCTGCTTAAGGGGTTGGTCGGTAACGACCGACATAGAGTGCACCTGGAAATATGGACAGAGCTTTCGGGTGGCTATTATCACTGTGTAGGCCATCTTCTCCATCTTGGAATAACGGAGTTCGGCATCATGGAGTACTTTGCTTACATAGAAGATCGGCTTATGAACCATGTCTTTTTTTCTTACTAAGACAGCACTGAGGTCTGATCCGAAGTGGCCAAAAAGAGGTAAAGTACTTCCTCCAGCACAGGCTTACTTAGAGGTGGCGTGTTGGTTAGATATGCCTTAAGCTGTTCGAAAGCCTTCTGCTACGCTTCCCCCCAATAAAGGTCCTTGGAACCTTGGAAGGCCTGAAAGAAAGGGAGACACTTCTTTCCAAACTTTGAGAGGAAACGACCGGTAGTGAGGTTCCATATGAGTTTATGGATCTCCTCAATGTTGGATGGGGAAAACATGTCATGGCCTAGGTTTTCTCTGGATTGGCCTCACCCGCTAGTTAACCATGAATCCCAAAAACTTCCATGAGGAGACCCCTAAGGTGCACTTCAGGGGATTCAGCCTCATGTTGTGCTTCCATAGGATATTCACCCAACCAGGGACCCACCCGGTCTTTGAGGAAAAGGCAAAGCGCAGCTCTGCTCTCCTCTTGTTGACATGTGTGCACATGAGGCCCACTACCTTTTGTATACACGGGATAAAGGAAAGAGTGTAGCGCCCCGAATTTCTAATATGAGAGCTTAGAAAATACGTGGCACTTTCCCAGCGATCCACTTCAATGTAACAATATACACAGTCCAAAAACTCAAGTCATTTTATTCCAAACATTAATACAATAATCTTTTCAATTGCAGCGGAAATACAAAACACCTCGAATTAAAGATATTCTTTTACAATACTCCTCGTTACAAAATTACACAAGGCTCTATTACATCACTCATGATCTCTACAGCTAACCCAAGCATCCAAGCCTCCAAACTCTAAGCAACCTGCATCATATGAGGCTAGAGTTGAACCCTAACCCCCAAACTACGGGGTCAGCCATAAATGGTGTGAGTGATATAAACAACAAACATAAATAAACAATAAACATAAATTCTCAAGCAACATGTACTGAACAAAATACAATAACTGAACATGTAATCTGAAATAAGAACGATAGGCCAGTACATGCAAGAACCAAGTCGAGAAACAATACCGACGATCAAGTATCCATCAATCAATCATCCTAAAAAATAGTGCAGCTCAACTGCTCGGTGCAGTCGACTGTATAATGAACCAGTCGACTGATCTGAGCCAACAGAAATCCTCACATCTCAGTATATGCCCAATTATCAATAAGTCCCAATGCCACAATGTATGTCCAACAATCGATCACCAATAATGTCATAGATCGGATAGCAATATATCCATCTACAAAACTAAAGATAAGGTATAGATCGAATACGAACCCGGTATGCCACGACACCGACGAACATATCCATCTACAAACAACTAAGAAGGTATAGATCGAATACGAACCCGGCATGCCATGACACCGACAAACATATCCATCTACAAACAAACTAAGAAGGTATAGATCGAATACGAACCCGGCATGCCATGACACCGACGAACATATCCATCTACAAACAACTAAGAAGGTATAGATCGAATACGAACCCGGCATGCCATGACACCGACGAACATATCCATCTACAAATAACTAAAGATAACAAGAACCCTCAAGATCACGAAAACTCATCATAACCAGTCGACTTATGTTATAGTAAGTCGACTGCCCCGAGAACCAATATTCAAGATTATAACAAGTGCAGTAAGTCGACTTCATCAACCATCAGTCGACTTACCCTAAACAATTACCGATAATTTCTTAAGAACAATCCAAGTGCTAACAGTATAAGATGACTTATAAAAACATAAGTTGACTTATCAACAATATAAGATGACTTATAAAGATCATAAGTAGACTTATCAAAACATAAGATGACTTATAAAGATCATAAGTAGACTTATCAAAAGTATAAGATGACTTATAAAGATCATAAGTAGACTTATCAAAAGTATAAGATGACTTATAAATATCATAAGTAGACTTATCAAAAGTATAAGATGACTAATAAAGATCATAAGTAGACTTATCAAAACATAAGTCGACTTAAAAGGGGACATAAGTCGACTTATAAGAACATAAGTCGACTTATAAAAACATAAGTCGACTTACCCGAGAGAAATTCTACGATAACTTTGAAAAATAAATTCTAAGTGTACCAGTTGACTGAGAAGGGTCTAAGTCGACTGTCCAGAACGGATTTTCGAGAAAAACTAAAGATACAGCAGCTGGGGTCGTACCAGTCGACTGAATAGTAGACCAGTCGACTGTCGGCCTACAGTTTGCATAAGTTAGGTCTGAATACAAAGATCAAAACTGGAGTTTCCTAAAGGTTCTTGTTCATGAAAATAATTCTTAATCATGTAAAATGACAATCTCGATTACTTCTTCATTGCCGATCCATTATTCAATCATTCAATAACTCAAAACTCAATTCTCTTGTTCTCAAATTCCCAAATCTTACATTAGGGTTTCCTTAATACTTAATTCTTCCACCAATAATAACCAAGATCTGATTATAAACACAAGATCCAGATGTTCATACATCCGATCAAACCATACTTGAATCTTAACATGTTTTCGAGCAATAAAGAATTTGTTAAACAGGATCTACTGAATATTCCTGGATTTCTCATGCATAATAAGAACAACGACTATTGCGACGATCACATACAAAATACGAATACATCAAGCAAAACGGCACACAATCATACATACAAACAAAACAAGTTCATATCACTCACCTTTTAGAATCAAGAAGAATCCACAAAAGCCTTCCTTTGCTAGATCCAAAAGCTTCTTCCTCAATTACCAAAAGAATGAGAATATAATAAGATCTGAGTTGTGCAGCGAATGACGGCTGCAAACTCTCTTATATAGGCCGGGATCAAGTATTAGGGTTTAGGAATATATTTACAAAATAATCCCTTCAAAATGCAATTATACATATATATATATCTACTCTTGGAAATTCATATAAAATTTATTTAAATTAGGATTTAATAGAAAATATACTTCTAAATCTTAACCAATACTGTTTAAAACGTCCAGAATGCCAATTTTGCATTTTAGCCCTTAAAAAGTCAATTTTGCAAATAAGTCATTCTTTTCTCAAAAATTGCAAATAGGCACAATTAATTTCAGAAAAATCTGGAAAAATACTAAATAATTCTCAAATAATAAATAATGGTTTTTCATAAGGAAAACTTAATTTTTCAAACATCTCAAAAGTCGTTTGCACGTGTTTTGCACGTGTACAAAAGATAAATCTTTTAGAAAATATCAATTAAATTCTCAGAAAATCATTTAAATTCATTTTCAAATAATAAAAATAATATTTGAAAATACGGGGTTCTACATCACTCCCTCCTTAGAAGAGTTCTGTCCTCAGAACTACGGCTAATGAGGTCCGAACAACCCCCTAACAATGATTGAAAACTCATGGGTAGAAACATAAATCTTTAGGAAATACAGTCACACCAAAGAATGCATTACATCACACCAAACAATCACAATCATGCAAGGAATTCAGAAAATCAAACTTCCGCTGCGCGACTCTGATAACTTGCCATCGGAAGTCACGCGGCAACAACTACCGAACTCCTGCATCCCACTCTGACCTTCTGCTCATCCTTCCAAAAATCAGTGGCCACTCCCTCCTTAGAAAATGACATGACTAAGGATAGCCACCTCAAGACCTGCCTGGAAACTCCTCAAGATCCACACCAAGACTAGCAATAGATGAGCGACACAATTGTATGCAAGAAAACAGTATCAAATAAAACTTTGTCTTTATTCCATCAACCCAAATAAACTTGTTACATGAAGAAAATACTCAATCTTCAATTATTTCCAAAATAAAGTTTTACCTAATACAAAAGAATAAATTCCTGCACACACAGATCATACTCCTGGATTGCCCGCATCCTCTTCAGTCAATGCAAACACTCGCCCCTGCTTCGGATCCTTGTCTTTCTCTGCCTTCTCTTTCTTCAGCTGTGGACATCGTGGTCGGATATGCCCTTCTTGACCACACAGGAAACAAATCTGCTTTGCCAACTTCGGACATTCTCTCCTTTTATGTCCTGTCTGCCCGCAGAAGAAGCAAGTCACCCCCTGAGTTGCCGGTGCCTTCTGCACTGAATCACTGGGCTTGCTTTGCTTCACTGGGAATTCCTCTCTATCCTGATCATCTGCTGGCCTCTTCTTCTTGTTCCAAGTCTCTTGCTTTACTCGGGACTGATCCATATCTTCCTCGGTCATAGCTGCTCTCCTGACCAGCTTGTCGAATCTTCTGATGCCCAAAGGAACCATCCTTGACCTCAAGCCCTGCTCAAACTTTTTGGCTTTCTTTGCTTCGTCCACAACCAACTCTGGTGCATACCTCGAAAGTTGTGCGAACTTCGTCTCATACTCCCGAACAGTCATGCTCCCCTGCTGAAGGTTCAAGAACTCAGTCGCCTTCTTCTCCTGAACGTCGAGTGGAAAGAAGCGATCTCTGAACTCCTCTAGAAAAGCTTCCCAAGTCAACTGCTGCTCTCCCAGAGTCCTCTTCAGCGACTCCCACCAGACACCTGCGTCCTTTTCTAGCTGCATCGAAGCTAATTTTACCTTGCTAGCTGCCGGAGTCTCTGATACTTCAAAGATCGTCTGCATCTTCCTAATCCAGTCATCTGCCGCGGTTGGATCAGCTTGCCCCTCAAAGACTGGCGGCCTCATCCTCTTAAAGGATTCGATCTGCTTGATGGGGTCGGCATTCACCAATCCATGTCCAGCTCCATGATTGGGCGGCGGATTCTGTTGCTGAGCCTGCTGTTGCGCCAAGTTGAATGCCATCAGCGCATTCAGGGTCTGATATACCTTGGCGAATTCAGCCTCAAGGTCAATTCCCGTTCCTCGAGAACTACCAGATCCATCCTCATTGTTGCCACCATTCCTACCCCTGGGTGCAACCATTGTGAATACTGCAAAACGAGGGTAAAGTTAGAGCATCACACGCAATCTACACTCAAATCAATACCCTATGGCAAAACCATAACCTTACCCCAAACCAGTCATCAGATTTCAACTCTATGTGATACACACACTCTAATGTCCACACCTAGGTACTCACTCTCTAGTGTCCACACCTAGGTTGGTTTTCATACTATGTCTATTATTACTATTGAAGCATGCTCTGATACCAAACTGTAGCGCCCCGAATTTCTAATATGAGAGCTTAGAAAATACGTGGCACTTTCCCAGCGATCCACTTCAATGTAACAATATACACAGTCCAAAAACTCAAGTCATTTTATTCCAAACATTAATACAATAATCTTTTCAAATTGCAGCGGAAATACAAAACACCTCGAATTAAAGATATTCTTTTACAATACTCCTCGTTACAAAATTACACAAGGCTCTATTACATCACTCATGATCTCTACAGCTAACCCAAGCATCCAAGCCTCCAAACTCTAAGCAACCTGCATCATATGAGGCTAGAGTTGAACCCTAACCCCCAAACTACGGGGTCAGCCATAAATGGTGTGAGTGATATAAACAACAAACATAAATAAACAATAAACATAAATTCTCAAGCAACATGTACTGAACAAAATACAATAACTGAACATGTAATCTGAAATAAGAACGATAGGCCAGTACATGCAAGAACCAAGTCGAGAAACAATACCGACGATCAAGTATCCATCAATCAATCATCCTAAAAAATAGTGCAGCTCAACTGCTCGGTGCAGTCGACTGTATAATGAACCAGTCGACTGATCTGAGCCAACAGAAATCCTCACATCTCAGTATATGCCCAATTATCAATAAGTCCCAATGCCACAATGTATGTCCAACAATCGATCACCAATAATGTCATAGATCGGATAGCAATATATCCATCTACAAAACTAAAGATAAGGTATAGATCGAATACGAACCCGGTATGCCACGACACCGACGAACATATCCATCTACAAACAACTAAGAAGGTATAGATCGAATACGAACCCGGCATGCCATGACACCGACAAACATATCCATCTACAAACAAACTAAGAAGGTATAGATCGAATACGAACCCGGCATGCCATGACACCGACGAACATATCCATCTACAAACAACTAAGAAGGTATAGATCGAATACGAACCCGGCATGCCATGACACCGACGAACATATCCATCTACAAATAACTAAAGATAACAAGAACCCTCAAGATCACGAAAACTCATCATAACCAGTCGACTTATGTTATAGTAAGTCGACTGCCCCGAGAACCAATATTCAAGATTATAACAAGTGCAGTAAGTCGACTTCATCAACCATCAGTCGACTTACCCTAAACAATTACCGATAATTTCTTAAGAACAATCCAAGTGCTAACAGTATAAGATGACTTATAAAAACATAAGTTGACTTATCAACAATATAAGATGACTTATAAAGATCATAAGTAGACTTATCAAAACATAAGATGACTTATAAAGATCATAAGTAGACTTATCAAAAGTATAAGATGACTTATAAAGATCATAAGTAGACTTATCAAAAGTATAAGATGACTTATAAAGATCATAAGTAGACTTATCAAAACATAAGTCGACTTAAAAGGTGTGAGACCCCGTATTTCCGTATAATAGTATATGGAATGAATAGTATATAGTATATATATATATATAAGAAAGTAGTAGAATAGAAAAAAGGATTGGATGGTGGGATTGGATAGTGACGTGGCATTGGAAAGAATAGAAGTATGGTATGGTGGGTTGACTAGTTGACCATGGAATAAATGAAAGGAAAGGATTGAATGAATTAATGAATGAAAGAAGGATTGGTGTGTGTATGTGTTGGTTGGCCGGGAGTAATAATCCCACGTTGGCTATGAAATAGGAGAGAAAGAAAGATATATTAGGTAAACCATATGATAAAGGTACCCAACGGGTATACCCACCTTTTGATGGTGCCTGTGGTGGGCGTGGCTAGAATTTAATTAATTATGTGCGTACGAGTTGAGTGCGGGGCGTTACAGATGGTATCAGAAAGGCGATCCTGTACTAGATTGTACGTCCCGTATTCAGCGAGGACGCTGAATTCTTAAGAGGGGGTGAATGTGAGACCCCGTATTTCCGTATAATAGTATATGGAATGAATAGTATATAGTATATATATATATATATATATAAGAAAGTAGTAGAATAGAAAAAAGGATTGGATGGTGGGATTGGATAGTGACGTGGCATTGGAAAGAATAGAAGTATGGTATGGTGGGTTGACTAGTTGAGAAATAGGAGAGAAAGAAAGATATATTAGGTAAACCATATGATAAAGGTACCCAACGGGTATACCTACCTTTTGATGGTGCCTGTGGTGGGCGTGGCTAGAATTTAATTAATTGTGTGCGTACGAGTTGAGTGCGGGGCGTTACAAAAGGGGACATAAGTCGACTTATAAGAACATAAGTCGACTTATAAAAACATAAGTCGACTTACCCGAGAGAAATTCTACGATAACTTTGAAAAATAAATTCTAAGTGTACCAGTTGACTGAGAAGGGTCTAAGTCGACTGTCCAGAACAGATTTTCGAGAAAAACTAAAGATACAGCAGCTGGGGTCGTACCAGTCGACTGAATAGTAGACCAGTCGACTGTCGGCCTACAGTTTGCATAAGTTAGGTCTGAATACAAAGATCAAAACTGGAGTTTCCTAAAGGTTCTTGTTCATGAAAATAATTCTTAATCATGTAAAATGACAATCTCGATTACTTCTTCATTGCCGATCCATTATTCAATCATTCAATAACTCAAAACTCAATTCTCTTGTTCTCAAATTCCCAAATCTTACATTAGGGTTTCCTTAATACTTAATTCTTCCACCAATAATAACCAAGATCTGATTATAAACACAAGATCCAGATGTTCATACATCCGATCAAACCATACTTGAATCTTAACATGTTTTCGAGCAATAAAGAATTTGTTAAACAGGATCTACTGAATATTCCTGGATTTCTCATGCATAATAAGAACAACGACTATTGCGACGATCACATACAAAATACGAATACATCAAGCAAAACGGCACACAATCATACATACAAACAAAACAAGTTCATATCACTCACCTTTTAGAATCAAGAAGAATCCACAAAAGCCTTCCTTTGCTAGATCCAAAAGCTTCTTCCTCAATCACCAAAAGAATGAGAATATAATAAGATCTGAGTTGTGCAGCGAATGACGGCTGCAAACTCTCTTATATAGGCCGGGATCAAGTATTAGGGTTTAGGAATATATTTACAAAATAATCCCTTCAAAATGCAATTATACATATATATATATCTACTCTTAGAAATTCATATAAAATTCATTTAAATTAGGATTTAATAGAAAATATACTTCTAAATCTTAACCAATACTGTTTAAAACGTCCAGAATGCCAATTTTGCATTTTAGCCCTTAAAAAGTCAATTTTGCAAATAAGTCCTTCTTTTCTCAAAAATTGCAAATAGGCACAATTAATTTCAGAAAAATCTGAAAAAATACTAAATAATTCTCAAATAATAAATAATGGTTTTTCATAAGGAAAACTTAATTTTTCAAACATCTCAAAAGTCGTTTGCACGTGTTTTGCACGTGTACAAAAGATAAATCTTTTAGAAAATATCAATTAAATTCCCAGAAAATCATTTAAATTCATTTTCAAATAATAAAAATAATATTTGAAAATACGGGGTTCTACAAAGAGAGAGTTTGTGAGTTCAAATAGTCTCATATCGGGATTGAACTATATTAAAATAATATTAAAATAATAATGCCTATGATCAAGAGTCATCAATTCGGTTAACCACCTTTTGAAAGGCAGCCTGTGGTGGGCAGTTGTACTATAATATAAATAATTTGTCTGATAAATTGTATAATGTAATACCCAAAATTTTTAAAATAATTTTTTAAGATTAATATATGAATTAAAATAATTTTTGGTGATTTAATAAATATTTTTCTGAAATTTATGCAAATATTTTCTTGGGAAGTTCAAAGTCAGAAATTATTTTGGGGAAGCCCATTAACTATTATTAGATATTATTTTTGAATTTTCTGGATTTTTCTGATAATTATTTGACATATTTGCAAATATTACAAAAAGAGGGACTTTTGTGCAAAATTACCACTTGGAGTGAAAACTCTAGATTTTTGGATTTTTGGGCTGGGCATGATTCCTAGTCAACTCAGAGGTAAAGACTTTACTTTTTGTTTTAATAAATTTGGGTTATTTTGCAAGTTTTAATAAAGAAGAGTCTTTTTGCAAAATTGCCACTTAGAGGGCAAAAAGTACAATTTCATTTTCTGGGTTTTCAAAATAGTGCCGGCCAATATTAGGGTAGTTTTTTTTGTTTTTAAATCTCAATTAGTTGGTTTTATCTAATTTCCAAGTATAAGAATTTATATATGTAAAGGTATATTTAAAAGAGGTATTTTGCAAATCTATTCAAAAACCTTAGATACCCAAATTCCGGCCTATTAAAGGTGGGGTGCAGTCGCCTCTTTACTGCACAACACGAAGGGTTTTTATTATTATTATTTTCTTGGAGTTTCAAAGCAAGAATCTTGGTTTTCTTGCGAAAGGAAGAATTTTTCTTATTCTCTTTATTTTTCTTCGGTTGATTCTTCAATAAGGTGAGTGACATATATTTGTTTTTTATTGTTCTATGCATGTTTTATGTGATGATTTGTGTATTAGAAAGCATGATTAGGAATTTTATGATGATAATATGAAATTTTGATGAGTAGATGAACTAAAAATTGAATCTTTTTATAAAAACTAAGCTATTGATGATTAAAACCCTAAATAGACGACTTGAGATTGTTAAGAACCTAATAGAAATCATGAGTAGGTTGTTTTTTTTCATACTCTTGCTGTTTTGATTGTTCATATTAAGTTTGTATGATGTTTTATCTCAAAAGTGAACAAGACTTGACTATTACTGTGTATGTTGGGTGCACAGTCTGTTTTGATATTTTGATGAATAAAAGTTGATGAATAGTTGTTATAATTGCTTATATTCATGGGCAACTGATGTGGGGGGGGGGTTGTGTGGGTGTTTAACAAAATTCGAGAGGAGTTTTGGAACAAAAGAATCAAGTTTCAAGGTCGGGGGTTGAGTAATTATTTTTGGGTCTGATGGTGAATGGCCGAACTTGGTTTTGTGCTCTTTGTGAAGTTTTTCGATTGATTCTTAAGTTGTTTTGATACTGAGATTAAATTAAACCTTACACTACTCCTATACACTGATTCTTAATGCTTAAACATATATATATATATATATATATATATATATATATATATATATATATATATATATATATATATAGCAACATAAACACATAGACCATATGTCTCTGTTTTTTAGGAATGGCCGAAATGGAATTTGATGTTCTTTATGAAGTTTTTTATTGAGATTGGTTTGTTGTAGTGCTGAGATTGATTCTAAACATTATACTACCTATATATGTTGTTTTCTCGAAGTTTTACTGATGCTTAAATCACATATATACACTTATATACATATTCATATCCTGTTTTGAAGAATTTGGAAAGAAAATCTACTATTCAATGATCTTGATGAGATTTTGATTTGTTTTGGCACTGAGTTTGATTTGAACATTATACTACTTCCTATTGATGAGATTTCAAAGCTTTAACTGATACACACACACACACACTTTTACTGATTTCGAAGAATTTTGTGAAAGATTTACTCTTTTGAGATTTTGATATGTTTTGATTTATTTTATAAACTCCTATATGTTACACAAGTCCTATTAACTCATCTCAAGAATTTGGTTTTGCAATTTTGCGATTTCACAAAGTTTAATCAATGTATCAGTCGAAATGTGCACAACTTTTCAAACTGGCTGTATAGCAGGTCACGGTCGACCGACATACTTTTATTTTTGAGAATTTCCAATTGACATTTGACTGCTTTGTTTTTACACTATTTTGAGTGGTCGATCGTCAATTGCTTTATTGGCTGTTTTGTTGAGTTTTCTTCGTAGACACACACACACACACACACACACTTTTACTCATTCCTTCGTGAAAGATTTACTCTTTTGAGATTTTGATATGTTTTGATTTATTTTATAAACTCCTATATGTTACACAAGTCCTATTAACTCATCTCAGGAATTTGGTTTTGTAATTTTGCGATTTCACAAAGTTTAATCAATGTATCAGTCGAAATGTGCACAACTTTTAAACTGGCTGTATAGCAGGTCACGGTCGACCACATACTTTTATTTTTGAGAATTCCCAATTGACAGTCAACTGCTATGTTTTTACACTATTTTGAGCGTTCGACCATCAATTGCTTTATTGGCTGTTTTGTTGAGTTCTCTTCGTTTCTTTTAAACGGTTATTTCCTCGATATTATGGATTATTGCCTTACTTTTAGATGATGTTTTTACTACAGATTAGAGTATTTTACAGAGAGTTATATTTTACTTATAATAGAATTTTTAATTTATATTCTTATGACCTTATTAAGTGAGTTATATGTGTTTTCAAAAGAATTGTTGTTTGGGCGATATTCTATGACTTCAAAATATGGTTTTCTGTTATTTAATGGATTTAATATTTTATTTCAATTATGGAATTTTACGAGTATATTAAATAAATTTAGATTGTTGATTGATTAAAGAAGTTTTATTGATATAAACGTTTTAATGACGATATTAAGAGTTTTATTGGAAGTTTTGGTGTTGATATTCGTTTTGTGTATCTCTAGGAGTTGAGTGAGAGTCCTGTGAACCGGCAGATGAGATTTTATGGATTTAGACCAGTGGGGTCTTGGGATTGTTGTTGTGGAATTAAATCCTGTAGGATACACTAACTCTAGAGAAGGGGGGATTTGTATTTTTTTAATGTATAATAACCAACTTAAGGACAAGCACTAGTGGAGATGTGATGAAACTTGGGAAACATAAGTATATGCTCTTGGGTTTAGGTCCAACGGATGCGTTCCAGGACTTGTGTGTTGTTCTGTTTCTAGAGGACATTTGTATGTTCGCGTGTCGAGGGTCTGCAGGCCTATTCACGAAGCATGCATGGTGCATTCGCGTATTGAGGGTCGGCGGACCTATTTACGGGATGTACCTGGTGTATCTGCACGTCGAGGGCCTCGCATGCCTATTCTTGGGGTACACGGCAGAAAGGTGATTCTCCGGTTTTTGAGCTATTCTTACATGATACTTGCGCGTCAAGGGTTGTGATGCCTATTCACGGAGTATTCTAGATCTTGTTTCCATCACCGTAGTAGGATTAGTTGCATAGCGGGGGATCTAACCCTATAAAGTGGAGAATGTTGAGGACTTGTACCGGACCTATGTAGTATGGAATGCATAAAATCCGACAAGTGTGCATTAGAGAGTCAGCATATAGAATTGTGTTTTCTTGACCTGGTTTTATGCATGTTGTTTTCTGTTTTTCCTACACTTAACACTTAGTCTAGTTTCACTCGATATTTTCATGTTTTATTTTTTATTATTATTGTTGATATTGTTGTTCATGACTTTATGTTTTATTCATGTTGTATTTCTTTTGATGTCACTCACACCGTTATGGTTGGCCCCTGTAGTTTTGGGGTTTAGGGTTATCTCTAGCCTCATGTTTTACAGGTAGATACCTATTGCATTGGGATTTGGATGCATGTGGTAGATTGATAATGTGGCTTATGTAAATTGTAAAAGAAGTGTTGTAAAAGAAAAGATTGTAATTTAAGGTGTTGGTTTTTCCGCTGTGTTTTTGTAAAGAATTAATATAATAAAAGTTGAAAAATTATTTGTGTTTTGGCTATGTTTACAATTACAATTGAGGTATATGCTGAGAATTGTGCCACGTATTTCTGAGATATTATATTGAAAATTTGGGGCGCTACATATAAATTGTCCGAGCTTGGGGCAGGGGCGTTACAAATGGTATCAGAGCCGACTTTCGACATCGAGTGTGGGGCATGTCTATATAGTCGGGCAGTAGATTCCAAGACTATACACCCAGTCGGACAGTGGATTCCGGGACTGTGGTGGGCCCTCAATTAAATTCGAGACTGTGATTCATCAGGCGGTAGATTCCGGAATCATGATTAGTCAGGCGGATAGAAGAGAAGATGCTCCACGTCGGCTAGAAAGTAGATCCTGCACTAGATTGTGCATGCCCCGTGCTCAGCGAAAACGCTGATTTCTGAAGGGGGGTGTATGTAACACCCCGATATATATATATATATATATATATATATATATATATATATATATATATATATATATGGGGAAGCTTCAGCTACGCACTCATCTTTGGGCCCTCCTTCTCAGCCACTGGATTTTGATCCTCATCATGATCAAAATCCAATGGCCCTCCTTCTCAGCCGCTCTCTCAGTTACAAAAGATGGGCACTAAGGTCATTTTCCCACCTTTTACTCTATCTCCTCCCTCTGCTCTCTCTATCTCCCGCTCTCTTCTCTCATTCTCCAAATCCCATCTTAACCCAAACCCTAGCTTCCTCGAATCCACATCCAAAGGCTGCCGCTTCAAATCCAGCTCTCAAATCGCAACTACCCTCGCCTATCTTCTCTCTCCCCGCTCTCAACTCTCCTGATCGAAACCCTAACTCGTCGATTCGAAGACGATCGAAACCCTAACTCCTGCTGCCGAAATTTCTCGATGCCCTGCTTTCAAATTTCTCGACGCCCCTTCTCCTGCTTTCGAAATCCCCCCATATCCCCACCGACATCTTCGTTCAGGTATAATTTTGTAAACATTTTTTACCAATTTTTTTAATGCCTCAGGGACAGTTGTATGTGATCCCTTTCCATGTTCAGTTATGAATTTTCTTTGTTATGTAACATAACTTATGTTACTTGCTGAGGAGCCTAGGTCTCTTTCTCACTTCCCCTGCCCCAACCTGTGGACATTTAGAGGCTTGAGCAAACTATAATCACTTTTTTGCACAATAGCCAATCCGTATTAAAATTGTTTGGTTAAAAAGACATGCAACTCTAATTCTTAAACTTTGTTCTACGCTTAAACTAACATGAAAAAGAAAACTAAAACACTATCATATTGGATGTTTTCATACTAGACAAACTATGACCTGATATTTAGTTGGATTGTCCTTAAAATTTTCAAAAAAGTCCAGAGAATGCACTTGTGTGCAAACTAGAGAAAGTATAATTTAAATTATGCTGCTCTTAGTTCTTGAACAATACATATTTATGAGTGAAGTTCCAAATTCAAACTCAATGTTAGAAAGTAGAACTTGTCCTACATATGTTAGATTTCAAGCTTATATTTTGAAACAGAGGGAGTATTATGAAAGCTACTAAAATCTAACACACCGCATGAAGTGTCAATGCTTTAAATTTTCTTTTTTTATCAAAGCTGCAAACTAGCGAACCGTTTTTTAAGTTTATATTATTTGATGTTTGCAGGCAAGCTGATATAATCACAGTTTGTTATCTATGACAGATAGAAAAGTGATTCGATTCCCTAATACAGGAAGATGCATGATTCCTTTATACAAAATCACAGTTTATAATAGAAGATGCATGATTCCCCAATATAGGAAGTGTTCGATTCTTAGTCTCATTGTTTTTAAATTTGTAGAAACTGCATTTTGTTGTGTGTGTTGGTATAGACGATGATGACAATCACTCTTTTACAAGCATTACTTTGAATTATTATCCTTTCTCCCCCTTACAAATTTTTTAATTGAGTGTTGGTTATGTCATTGGCCTTCATCTATGAAATGAAGATCCTATTGTTTAATTTGAGTCTATAGCAATTGCATATTGGCATGCTTGTTGATTTAAGCATTTTGGCTGATTCTATATTAGCCGATTCATGATACATTTTGCCTGATTTGATCTTCGCTAATTCACGATACATTTTGGCTTAATTTTATCTTTGGCGCGGGGGGGGGGGGTTTGAAACTAGTTGGCATGACATAATAATGCAGCCCTACAAAAATAATTATGTTTCATTTGAAGAAACAGTGAAATAGAAGTGTGGTCTGAGCCTACAACTATTTCAAATCATCTATTTGTTGATTAGTGCTACTTGGATATTTTCCAGTGCTAAATATTTTTTATATTTTTTATATTTTTTATATTTTTTTAAATTTTCTTTCTTTATTTTTTTTTTTTTTTGGAAGGGATATTTTAGGTTGATGAAACTATTATTTGCATTTAAAGCTTTAACGCCGCATTTTGCTAAATTGTTTCGAAGCTGGCATTAGAAAATCATCTGAATCTCCCAGCGGCTTTCAGTCCTCATCAAGTGCCAGATATAGATCATCCTAGTCTCTCTCCGGTTGCCAGTCCTGATCAAGTGCCAAATGTAAATCAGACGGCTCCCTCTCCGGTTGCCAGTACTGATCAAGCGCCAGATAACTAATGACTTTATCATCAGCGACACTCCTCCACATCTGGTAACATTTATAGATCTACAGGGGTGTATTGGATTGAGATTTCAAAAGATTTTAAAAGAATTGAGAATCTCAGTATTTAAGGGAGTTATGAGGAATTCACCTAAAACTTTGACTAGGATTTATAAGGATTTTAAAATAGTTTGATGGAATTCTTATTATGAATTTGATGAAATTCGAAGGAATTCATTAGTTTATTTCCTACACAAGATTGTCATTCTCATAAGAGTAGTACGAATAAACATCAAGGCACCTCGCAAGTCATAAAAATGTCATTCTCATAAGATTTTTCTGAAGTACTAGAAGGACACCCACATAAACAAAAGTAACAGCAAAAAAGAAAGAGCCCTACATGAGAGAGCTGTTGATGAGTCCATCAACTCAATACTTGCTGTTTTAACATTCTGAAATAGAATAAAATAATAATAACTAATAATACCCGGTAACCAAAGTCATGGAGCAAAAGATCTATAAGGAGCACAAACTCTCTCGTTAGGCATCATAACTCTACCACATCTCCTCATCAACTCAGTACTCGTTGTTTCTGCACCATAAGTCTTCTAGTTAATAGTTTCACTATATAGGCCACATCATACAAACCATGGAACGTTATCCACTTCGTCCTATACCTGTAACGAGAAACCAATTTATGCCAAAGCAATCTTGAGAATATTTTTGAATCAACTCCGTCGCGTTGATTTTGATTGAAATTGATTCCATTGTCTTTCAGGAGGCGGATTGAGGCCTCTGCGTGGGGATCGGTAGTTGGGTTTAATTAGGGTTTGGGTTGAATTAGGCCTCTGCGTGGGGATCGGAGGTCGGGAGGTAGAGATCGGAGGTCGGGAGGTAGAAGAGAGGAGGAAGAAGACGATGGCGAAAGAAGGGGATTAGGGTTTGGGTTTATTTGGGAATAATTTCGGGCATATGTACATGAAACAAAACCATACTCACCAATGGCTTGAAAGTTTCTACAGAGAAGGTAAGAATTGCAAAGGCTTTTGGTATTTATACCTCACACCCTAGATTCCATCTAAATCCTCCAAATTCTCAATTCTACCAAAAACAATAACTTTTTGAATACACCGAGAATTTAATGGGATCATTTAAAATCTCAATTGAATACACCAAGAATTGAATAGAATCACTTAAAGTCTCAATTGAATACACTGTGACTTTTATAAACTCCTTTAAAATCCTAATAGAATACACTGGGATTTTCACATTCTTTTAAATTCTTTTCAAAATCCAATCCAATACACCCCTGCTAGTGTATATCCTTGATTTTCTTTTAATATCTCTAACTCTAGTCATTTCGATCCTCATTGTCCTCTCTTAAACCATAACTACTATGTTCAATATATAAATACCTAATGTTACATGAAATTGGTTTGAGAATAGAGCCGGAAAAAAAAAAACATGTACAAGATATGTATTCAAACAGTACATAATTGTACTCCTTAGATGATTGATATAATACATACAGACAAAGGAATAAATTGTCAGCCATCTAAATCAGTTAGCTTTTAATCCTTTATTAATTATTTTAGATTATAAGTTGGTATGCATTATCATTTTTAAAATAATTGATATATTATGATGAGTTAGTAAATGATTTCAATGCAAGACATTCTGTTAGTTCTTTCATAAATTGAAATGTCTATTTTTGCAGTGAGGATGAAGAAAATGGGACTCAAATAAAGGGGGATTGCATGGCGCCAAGCCGCCAACAGAGTAATGTGTGAAGCTCAAAATTTAGGTTTCAGAAATCTGGAAATTCAATGCTCAATGTAATAAATGAGCATCTAAATAAATAATTATAAGCATCTGTGTGTCCTATTCTGGAAACAGTTTATTTGGGATTGGCATAAGTTAGTATTGTATGGTTTTGTTACTCTTAAGCATGTTTGTGTCCCTTTTCTGTTAATGTGTTGGAAGATTGTGTGTTGAAGTATATATATGGCCTGATAATCACATATATGCCCTGATAATCACAACTATGAAATTCTTCTTGCACTCATCAAAATAGGTAAAAGTGAATACATGCTTCATACTTGCAAATAAGTAAAACTATCCTTAAAGAGTTTGAGTGTTGAGTATATTTTAGGCACCGACTCTATCTTCCTAATCGAGGAGTTGGTGACTAAAATAATTTGATCCTGGCATTTATGTCAATGGATCTGCATAATTTGATCATGTATCTTTTATGAGAACATGAAGTTATGCGCGCACTTTGTTATTAGTCGATGAATTTGCCAAATTTCATTGTATCTGGTATTGCATCTGTAATAAGCCTTTATTCATTCATATATCATACTCAGAATTGGGTCTAGAATCCATAGCTTTCCCTATGCATACATGAGTTCATTTTCTAGAAATAAAAGGACAAAAATTGTTGGTTCCCTTGATTTCACTAATTCATTTGAGATATATTTAAATCAACTGAAAGACAACCGAAGAAATAGAATAACGAACAAAAAGAAAACTAGATAGTTAAATTGATTTTCTTCTTATATTGCAGCAAACAGATACAAAAAGTTATACTTCCCATAGCTCCTCGCTAATCATTCCTCTTCTTCTCAGTATATAACAAAAACTTCTTTTTTTTTGATAGCACGGATAGTCTTAAGACTCCAGCCCAATAAATTGACAGTATATAACAAAAACTTGATAAGTAAATTGCAAAAACTTCTTCTATTGTAGCACGCTGATACAAGAACTTCCAGCAATTGATCACTACCAAAAATACGACAAAAGTAAAGCCAGAAAGACATAACAAAAACAAAGGTGGTACATAATAGAAACAAAAAGTTTAGGACAGAAACATAAATAACTCCAGCAATTGATTAGTACAAAAACTTCTCAGTACATGACATACAAAATTACAGGTCATAGATCTACAAAATATTACAACCATCATTCTAAAAACTATGAAACATAATGTAATACAGCCAATCAAATATTACAAAATGTTCATGTTACAACCAGCAAGCTTACTTCTTCTACTTCCACAATATACAAAATACAAATTAGCATTACAACCAGCAAGCTTACTTCTTACTACATCAACACTACCACCACCACTACCGCCACTACAAAATACAAAACACCATTACAACCACCACCACCAGGGATGTCTACCTACTGGAGTGTTGATGCCATTTCCTGCCATATCAGGAGTAATAACTAACAAAATCATCACATGTACAATAGAATAGCAAAATTAGATAGAAAAACAGAATAATTATCGACAAATAAGAAATACAGCGCAAAATCAATTTGAAAGCAAAAGGCTTCCTGCTAAAGAAATGAGAAAGCAATTCAAGACTGAAAAGGGATTGCATCAAGTCTAATGAGATCACATACGATAATTGACACTATCACAAACGTTATTAACTCCGATTAATTTCACAACCATTTCAGTTACTAGTACTATAACCTCGAGCAAAAAAATTCAGGCATTATTTCTCCATAATTATAACATTCAAAGTTAACAAAAACTGTCGATATAAACAACTAAGTTAGGATTTTTGCTGAGTTGCGAGATGATCACTACTAACAACTAAGCTTGACATGATCATTTCCTGAACAAGTAAAAATCCAGAAAAAAGATTTCATGCTCCATGAATGTTTCTTCTCATGCTCCATGACTAGGAAACAAGAAACAAAGAGTGCACAATGCTTTTATTCTCGAGTTTTAGCAACACATCTGAAAGTATATTGACAGTCATTTCAAGATCAAAGTCACAATTGAAAACATCAAACAATGCACAAAACATAGATAGACCTCAAGAACCACAACCCAAGCCTGTGTGGCATGTAGAAGATAATTTTGAGATTTGAGTGAACTACAATGTTCAGATTTGAGTGAACTACATAATTTCAGTGAACTACATATTATTCCCAGGTATTTATAAATGTTCAAAATAAACTCTCAGGCTAATAATTTCAATGAACTACATATTACTCTTAGGCTACACATAATTTATTGATAGTTCAAAGTTCTTAACATATACCCAATAAACAACATTGGGAAAAAAGCAACTAGGACCAAAAGGAATAAGTTAATATAACAGATTCAGTTCAAGTTGTCCTGTATTGTTAAAATACCTAGTCTCCTCAGCAAGTAACATAAGTTATGTTACATAACAAAGAAAATTCATAACTGAACATGGAAAGGGATCACATATAACTGTCCCTGAGGCATTAAAAAAAATTGGTAAAAAATGTTTACAAAATTATACCTGAACGAAGATGTCGGTGGGGATATGGGGGGATTTCGAAAGTAGGAGAAGGGGCGTCGAGAAATTTTGAAAGCAGGGTATCGAGAAATTTCGACAGCAGGAGTTAGGGTTTCGATCGTCTTCGAATCGACGAGTTAGGGTTTCGATCAGCAGAGTTGAGAGCGAGAAGAGAGAAGATAGGCGAGGGTAGTTGCGATTTGAGAGCTGGATTTGAAGCGGCAGCCTTTGGATGTGGATTCGAGGAAGCTAGGGTTTGGGTTAAGATGGGATTTGGAGAATGAGAGAAGAGAGCGGGAGTTAGAGACAGCAGAGGGAGGAGATAGAGTAAAAGGTGGGAAAATGACCTTAGTGCCCATTTTTTGTAACTGAGAGAGTGGCTGAGAAGGAGTGCGTAGGAGGAGTGCGCAAAGATGAGTGCGTAACTGAAGCTTCCCCTATATGTGTGTGTGTGTGTGTGTGTGTGTGTGTGTGTGTATAATATAAAAAAAAGGATGGCAAAATGTAAATATAATAGTGTAGGAGAGAGAGGGGGGGCCAAGGTTGTAAAAAACAGCAAAGTTGGGTTGTTGGATTTGTGGTGACGTCATGATGACGTCACCCAACCTGGGACCCACCCGGTCTTTGAGGAAAAGGCAAAGCACAACTCTGCTCTCCTCTTGCTGACGTGTGTGCACATGGGGCCCACTACCTTGTATATACACGGGATAAAGAAAAGAGAGAGTTTGTGAGTTCAAATACTCCCATATCGGGATTGAACTATAATAAAATAATATTAAAATAATAATTCTTATGATCAAGAGTCACCAATCCGGTTAACCACCTTTTGAGAGGCAGCTTGTGGTGGGTAGTTGTACTATACTATAAATAATTTGTCTGATAAATTGTATAAATTGTCTGTGCTTGGGGCAGGGGCATTACAGCCGAAGTTCGGTCTATTGCCTCCCTCAATCAATCAGTTGCCTCTGCGGTATTCAGGCACAACGTCACTAACGCTGACCTCTGGGCGGCCAAAAAGCCTCCTCGGGACTTCTCGGAACTCCTGCTTAGGAGCAAGAAGTACATCCGAGCGGAAGAGGCTCTCAACTACCCCAGTCTTGAGGGAACAAATAGAAGGGTACAAGCGAAGAAGGACCCCAGAAATTCCAGAAAGATGACAATGGCTAGCGCCACCCAGCTCCTCATTTTGAGAAGGTCACCCCCCACAGTGCTAGTATATCAGCAGTTCTTATGGAGGTGGACAAGGAAGGGCTACTCCGCGGCTCCCTAGAATGAATACCCCTGGCAAGAAAATGAACAGGGATAAGCAGCACCGCTTTTATAGGGACCACGGTCACGACACGGATAATTGTCTGGCTCTCAAAGAGGAGATCGAAGAACTCATACAGCGGGGACACTTGGCCAAGTTCGTCAGAAAAGATGGGGCCGATCCTCCACCCCGAGGAGCCAACAATCGAACCGAAAGGCCCAACGAGTTCCAAGACTCCGAACCTGGGGCCATTCTCCACCTTATCCATGGAGGTCCAATGGTGGGAGAAACAAACTCCTCCCAAGATGCCTTCACCCTATTGTAGAACTAGGTTTTCAATTTTCAATAAAGTCGATGCTTGTAGCACGGCCAAAAGCATGTAATAATGGAATTCCCCATTGAAGTGGCCACTTAGTTTGTTTCAATAAAACTTAGCTTTTTTCTATTGAAAGTTATTGAATTTGCCTCATGTCTTTCTCTGAGTCACATCTACTACTAGTTAAACGGTAAGTTCGGAGTCCAGCTTGTCCTACAAGGCTGCTCCCACAACTTTCTAAGCTAAAAATACAGGTTTGGAGTCCAACACTTGGTTCGACGCCGCTTTAGCCGCTTGTAAATAAGCAAGTGTGGAGCAGCTCACCATTCGGAATTGCTCCTACAACTCGTTGAACCCCCTCAAACAATAAGTTTGGAGTCCAACACTTGGTTCGACGCCGCTTTAGCCACTTGCGAACGAGCAAGTGCGAAGTAGCTCACAATTCGGAATTGCTACTATAACTCGTTGAAATTCTTAAAACAATAAGTTCGGAGTCCAATACTTGGTCCGGTGCCACTTTAGCCGCTTGCGAACAAGTAAGTGCGGAGCAGCTCACCATTCGGAATTGCGCTTACAACTAGTTGATAACCCCGTAACAACTAGTTTGAAGTTCACAATCATGGTTCAAAATTATCCTCACGGCTTGCAAATATGCGGTTTCGGGGCTCAAAAAGAACATTCATACTATTCCCACTACTAGTTAAATTTTGCAACAAGCAATTTCGGAGCTCAACTCTCCCCTAGAGTTTTTTTCTCAAACTAGTCTCCCAAATGGCTCTCTCCTAGAGCCTGACGATGCTCCTCTTCCCGCTCACCCCCCGAGCGGCCTTCTTCTCAACAAGTTCGGAGCTCAACTCTTCCCTAGAGTTGCTCCTGAAACTCGTCTCCCGAACGGCTCTCCTCTAGAGCCTGATAATGCTCCTCTTCTTGCTCACCTTTTGAGCGGTCTTCTTCCAAGAGAGTCCGGAGCCTAAATTTTCTAGAGACGCTCCAAAACTTGCCTCCAAGAACAGATTCCCCTAGAGTCATACAAAGCTCTTCCTAACTCCATGAAGAAAAATATGTTGCGAGACTATTTTGGATATGAAGAAGGATGATTCTTCAACCGACTTTTGAAGAGAAATTGTAGATCTTCGGTTCAGCTTCGAAACAAGGGGTCACCAATCCGACCTCCGTAGCATCGGGAACGTCGGTTACAATACAGCTGTACCGAAGCCTCCCTGGCCCTCGGCAGCTCTTGCCGAGCGTTCTTGCCACCGACGTTGAAATGAAAGAAAACAACGTTGACTGGTCAACGGTCAATGGTCAAATTCACCATGGGTCGCTATCTCGAAGTGTCTCTCGACTTCGGCAAGTGGCTCCGTGCATTCTTGTCACCGACGTCAAAATGAGGAAAAAAAACTCTACCTCCCAATGCGAGCTCGATCATGATCAATAGATGTGATTAAAACAAAAAAGGGAAGTCAATGGTCAACGTTGACCATCAAGTTAGCAGTCAACCATTGACTGCCACATGTCAACCCGCCGAAGCCTCTTCTGGGTTCGAAAACACAAATCTGAGCATTCTTGTCACCGACGTCAAAATGAGGAAAAAACTCTGCCTCCCGATGCACGCTCGATCGTGATCAACGGATTTGATTAAAGAAAAAAAGAGAAAGTCAACGGTCAATGTTGACCGAGTCAACGGTCGACCATTGACCACCATGTGTCAAGCAGCCGAAGCCTCTCCTAGGTTCGGAACCGCGATCCGAGCATTCTTGCCTCCGAACTGGAAAATGGAGAAAAATTCTTCTTCGTGATCCGCACGCAAATCAAGATCAACGGCTCAGATTCGCCAAAAAAATGAACTTCACTGTTTCGTATAAAGAGGTAGGGTAAAGAAGCCATCAGATCGGGTTGGATCCACTACCCAAAACTGCAAGGAGACTTCAAAGAAGTTAAGGTGAAGGGGAGTTAACGGGTCGGATCCAAATCCGCTAATCAACCACCCGCTCCGCTCTCCTCTTCTCCTTCTTCTTCTCCTTCAGATTTGAGCGCCAAAACCCAAATCCCTCCTCGCTAAGCTCTTCATCGAGCTCAACCTCGACATCACCTTCGCTGAGCTCGAATGACAACCGAGCTCCCTTATCTCGTCTCCACATTGAGGAACTCCAACACCACCACTGCTGAGCTCTTGCCATGCTCACCAACCTTCATGCTCGAGCCATCTCCACGCCAAGCTCCTCCATTTCTGAACTCCCCTCCTCTCGTCTACTCCGTCGTCGAGCTCCCAACCTCGACTCTAACTCCCCTTCGCGAGCTCCTTTCTCCGAACCCATTGCTATCGAGCTCTACCACCACCTCGATGAACTCCGACCTCCATCACCTCGCTACCGATCTCCCTTCTTCTCGTCTACTCCGTCGTCGAGCTCCTGACCTAGAATCCAAATCCCCTTCGCGAGCTCCCCTCGCCGAACCCATCGCTGTCAAGCTCTTCCACAGTCAAGCTCTGACCTCCATCACCTCGCTGCCGAGCTCCCCTCCTCTCGTCTACTCCGTCGTCGAGCTCCCGACCTCGACTCCAACTCCCCTTTGTGAGCTCCCCTTGCCGAACCCATCGCTGTCGAGCTCTTCCATAGTTAAGCTCTACCACCACCTCGACGAGCTCCGACCTCCATCGCCTTGCTGCCGAGCTCCGCCAACCCTCGCCGAGCTCCTCTCGCTAACAGTGGCTTTGCTCTCCCTCGAATGTGATTGAAGACGAAGGCATGGGAAGAAGTCAGAGGAAGAAGGAGAAAAGAAAAAGGAAGAAGAGAGCGGGAAAAAAAAAAATTAACGCTCACGCCACGTGTTAGCAATCCGGAGTGCCGCGGTGGTTGCAGCGCGATCCGAGCGTTGCTGCCACCGACGTCCAAATGGGGAAAAATTGCCTCCTCGCGATGCGCGCTCGCTTGATCATGATCAACGCACAGGATTGCGCCACGTGTACAGGTAAATAGTAATTTATTTATTTAATTATTAATTTGAATGAGTTATTTACAAAATCTAGAAAAAATAATTAAAAATCGGAAAAAATAAATTGAAAATTCTAAAAATAATTATTATTTCCTAAAATAATTTTAAAATTCTGAAAATATAATTATTAAATTAGAATAATTAATTAAAATTTTCGATAATTAATTATTTAAATTCCAAAATTGAATAAAAATTCAAAAAAATTATTAAAAATTGAAAAAAATAGGAAAAATCACAAAAAAAAAAACAGAAAATTTTGAGAATAATTTTGGGTATTTTGCAAACTCAGAATAACACCGTTACACCCCGAGCAAGATCAAACTTCCTCGAGAACTCCGATAAATTCTATTAGCCATTGAAAACGGACAAAACTACTCCTCAAAAGCTGTGGAACTCAGTCTTTAGGAGTGGGGGGCTTGTGATATGGCTAAAAATAGAACCAAATCGGGAACGTTCAAATCGGGCACGAATCTTAAAGCTCTCAGGGGTAAAATGATAATTTCCACCATAAACAGGTCTGAAATGGAAACTGGGTCTTTATTCAAAGCCCAGTAACCCAAAAACGGTTCTGTCCTATTGGGTATGGGTAGCAATCCATTACGAACCAGCCCAGATACTTAAAGAGTAATTCAAATTCATGGTTATCTCTAAGAGACGGTTTAAATCAAATCTCTTATCATGAAACGATTTAAACTCTACATCTTATCCAAAAACACCGGGACATGGGGATAAATAATTATCTCTAAACTGTCTCTAAAGGCGACTATAAATACCCCTCTCTCCCCACCATAAAAAGGTAATCAATATTTTTCCACATAAACGCTGTTTCATCATTTTCTTGATTACTGACTTGAGCGTCGAAGGGTTCATCATCGGGATCCATCTCGGTGTATGGAACTTTTTGCAGGTCAACGACAGCAGCAAGGAACAGTCAAATGCCTATGAAAGTCAACAGGTTTGCCTTTATTGTTTCCAAAAGAATCCACAAATTCATCTGTTTACTCCCACACCAAAATCAGCAGCAACAAACAGTACTCCACAGATGTGACTTCGGGATACAATTTTTTTTTTAATGTATACGTACTCAACAGA
The DNA here is from genome assembly GCA_017893485.1 of Hemerocallis citrina. Taxonomy (NCBI): domain Eukaryota; kingdom Viridiplantae; phylum Streptophyta; class Magnoliopsida; order Asparagales; family Asphodelaceae; genus Hemerocallis; species Hemerocallis citrina. The sequence continues at coordinate 239,559,717 of CM030364.1, read as the reverse complement.
TCTTATATATACATACAATTTTGTTTATTTGAAAAAAGAATACATTACAGTATGAAGAAAACAAAGAGAGTAAAAAAAGTAAAAGTTTGCATTACATAGTTCATAAAAGATTTGTTAACTGTCAACTTCCAAATTCCACAACACTACAACTTTTCAAAGGAGCAGCACCTTGCACCTCTCAAACATTGTTAAAACCGAACTCGACCATGTTTCTTCTTAATAAAGATATAAACTTATCGTTAATCGTAAATTAGAAATTTAGAACTGACTGTCGTTCGATATTATAGAACTACAAATATCTGTGAGAAAAATCTATCATCGATTTGGTATACATAAATGAAAACATAATATTATAGAAGTATGTAAAGGTTTGGATAATTTTCCAGGTTTAATCTTAGCATCAAATCTTTCTCGCATCTTAATGTCTCGAAGTCGTTGATGACACCATCAGCAACTTCAAGAGTTTCATATGATTCAATGGCCGATACACTGTTGGTGGCAAGTTTTTCCAGAGAAGAAGATGGTAGCAAACCGAAATTCATCTTCTCCATTTTGAGTAATGGAATTGCGGGCTTGGGTTGACATCTAAATTAATAATAAGAAAAAGACAATGTTAAAATACGGTAAAGAGAGTATTACCAAGCAGTAGTACTGCCCAAACTCATCGATGCCCCAGTCAACTCAGTTCCACTCATACAATCACTAAAATAAATAAAAAATCAATCAGTAACTCACCGATGCTGGGATTATTGAGCACCAACAAGTTGTAGTGCTTCCCAAATTCGACACCGCTCAGCTTCGATAGCATAGTTAAGTTGTTATTGTACGCGTTCTTTCACAGCTTTCAAACAAAACAAAAAAAAATAAAAACAAATTATCAGACCAAATCATATTAGATCAGACGCGAATCTTGAGGAAAGCTTACATGTGGTGGTGAATTGGCGGTCAAATGAGCGGATCTGAGAGCAGTGGCTAATCGGAGAGCGCAATCACATAAGGGGAGGACGATGAGTATAACACCACGAATTCCAAAACAAACTGAATTCGAAGTTCCACAGGATCTTTACACTTCTCTTCATACAATTTTATAAGGAATTTAAAACTTTTATTACATCAGAGTTACATCCCAAATTACGCTTAAACAGCGGAAGCAATTTACAATAATTACATGAATAAAATGTACAACACTTGAAACGTTCTTTAAGCAACATACATACTTTAATCTTGTCAAATCACTTTATCCTGCATAGAAACTGTGGCCTTGCGTCAGTTCATTCAACTGATGCAAGGATATAATACATTATTTTTTTCTTACTTAGAAAGCACAGACTTGTCGCAAGCAAAACTACGGGGACTATCCTATAGATGTTGTGTTGTGATGTGCACTTAGTCCTTAATGCAGTTGTTTATATTATATGATACTAATGCGCACTTGTTCGGATTTTATACATCCCATACTACATAGGTCTAAGGGCAAGCCCTTAATCGTTCTTCATCTTGTAGGGTTCAGTCCCTCGCCATGACTTAAACTACTACGGTAACTACGGTAAGTATCCTAGATGTTCTATGAGTTACAAGTCCATGTCCAGACAGTTTGGAGGGGAATCCCACACACTGACATGACGCATCATGCAGGCAGTCTGTGGACAATTCAGCCCCCATCATGGAATGATGGCACCACCCGTAGTCACCAAACACCCCACAAGCGTCGCCACCGGAACGATAATTCCAGAGTAGTGCTCATGCCATGACATAACGCATCAAGCAGACAGTCTGTGAATCACTTTCACACCACCAATCCGATGGCCCTCATACTCGTGTTTTTCTCTTACTTTCGTCATATCTCCACTATATATCTAGTCCTTAATTTTTATTTAAATCATGAATAAAATTATTCCCCTGGAGTTAGCACTTCCTCTATACCGGTCTTAACCATCAATCAATACAACGACCCAATTTTTATTTAACTGTCTCCCAACGTTCAGGAGATCAAACTCTTTAAGTAGAGTTCAGATCTCACTGAAAAGATCTACAGAATTTTCTTCTTGAAATCCGAAGCATCTTTGTGAAAAAAAATTTCTAAGTGATTTTTTGAGAAATAAAGCTTTCAAGTTCATACTCTTTGGTTCTCTACATTGAGTCCAGTATAGCATTGAATTCGCTCTGGACTGAGTATAGAAGTCGACCTGTTCTTTTAGCCACATGCATTAACACATACACCAATAAGGCTATAGGTTGACTGTAAAGTATTCTTGTTCTCTTGCTCTCGGTTGGAGAGTGTTTTTGACTCTAGGTTGTAGAGTTGTTTTTGTTTCACTCTTGGTAGCAGAGTGGGTCGGCTTTCTCTGGTTGAGAGAAAGGACTACGGGTTAGACAAGGTTGTTGTCGTAACGCCGTAGGATATTCTTGTAACTTTTTCAAGAATAGTGGAAATCTCAAGTGGGTTGCTTGGAGACTGGATGTAGGTCGGGAGGACCGAACCAGGATATATCTTGTGTACTCTGTGATTGATTATCTTGTGTTTGCATTTACTCTGGTTTATTTTAATTCTGCAAAAAGTTTCTGGACAGTCGACTCCTTGCACCATCAGTCGCCTGGTCAGTGCCGTTTGTAGTTGTAATTTCATTGTGCCTTCAGTCGTCTGTCTCATTCATCAGTCGACTGCACAGAGTTATTGTTTTCAATTATTTTTGGACAAATCAGTCGACTGGTTCATAACTCAGTCGACTGCACCGAGAAAAATTTCCGCAGTTTTTATTAAACACTATTCACTCCCCTCTAGTGTTTGTTGTCTTGCCTACAGGATCCAACACTTGGTATCAGAGCAAGGTTACAGGCTATGGCAACTACTTCAAATACAAATCAGTACCATGAAGGCCAATCTACACAACGGCCACCACTATTTGATGGAACGAACTACAATTATTGAAAGTGCCGAATGCGAATCTATTTCCAATCAATCAACTACAAGATATGGCAAATGACAGAGACGGAATACATTGCTCCTACCATTCCATATGCACAATAGAATGATGATCAAAAGAATCAGACTATGAACAATGCCAAAGCAATGAATGCCTTATTTTGTGCACTTACAAAGGAAGAATTCAACCGTGTATCCAATGCTACAACCGCACATCAAATTTGGCATACACTCGAGGTAACACATGAAGGAACAAATAAAGTAAAAGAGTCTAAAATTTCTGTTCTTGTCCACAGGTTTGAGATGTTCAGAATGAAGGACAATGAGACTGTGTCCGAAATGATTACCAGATTCACAGACATCACAAACTCTCTTGTGGCGCTTGGAAAGATTTATACTCAAGCAGAGATGGTTAGAAAAGTCCTACGTGCACTCACTCCAGAATGGGAGAAGAAAACCACAGCAATAGAGGAAGCGAATGACTTGTCTACACTTTCTCTCGAGAATCTTGTTGGCAATCTCATGGCATATGAGGTCCAACTTGAAGATCGAAAGAAAGATACAGAATCACACCAAGCAAAGAAGAAATCATTGGCTTTTAAAGCCATGACAGACTCAGAAGATGAAGAAGAAATAGCAATGTTCCTTGGAGATTCAAGAAGTTCTTAAAGAAGGGTAAGTTTCATTCTAAAGTTAGAGATTCTAATGACCCTCCTACATGTTTCAGGTGCAATAAAATAGGTCACATGAAGAAGGATTGTCCCTTAGAAAATGCAAAGAACAAGGAAAAATCATCCAACTTCAAGAAGGACAAATATCCAAAGAACAAATTTGCCAAGAACAAGAAGGCTTATCAAGCTACATGGGATGATAGTGATTCATCTTCCGAAGAAGAAACGGATGAAAATAACGAAGTGGCAAATGTGTGTTTCATGGCTGCACCAGAACATGTAAGTAATGATTATGATTCCGAAGATCTTCTTGATGCTTTTAATGAAATATTCCAAGAGTTAAAGAAAGAAAAGATTAGAGTTAAGAATCTTGAGAAAGTGAATCAAACACTTAATCAAGAAAATCTTAACCTTGATAAGGAAGTAAAATCCTTAAATTCTCGCATTGCAAGTTTAGATACTGATTTTGAAACTCTCAAAAAGAATTATGAAGAGATTTTAAAGAACGTATCTAAGTTTAACAAAGGCAAAGAGAATTTAAATGATATGCTTCATCATCAAGTTACATCTAGTCAAAAATATGGACTTGGTTTTAAAAAATCTTCTGTAAAAGAATCCTCTGTTGTAAACACTAGTAAAAATAAATCAGCATCTATTTCTAGTGTTACACACAAGTTGTATGATTTCTTTGCAAAGCCTAAGGTTGTTAATTTTAGTGATAAAAGCAAAACTAATGTTCGGTTAAGTCGACTGAACCATACAACCAGTCGTCTGTCCAGAGAAATTGAATCTTATTCGACGAGATCAAAACCTCTTATAAGTCGACCTAGTGTATCTACTAGTCGACTGATGTACACCAACAGTCGACTGAAGGACATTGTTAAGTCGACTGGACAGAACAAGTTAGTATGGGTTCCAGTCAGTCTAAATCAGAATGATAGAATTGCTTATATTAACTCATATATGTTAAATGTGTGTAATTCTACTTATTATATTCCTGCTTATGGAGGAAGATCAAACTCTTCATGGGTTTGGTTTCCCCCAAACTAATGCGTTTTGGACCCAATAAAAAGGGTACCATATTTACCTTAAATTTTTTATAGGTACCCAAGAAAGAACGCTGGATATTAGACAGCGGATGTTCAAAACACATGACAAGACATGCCAACCTACTATCCACCATTCAAAGCATAGATGGAGGAACCGTCACCTTTGGAGATAACAACAAAGGCAAAGTCATAGGCATTGGCATGGTCGGTAAAACTTCTAACCCAATTATAGAAAATGTGTTATTGGTTAGTGGTTTAAAGCATAATCTTTTAAGCATTAGTCAATTGTGTGATAAAGGATATAAAATAGTTTTTGAGAAAGATGCATGCTTGATTTATGATTCTACTATGCAAAATGTTATTTTTCAAGGTTTTCGTAAAAATAATATTTATGAATTGTGTTTGAATGCAATTGATCTTTCAAATGACTTTTGTTTAATAGCCTCTAACAATGAATCTTGGCTATGGCATAGAAGATTTGGACATGTGAACATGAAAAATCTCTCAAAATTATCTAAATATAACCTAGTTAAAGGACTGTCAAAACTATCCTTTAAAAAGGATAAGTTATGTGATGCATGTCAACTAGGAAAACAAATCAAATCCACTTTTAAAACAAAAGAAGTAATCTCTACTAGTAGGCCACTTGAATTAATTCATATGGATTTATTTGGCCCTACTAGAGTTGCTTCTTTAAATAAAAGTAGATATGTGTTTGTTTTAGTAAATGATTTTTCAAGATTCACTTAGACATTCTTTTTAAAACAAAAAAATGATGCTTTTGAGGAATTTGCACATTTCTGTAAACATGTCCAAAATCAAAGATCTCTAACTATAGTCACTATTAGAAGTGATCATGGTGGAGAATTTGAAAATGAAACATTTACAGAATATTGCAACAAGAATGGTATAACACATTCATTTGCATTTCCTAGAGCTTCACCACAAAATGGAGTGGTTGAAAGGAAAAGTAGGACTTTGCAAGAATGCGCACGTACTATGCTTGTTGAAAGCAATCTACCAAAGCATTTTTGGGCTGAAGCTGTTGCTACAGCTTGTTATGTTTTAAATAGAATTCTTTTAAGACCTAAACTAAAGAAGACTTGTTACGAGTTATTTTTTAATAAAATTCCTAAAGTCTCTTACTTTAAGACATTTGGTTGTAAGTGTTTTATTCTAAACACAAAAGATAATTTAGACAAATTTGATCCTAGATCTAATGAGGGTATCTTTTTAGGATACTCAAATAGGAGTAAAGCATATAGAATTTTCAATAAGTCTACAATGACTATTGAAGAATCAATGCATGTTACATTCGATGAATCTTTACCTTCATCAACCTTAAATAAAGATGATGACACTGACTTATCACCTTTAGATAATGTGATTAAATCCTTAGAGCAAACTAATCTGTCTGATAAGTCGACTGATAAGGTCTCCCAGTCGACTGACGTAAAGCAGTCGACTGAAGAACAAGTCAAGTCGACTGATCCGATTGTGATATCTTCAACTTTACCAAAGTCATTTGTTGAGGTTAAAGATCATCCTCACGACTTAATAATTGGTGACATCTCTCATGGTATTCAGACACGTTCACATGTTAATATGATCTCTCATACAGCATTCTTGTCGGATTTTGAACCGAAAAATATACAAGAAGCTTGTGAGAATGAATATTGGATGAATGCCATGCAAGATGAACTAAACCAATTTATAAGGAATGATGTATGGGATTTAGTTCCTAGACCTCCTGATCAGACTATCATTGGTACCAAATGGGTATTCAAGAATAAGTTAGATGAATCAGGACAAGTTGTAAGGAACAAGGCTAGATTAGTCGCTCAAGGATATAATCAAGAAGAAGGTATAGATTTTGATGAAACATATGCTCCTGTTGCTAGACTAGAATCTATTCGTATTTTATTATCTTTTGCTTGTTTTATGAATTTTATACTCTATCAAATGGATATGAAAAGTGCTTTTCTTAATGGGTTTATTAAGGAAAATGTTTATGTTAAACAACCACCAGGTTTTGAACATGAACAATTTCCAGATCATGTTTATAAATTGAAAAAGGCTTTATACGGTCTTAAACAAGCACCTCGTGCTTGGTATGATCGTCTGAAAACTTTTCTTTAGAAACAGGATTTGAAATAGGTAAAGTAGACACTACTTTGTTTATCAAAAGAGTTAAGAATGATATCTTAATCATACAAATATATGTTGATGATATAATTTTTGGTTCTACTAATAATAATCTATGTCAAGAATTTGCTAATACCATGAAAAATGAATTTGAGATGAGTCACATGGGTGAACTCAATTATTTCCTTGGACTTCAAATTAAACAGTCCTCAAATGGCATATTTATCAATCAAGACAAATATGCAAAGGAACTACTCAAACGTTTTAACATGGATAGTACTAGTAGTAAATCCACACCTATGGCTACTACTACTACTCTTGACAAAGATTTATTAGGTAAGAGTGTTGATCAAAAACTCTATCGAGGTATGATTGGTTCACTCTTATATATTACTGCAAGTAGACCAGATATTATGTCCAGTGTATGTTTATGTGCTAGATATCAATCTAGTCCTAAAGAGTCTCATTTAAAAGCAGTGAAACGAATTTTAAGATATATTAAAGGCACATCTGAATAAGGTTTATTTTATCCACGCACTGATAATTTTCAACTTTTGTCATATAGCGATGTCGATTTTGCTGGAAGCAAAACTGATCGCAAGAGTACTAGTGGTACATGTCACTTTTTGGGACATTCCCTAGTATCTTGGTGCAGTAAAAAGCAAAACTCCGTATCCCTATCAACTACAGAAGCTGAGTATATCGCTGCAAGTTTGGCATGTGCACAAATTTTATGGATGAAACAAACCTTATTAGATTATGGTATTTCATTTGAGAAACCCTCAATTATGTGTGATAATACCAGTGCAATTAATTTATCTAAAAATCCGATTCAACATTCACGTACGAAACATATTGATATTCGACATCATTTTCTACGTGATCATGTTTTAAAAGGAGATATATCTTTAGACTTTATCTCTACTGACAAACAAGTAGCAGATATATTTACCAAGCCCCTTAAAGAAGATACTTTCATTAATTTAAGAAGAGAACTTGGAATTTGTGATTTTATTGATATTTGCTGAAAATTGTTTCTGTTAAGACGACTGTACTCTTGAATAAGTCGACTATACTGGTTTTTAAACAAATCAATTTTTTATTAGACCAGTCGCCTGGTTCCTATACCAGTCGACTGATTAGTAGATATAAAATTTTTATTTTCTTCTCGACCCAGTCGACTGATCTCCCTACCAGTCGACTGTCGCGAGCTCAATTGTCTTCAGCGACTATTCATCGTGTCTTTTGAGATGGATTTCACCTCTCTTTTCACCCGTGATCTCTAATCTCTACCGTCGATTTTATCTCTCTTTGATCTCAGCCGTTTATTCTCTGTTAAAACCCCCTTTACCAGCCGTTTTAACCCCTTACCGTTCTCAAGTTTTTACCCCCAATTTCAAAACCCTAGCTTTTGGAGAAGAAGGTGATCTACTCTCTCAGTGCTGCTTGTGCTTGCCCCTGATCGAATCTCTCTTTTTCTTAGGTAAAATCCTTTCCCCTCTCTTTTCATGGCACCCAAAAGATCTAAACGATCTCATGAGGGTAGTTCTTCTTCCCAAGACTACACTCAATATCTCTTGAGTCCCGATCTTATTGATCGATGGTATGTCTTTTGTACCATTACAATCTTCCTGGAAGATTTGTAAATTTTGATGACCTAGACCGTTTCAATCTCATCCCTTTATTCCAAAATAGCAGTCTCTATAATTTTCTCTCATTATCAAACCCACCTAATTACTATCCCCAACTCATCTATTTGTTTTACACAAATATGAGAGTTGTGTAAAAACCAGATGGGGATGTCTTAATCCGGTCATCTGTGAAGAATATTAAAATGACACTTACACCGACTAGGATTAATCAGATATTAGGTATTGATGATGGAGGATTCCCTCTTGATGAAATTCTTTTAGATGATGCTTCTATATTATCTAAAATTTTCTTACCTAATCATGACCCTCCAATGACAAGCAAAAATATCAAACCAATTGCTAAGCTTGTAGGTAGAATATTAGCCTATAACATCCTTCCTAAAAAGGGTAGTTATGACCAATATTCTATAGAATTACAAAAAGCTATTTATGCAATTTTTGGTAAAATTGCTGTTAATTGGGGTCAAGTTATCTTTTCTAAATTTAATCAAGATCACACTCACTTTCTACCTTTTGGAGGTCTTCTTACTAGAGTCTGTATAGCTTTTGGTGTTGATCTCGATTCGGAGACAAATGTTGTTACTCGTTATGAGTGTTTCGATCGTGCTAGTTTGGCACGAATGAAACTTCTTGATGCTCCTACTAGATCACCCCCTAGGTCTCCTCCTCTTTCTCAAGCTCCATTAGGTTCTAGTTCTAGACAATCTACCTCTTCTGATCCACTTCTTCAAGCAAATTATGATGACCCTCGTACCTTATATGACTGTGTTTCCTACCTAATGAAACATTCAGCCACTGTAGATACCCAACTCCATAACCTCGATTCCAAGCTAGACCACATTGACTCTAAGCTTGACAACCTCACTCATCTCTTCAGCTCTCAGTTTCATCCTCCTTCTCAAGATGACGATGAAGACTCCGATGAAGAAGATTAAAGATTTTTTCATTTTTCTATTATGTACTTTTCTTTCTTAATGCATTTCTTTTTGTATAAGACTTAAGTTTCTTTTTTAATGCAAAAGCTTGTTACTTTGTGTTTTTTGATGATTCCAAAGGGGGAGAGATATATCTGTGTTATGGTTATATATTGTTTTCTGTGTGTTATGGTTATATTGTTTTATATTGCTTATTATCTGTGTTATATTATGACTGGATATTGGACACACTCTCTGGTCAGTCGACTGCCCACCAGGCATCTCAGTCGACTGATGCTACTCTTTGTGTTATGATTTTTCTAAAGTATGGTTTCCTGGTCAGTCGCCTGATATTCTATATAAGTCGACTGATACATGTTATTTTTTTTAAGACAATGCATTTTGTGTTTTTATAAGGGGGAGCATGTCTTCACTATGCTTGTATATTATCTTTTATTATCAGCTATTGTATTGTCATCATCAAAAAGGGGGAGAATGTTGATTCTTGATTTTGATGATCACAACACAGTGCAACATGTGTCTATGTTATACAGCTAACATTGCAGTGTACATACCAAAGATAATTCTAGCTGAACAAATGAACAAGCTCAAAAGGATACAGATGAAGACTTCACTAAGACAAGATCCAAGATTTCACTCAAGACAAGACTCAAGACTCAAGACCTTGGCTCAATTGTGTCAAATTATAATGTCTTGTAAAAACAATTGTATTTTACTTTCTGTTGAGTCTTAGTCTGATGTAAAGCCTTGTCTCACACACACACACTCAAAATATTTTATAATGTGTGTCTCTTAAAAACCCCCAATAAAAAGAGTTAAAACAGTTTGAAGAAGTTTAACTTTTGAGTACCAGTCGACTTAAGCTTCTGCCAGTCGACTGATAGTACAAACTGTTTAAATTTATTCAAACTCTGATCAGTCGACTCATATGGCAACCCAGTCGACTGTTCGAGAGCTTTTTGACCGTTTTCTGTTTTTCAAAATCGAATTTTTTCAAACTCAAAAGCTTTGATCCGTTGGTTGACAGTTGAGTAACTGTCTCCCAACGTTCAGGAGATCAAACTCTTTAAGTAGAGTTCAGATCTCACTGAAAAGATCTACAGAATTTTCTTCTTGAAATCCGAAGCATCTTTGTGAAAAAAAATTTCTAAGTGATTTTTTGAGAAATAAAGCTTTCAAGTTCATACTCTTTGGTTCTCTACATTCAGTCCAGTATAGCATTGAATTCGCTCTGGACTGAGTATAGAAGTCGACCTGTTCTTTTAGCCACATGCATCAACACATACACCAACAAGGCTATAGGTTGACTGTAAAGTATTCTTGTTCTCTTGCTCTCGGTTGGAGAGTGTTTTTGACTCTAGGTTGTAGAGTCGTTTTTGTTTCACTCTTGGTAGTAGAGTGGGTCGGCTTTCTCTGGTTGAGAGAAAGGACTACGGGTTAGACAAGGTTGTTGTCGTAACGCCGTAGGATATTCTTGTAACTTTTTCAAGAATAGTGAAAATCTCAAGTGGCTTGCTTGGGGACTGGATGTAGGTCGGGAGGACCGAACCAGGATATATCTTGTGTACTCTGTGATTGATTATCTTGTGTTTGCATTTACTCTGGTTTATTTTAATTCTGCAAAAAGTTTCTGGACAGTCGACTCCTTGCACCATCAGTCGCCTAGTCAGTGCCGTTTGTAGTTGTAATTTCATTGTGCCTTCAGTCGTCTGTCTCATTCATCAGTCGACTGCACAGAGTTATTGTTTTCAATTATTTTTGGACAAATTAGTCGACTGGTTCATAACTCAGTCGACTGCACCGAGAAAAATTTCGGCAGTTTTTATTAAACACTATTCACCCCCCCCTCTAGTGTTTGTTGTCTTGCCTACAGGATCCAACACTTTAATGGAGAGAAAACAACAAGAACTCCTAAAAGATCTCCTAGAATGAACAAGGGAAGCCTTCTCCTTCTAGATTGAGCCACCAATTTGACTTCTCCTCCTAGCTTGATGGTACTTGAACTCCTTCTTGCTCCAATGGTAGGCCGGCCTAGCTTGGGAAGGGAACACACACAACTAGCCCTCAATCTTTTAACTCACAACACTCATAATCTTTTACTCTCAATTTTGTCTTTTTTTCTTTCTTTTCTTTTCAATCCTTTTTCAAGTGCAAAATATGAATGAGTGAGGGGGGTATTTATACTAATTTTGAGTGCAATGGAAGGCTAGGATTAGTCCAACTAGTTAAGGATCTAAGGCCAACATGAATTAGGGAGTTGTAGCAACTACCCATGATGGAGCAACCACCTCCCCACTTCACCCATCTCTCCCTCTCTCTTTGGTGAAATCCGGCCCACACTTGGGTGCACATTGCACGTGCTAGTGCAATGCACATGCAAACTAGTACCTCCCATTATAAGTTGTTCATGTAATATTATTAGTTGTCTACTAAATTAGTCTACACTACAAGTTAGTTTATTTTTTAAAAAAATTAAGTTAAATGGACTCACTAATGGGCTAAATGACCATGGGCTCTAGTAAATTAATTAATTAATTAATTATATTGGGCTAGAAAGAGCTAATTAGGCCTAGGATTTAATTAGGCTTTTAAAAATAGGCTTTTTAGAGAAATAAAGAGAATAATTACTTGTTTAGGCTATAAAGAAATAATTTTCTAGAAAAACGCATATGAATTTATACCTGCAAAACACGTAAAATCACAAACTCTTTATAAATAAAATTTAGGATGTTACAATAAGGGAGGAGGAGAGGTGGGCGAGGCATCCAGCATTCAGTTCGGAAGATAGCGTAAAGTTCGGAGGGTTAAGATTAGGGCTAGCCGGCTAGGGTTTGGGTTGAGGTTGTTATGTTCGAGATCGAGAGAAAAGAAGAATGAGAAGGAATCTAAAGTTTCGGCTACTTAAGGAGGTGGCAACAATGGCGACTTGAGGAAGCGGCAGCAGCGGTGAGGAAGTCGATGGCGATCAAGGTCGGGATTTTGGGTTTGGAATTGGGGATTTAGAGATTTGGATTTGATCAGGTTTTGGATTTAGGGGATTTAGGGATTTTTGGATTTGATCAGGTTTTGAATTTATGGGTGAGGGTTGGACATGGGGAATTGGGGATGGGGGGGAATACGTGCAATGCACGGGTTGGTTTGTCTACAAATGATAGTCCCAACTCTTTCATTATAACTAGTAATATGCACGTGCGATGCACGTTCTAATTATATATAGTAAATAATAAGACATAATCAAGCGAACCTGAGACCTTCCTTTACTGATCACATACTCTTTACAAATTACCCCTAGTGGCACTTTTGTCAATAATTATATCGTAAATACATTTGAATTTTGAGGGTATTATGATAACTAACAACAGTTGAGTAAATGAATGGTTAGTATAACTCCGACTTAAAAATGAATTGTTGAGATTAAATAGTTGAATGTCTACAAATTACAGGTTGTCTACAAATGACAACCCAACTCTTCCTTTATAATATTGTTAGAGATATTAGAGATTAGAGATAGAGATAATTTCTAATTTCTAGAGAGTGAACTATCATAATATCTCTAATCTCTAATATTAATATTATAATGGGAGAAGGCCTTAGTGTCATTTGTCATTTTGTCATTCTACCAACATGTGAAACGCACATACATAATTAAAATAAAGGAGGTTTCTGGTTCAAATTCTCTCTACGTCAGAGTTTTTATTTTTATTTTTTGAAATTATTAAAACGTGCATCGCACGTGTAAATTACTAGTGGGATTAAAAGGGAAATTGAACTGTACCTCTGCAGGGATTTAAGGTGCAATTACTGAAATGTAACTTTGGGGAGCAACAAGAAGAAGTTAAGCTTGAAGTTTCTGGTTGATAAGGAACAGGAACAGAGTGTAGTGGTCCTTACCGACGCACATGAGGATTTTGTAGACATCCTTCTCAGCTTCCTCATTATGCCAATGGGAACAATAATCAGACTTCTGAACAAAGAATTTCCAATCGGGTGCGCTGCCAATTTGTACGGAAGTGTTGAGAAACTTGATAGCAAGCAGAGGCATGCAAGGGCATGTTGCTTCACCCTTTGAATGGTGCAGACAAACACTCTGAGAATTTAGTTATTAACATCGATGACAGAAAGCTGACAAGATTCTTGACCTCTGAGAAAGATGAATGTTGCAATGACTGGATCTGTTATTATAGCTCTGTTCCAGATTTCAGGTGCTCTTGTCAGAATAAAATGACTTACGTTTGGAATGACCAAAAATTGTCATTAATAAAGTTGGTGATGGGGTCTTTATAAAGGGAGGGTCGAAGTTTACATTAAGCGATGACTTGCGTATTGCGCCAGCTTCTACAACAATTCTCTTATCTCTGTTGGACAAACAGGGTGTGAAAGATAGTAGTATTCTTGAAGAAGGGTACGTGCTTTATTTTGGCCATGAAGAGGTAATCGCATGAGAAACTGAGCACATTAAATAAATATTTTTCTTTCGAACTATTTAAAGCATAAAATAATGCTTCACTGTCTACATTTTATCTGGAAGAAACATATATACACTAGCTACTTGTCTTGCTATTTTATTTTCATAAATACGCGGGAGAACAATTGATATATACAAAATTAACCGAATATTTTTATTGGATTCAGATTCTGAATTTGCTTGAGAAATCATTGACTTCAAAGAGACCTCTGACTAACTTGTGCTCCTATAGTCTGCCACAAATGATAGAGCAAAGGAGAATGGTACATTTCTTTTGTCACCAAAATCTGAGGGTGATTATCCTATTGAAAAGGAGGTATACGGCTCAATTTTGACATATTTATTGGGTAGGACTTGCTTTGGCTGGGTTGATGGACAAGTATTATTAGATTTTGTTGTATTATTTAATTATTGCTTGTTATTATTTTTGGTAGAGAACTCTCCTGTTTGGGGTAAATTCTGTTTTTTTGCAGAATATGAGTTTCATGATTGAGCACGTTGGGTTTCATGAACTTCATAATCTACTTTTTAGTTGTATCTTTCGTTAAACTTTTTTAATTAGAACGCGGAAAGGAATTTTGACTCATCGTTAATGATCAACAAAAAGAAAAGGAGGTAAAAGTAAAGTTGTTAATTAGAAACAAAATGTGACAATAAGGTGGTGCACATGGAGGGTGGTGAAGATATGGTCGACTTTCTATTCAGTTTCTTCACTTTACCGCCTGGATCTGTGATCAAACTTGTTGTAACACGTCAATGGGATATATATATAACTTGTATAACAGCATCGAGAATTTAAGCGTACATGGAAATTATTGCCTTAGTCCGAGAAATACAAATTGGTACTCTCGGAACCAAAGCTTGAGTCCTTTTTCAGCTGTGATAAAACTTGTTAAGAACACTTCAATTGGATATATAGATAACTTGTATAACAACATCGAGAATTGCAGCGGACATGGAAATTATTGCCGTAAGTCCGAGAAATACAAATTGGTACTCTCGGAACCAAAGCTTGCGTCATTTTTCATGTGCAAAAATCAACTATTAGGCCATCTCCAACCCACAACACCATTTTTTACACCAAAATGGTGTCAAAGTCACATCACAGTAATTCATCTCCAACCCATAACACAATTTCTAACATCAAAAAAGAATATTCTCTACATATTTCAGTGTCTACTTTTTATATAACTTTTTCCTATTTTGATAATAAAATATAATTAATTTGGTCATAAATTATACAATTGGGGCCAAAAAATACAATTAACTAAACAATGGGATTATTTAAAAAAAGAAAAAAAAAGAAAAAAACGAAAAAAATTGGTGCTGGTGAACAGTTGCACGGTAGCACACTAGATATAGCGCGCTACTGTTCCACGGCGCCTAAAATAGCGTTTTGGTGTGGAAAGTGGTGCTGGGATGGAGTGGGGTCTGCGCCAAAAATGGCGTTTCACACCATTTTGGTGCAGGCGTTGGAGATGATCTTATCAATTGACGAACTGGAGTGTAGAAGACCTGTACCTTCTAGAATTTTTTCCCAAACTGCCCCACTTTTTGAAAGTTTTTCCCAAACTGACTTACTTTTTTTTTAATTCCCAAACCATCCCACTCGGTCTTTGAAAGACCGAGTTTAGTTAAAACT
The DNA here is from genome assembly GCA_017893485.1 of Hemerocallis citrina. Taxonomy (NCBI): domain Eukaryota; kingdom Viridiplantae; phylum Streptophyta; class Magnoliopsida; order Asparagales; family Asphodelaceae; genus Hemerocallis; species Hemerocallis citrina. Next base: position 239,544,235 of record CM030364.1, on the reverse strand, counting down.
AACTCGATTTTTCAAAGACCGAGTATTAGTCTTGGATTTCGAATTCTAACACTCGGTCTTTGAAAAACCGAGTTATTTTTAACTAAACTCGGTCTTTAAAAGACCGCACAGTCATTTTGGTAAATACTTTCAAAAGTGGGTCAGTTTGGTAAATACTTTCAAAAAGTGGGTCATTTTGGTGTCTATTCTGATTATCTTTTTATGTCATACTGTTTCTACCTAGTCGAAGATGGTGTAGATATGTTGAAGGGAAAGCATATTTACTGTCCTCACATTTAGTTGTTTTATTAGAGAAATAATCGTATTATCATCATCAATAAATTTGTTTCTTATAATGAAAAAATAATTCAAATCCAGAAGAAAGAAACATATTAGTGTGTTACAATGTTTAGAACTGCTGAAAACATATATAACAACTAGCATGCACTAATTTTTGGTTACCATCGCTTCGAAAACTCCAAACCTATCCCATTCAACATCCTCATCTCCCTGCTGTTAACCGGTCCAGGAAGTTCGATTGTCAACAAAAATGGTCCATCTTTCTCAATATTACTGTTCACCTTAGTAAATGTTTGGTCCAGCACGAATGGAGGTTCCGATGTTTTGATCCCGGATACTGTTAAAGTCCCGTCAGGATCCAGTTCAAATTGTAAGTCTCCATCTGAACAAACACAGAGACTAAATTATTACATAATTCTACAACAGGACACAGAGAATGTTAACAACTGGACATTTCTAGGTTGTTACTTTATGAAGCTTAAGCATGCAGGAGATTCTCTTGTTAGGTGACAGAATCAAAACCATTGGTTGACCATCAAAACATATTTTGTGGCTATCTGTTGAACTTATTGTCTTTCTATTTGAACATAATATACTAGGATGCTGTTAACCAGTGGTTCTACTTATGGTTGGGCCAGCATACATAAAAATCATTATATAAGTAGTATTAATGTGGAATGTTGTCATAATATATATGGAGTTTGTGTGTATAACATTCTAGAGTTCTAGATCCAAGCTGGATTCAAATTTTCTTTAATCTTACCTATTTCTGACAAAGATCTATCTCTGTAAGCATGTGTCGTCAACTCAAGTTGAGTCCACTGACATATATGTTTATGGAACATAAAAACATGTATGCACAGGTAGGTGGCTGCAAATTTTACTAAGTTCCTTAATTAAGTAATTTAAAAGAAACTAACTTAAACTAATTTCATGACCTCTGCATATTTGGTAACAAAAAAGTGATCCATATTCTTTACTGAGAATTTTCAAGATTCTTTAAGGTAAAAAAGGAAAAAGATGAAGATTGACATTGTTACGTCGTGTGAGTACTTACAATCATTCATGTCCACCCCGGGAAGTAGAATCTGGAACCGTATAACATTCCTTGTCTCGATTATTGTGGTTGCTGCAAATTGATTTTCAAGAGGACAATTTGCCCAGAATATTTCTATTGACTGTGCAACACTAAAGGAATTTAAATTTTGAAGGGAAACATACTATAAATGGTTGCAGTACTAAAGTTAAAGGTGCAAACACTTAACAAATTACAATATTTTTTTAGATTCATAAAATTAAAGACGCAAAGTCTATGGAAGGAATAGAGTACTTTCCGAAAAAGATGGTGGCCTCGGTCAGGAACTCCCTTTTCTATGTTTAATATTAAAATGTGGTTGTTAAGTAATTATTATTGACATTCATAGTTAACTATAATATTCACTATTTTCATTTATTTCATATTTCTCTGTTCATATTGTGTTTTAACTAGTGTAAAGTGTTATTACTATTAGTTAGGTTCCGATAAAGTTTAATTTGATTATACAATAATAGTTTAAAATAGTTTAATATTAGACATAGTTTCCAAATAACCAAGTTGGTGCTTGTGCTTTGCTAGTATTGTGTAACACTTGTTACAATCTTAAATGGTCTCTAGTTCTTAATTGGTATTTTTTCCTTCTACAAACCGAACTTGTAACCAAAATGACCCACTTTTTGAAAGTATTTACCAAACTGACCCACTTTTGAAAGTATTTAACAAAATGACTGTGCGGTCTTTGAAAGACCGAGTTTAGTTAAAAATAACTCGGTTTTTCAAAGACTGAGTGTTAGAATTCGAAATCCAAGATTAACACTCGGTCTTTGAAAAACCGAGTTAGTTTTAACTAAACTCGGCCTTTCAAAAACCGAGAGGGATGGTTTGGGAATTAAAAAAAAAAGTAGGGCAGTTTGGGAAAAACTTTCAAAAAGTGGGGCAGTTTGGGAAAAAATTCTACCTTCTATACGTTGATGCTTCGCATGCCAAAGGCAAAAGAAAATTGCAAGCTCGGATACCAAGTGCTCCCATGATATCGCGACAGCCGGCCTTTCAGAGTTAAATCCAAAGGTAGCGAATGTGATCTGGGTTTGCATTTGCAAAAGTAGCCATGTAAGTTTAATGTAACGAATGATTTGCATGTTACTCCGATTTTTCTACGTTCTCCACAGTTCGGATCATCAATGACTTGGGGATTCCCATCACTGACCTATTGGAGGAGGAAGTTAGCATTGGTCAATCACAGGTAATTGCTTTGCGAATCCTTATGGAGTTGTGGCATCCTGTATACATACTAGGTGTTACCAGTTATATATACTAGTAATTTACACACGCGATGCACGTGTTTGAATGTTTTGATTTGGGTGACATATGCTGTGCACGTGTATATTTGTTGAATTTAGTTTGAACGTGTATTGTTCGGATTTGTTTGGTTACAAAGTTAAATTCTGTTTGGTTACAAACCCCAACTCACCTATTAAAATAGTAAAAAGAAAGATAATATTAATTTGTTTATAATGGCTAAACCTTGTTTGATTGCAAGCTTTGATCTGTTGAAAGCTGCGCTGGCAACTGAAAATATACTCACCAAGGTTTTCTTTTCCGAGACTCCGAAGAAGAGGTAAAGGAGTGAGATTAATCAATTTGGTATTGCTTTTGATAGTGGTAAAAATCGCAGCAAACCAGGGTCATATGATTTCAGCGCAAATCCTAAAGCTTCTACAGGTAAATTTGTCATAACGGGTCTCTTTAGCAGGTACGAGCCTTCTTCAGGCTCTTCTACAAAACATTGGCCGTTCTCAAGCCCATCAAATATGACAGATTGGGCCCACTAGGAGAGACACCCATCCTATGAGGAGTGTAAGTCAAATTCCTTATCCCTAGACAAGTGAGTCTTATCTCTTAAGGGGGAGAATCAACAGGAGATAAAGAATTTATAACAATCTAACGGATTCATCTCATTCTACTAAATTGTTTCTCATACCTATAAATATTTTCCTCTCTCCTCAGTGAGGAGGTAATCAACAAATTCTCTCTCAAACTCTTTTTCTCTCTTTAGTTTTGACTTGAGCGTCGGATGGTCTGTTGCCAGGGCCACCCCCGGTGTTTCATGCTTTTTTGTAGATCCATCGGCCGCATAAGCAACCATCGGATTCAAATCATGGTGTTCAATCAACGATCTAGATACAATCTCAGGAGCTCTTACAACTTTTTATGGCACCGATCAAATGTTAGATCTTTAGTAGTTTCCTTTAAATATAAACTCACTATTTGTTTACTCCCATACCTAAATAAGTAGCAACAGCTTTGGTGTGTTTTGGAACTTTAATCTCAAGTCCAATCTTGAATTGCTTTAGTTTTTCAGTGTTAATTTGAATCATTAAATTATTTTTTTGTTTATTTATTAAACAGAAGGTTATCTTCCATTTTTCTGTGCTTGCACTCATTCTAGATTTTTTTTAAAACTTTGCCCCTTTTCGAAGCTATTTACAAAATGAGTGCAGTAGCCAAAGTATTTGTTTTCGGAGATTAAACAACTAAACTCACCGTTCCCAACGGCGAGCTTAGTTATTTCGTGCTATCTTTTGGGAAAGGCGAGTCTAGTTCTGATTTTTTTAGGAACTCGTTGTTCCCAACGGCGAATTTAGTTCAAATTATCAAACAAGAATCGTTTTTTTCCAACGACGATATTCTTTATACTAGACTCGTTGTAGGAAACAGCGAGGTTATATAAAATTTCACAGAGGGTCCAACATATTTTTTTCAAAAAATTTACCAAGTCCAACAGAGAGTTTCACTCTCTGTAAAATTTCGTATATCATCGTCGTTTCCAACAGCGAGTCTGGTAGAAAGAACCTCGCCGTTAGGAACGGCGAGTCTTGTTTAATAATTTTGAACTAAACTCGCCGTTGGGAACGATGAGTTTCTCAAAAAAAAATAAAACTGGGTCCGCCGTTCCCAACGGCGAACACAATAACTAAACTTGCCGTTGGGAACATCGAGTTTAGTTGTTGAGTCTCCGAGCACAAATACTTTGGCAACTGTCATTTTTTTGCAAATAGTTTCAAAAAATGGTATATAATAAAAAAAAGTTCCTCATTCTATCCACATTTATTATTACAAGCAATCTACACGTGCGATGCACATCCTTTTTTTCTTAAGCTTATACTTAAAAATAAATAAATAAATAAAGACTACGACATATTCTGTCTTCAAACCTTAGACCTCTCTTTAGCCACTACAACTCAGTGGTTACTCTTTAAAAATTATCCCTAGTGGCACAATTTATTTTATATGAATGATACTTTCATCAATAATTATATGGTAAATAAATTTGAACTTTGGGGATATTATGGTAACTTTAAGGTTACTATATGTGAGAATTTCTTAAGTAGTCTAAGCAATAACTTGCTTATTACCTTGGCAAAATAGAATGAAAGAGTATCATTTTAATCAAATCTCGAACCAAACATAGTATAAGCAATAACATGCCGATCACCTTGGCAAACAAGAATGAAAGATAAACCATGGTAAAACATTATAATAGACTAATAATTCCGGATTCAATTCCTCAAGACCTTATGAATTCAAACTAGATAGAATTAAGTTAATTATTTATGAAAAAATACCTTCATATATTCTCAGTTCTCCATCTCCTCATGAACTTACCAAGATATAATTAGAGGAGAGTTTCTTAAATTTGTTGACGGTGTGGCGCAAGTGGAGGTCGACAATGTGGCGCCGGGGGAGGTCCACGGGTGCAGGAGGAGGTCGATGGGCAGGGGTCGACGGTGAAGCGAGGTCGATGACGCGAATTGGGAATTTGGATTTGTTCTAAGGTTTGTGGAGGATTGGTGATGCTGTTATTTTTCGGTGTGAGAGCAAAAGATAGTGAGTTCTTTTGTTGGAGAGGGAATGCATATCTCAGCTGCCGATTTGGTCTTGATGAGAGGCTAATATGTGGTTGGATTTCGTACATCTGGTGGTATTTGATCACCGCTGAACCTTTGCAAAAAGCCTGATACAGTGCGAGTATTCCAGCGACAGGCCCTCCGATGATCAAGTTTGTAAACTGGAGTTTAAAGTGGGATTAGGTGGTAAAATTGTGATTACTTGGTAACAGTAGAGGTAGACATATTTTTATCGGCTAGTGGGAATCTGTTAGGGAAAGACTCCGACCTGTCTGATTAGTTTTCGCAGATTAGGGATTTGACGAGGCAGTTAATCCCTTGATTTTAGGGTATTTGATTACTGGCCATAAATGATTGGTCAACTGCTCCCTAGTGGGTTGAGCAGAAGTGGCGGGCCTGTGGAAGGCCCACGAACTATCTTCGAGCTTAAGGATGTTCATGGAAAATGTTATCTTGTTCATGTCTGCCTCGTGACCCGCGCTGAGATTGAACAGTGGGGACCAGCCATGATTTTTTCCCGTAACACAAGCCCCCCACTATTGCAGGCGAATTCTCGGTCATCTTCGAGGAGTAGGTAACTCGTAGGGAAAAATGTGGTGGCGCAAAGACTTATTCGCTATGACGGTATCGGGCTCCCTCCGAGGGCCCAGAATTTGAGCTTGTCGAGATCGAGGCTCGAGTTATGAAGGACGAGGCATCTGGTGCGGTCCTCATTGTCGGAGTACCTAGCCAAGGGGTTAGGTCCGAAGGGGGAGTCAAGGAGAGATGAGTGATTGGCTCGGAGTCGGAGCCTCATTTCTAGGCATCAAGACGAGGACCATGTTTGTGGAGAAATTTGTGATGGCTTCGGAATCCGAGCACCATTTCGAGGTGCTAAAACGAGAGATATATTTATAGAGAAATTTGTGATGGCCTCAGATTCAGAGAACCATTTTGAGGGGCTAAGACGAGATTCATGTTTGCAGAGAAATGCGCGATGGCCTCGAAGTTGGAGCGGCATTTCGAGATGCTAAGATAAGAGCCAAGTTTGCGGAGAAATTCTTGATGGCCTCGAAGTCAGAGCGCCATTTCGAGGCATCAAGATGAGGGCAATGTTTGCAGAGAAATCCGAGATGGCCTCAGAGTCGGAGCACCATTTCGAGGCACTAAGATGAAAGTTGTGTTTGCAGAGAAATCTGCAATGGACTCAAAGTTGGAGTACTATTTTGAGATGCTAAGACGAGAGCCATGTTTGTGGAGAGATCCGCGATGGCCTCGGAGTCAGAGAGCCATTTCAAGGTGCTAAGACGAGAGCCATGTTTGTGGAAAACTCTGCGATGGTATCAGAGTCGGAGTGCCATTTCGAGGCCCTAAGATGAGAGTCATGTTTGGGAAGAAATCCGCAATGGCCTCAGAGTCGAAACACCATTTCGAGGCGCTTAGATGAGAGCCATGTTTGCAGAGAAATCCGTAATGGTCTAAGAGTCGGAGTGTCATTTCGAGATACTAAGATGAGAGCGATGTTTGCAGAGAAATCCCCGATGATCTCAGAGTCGGAACACTATTCTGAGGAGCTAAGACGAGAGCCATGTTTGCAGAGAAATCAGCGATGGCCTCGGAGTTGAAGCATCATTTCGAAATGCTAAGAAGAAATACATGTTTGAGGAGAAATCCGCGATGGCTTTGGAGTCGAAGTGCCATTTCGAGGTGCTAAGATGAGAGACATGTTTGCGGAGATGCCCATGATGGCCTCGGGGTCGAAATGTCATTTTGAGGCGTCAAGATGAGAGCCATGTTTGTAGAGAAATCTGTGATGGCCTCGGAGTCGGAGCACCATTTTAAGGTGCTAAGACGAGAGCAATGTTTGAGGAGAAATTCTTGCTGGCCTCGAAGATGGAGCACCATTTTGAGGTGCTAAGACGAGACTCATGTTTGCAGAAATATCCACGCTGGCCTTGGAGTCAAAGCACCATTTGGAGACTCTAAGATGAGATCCATGTTTGCATAGAAATTTGCGATGGCCTTGAAGTCGAGTGCCATTTCGAGGCATCAAGATGAAAGGCATGTTTGCGGAGAAATCCGTGATGGCCCCGGAGTCGGAGCGCCATTTCGAGATGCTAAGATGAGAGCCATGTTTGCAGATAAATCCATGATGGTCTCGGAGTTGGAGCGTCATTTCGAGACATCTAGACGATAGCCATGTTTGCGGAGAAATTCATGATGGTCTAGGAATCAGAGCGCTATTTCGAGGCGCTGGTCCCGATGAGATATACTAGTTTTGAATTATGTATAAAACGGTTGAGTGACGATAAACCGTTGCACATGTGACTTCACGTGACCTTTGAGTAGCCTTTTAATAATTTCACAGCTATTGAGGAGGCAGCACGTTGATATGGCTAAAAATAGGATTAAATCGGGACCGTTCACATCGGATGCGAATCTCAAAGCTCAGGGGTAAAACGGTAATTTCACCTACCAGCGGGTCCGAAGCGGGTACTGGGTCTCCTTCTCACAGATCCAATAACCCGCGAACGGATCCACTCCAACTGGGTACGGGTCTCGACCCACGACAAACCCAGCTCAGCAAGAGGAAAATCAGGGTTACTGATTTTACCAAATCAACAGGCCTGATTTGCTCTCACCGGAAATTAGGGGGTCAGTTTCCTAAACTGATTAGGAGGATTTTACTCCTATCACAGGAAATCAAATCTCTGATCAGATCCCTAATTAACTCCCCCATGGCGACTATAAATACCTCCTACCCACCACTGTGACCAGGTTAATCACTTTTTTACCTGCTTAAGTTCTTTCTTAATCTCTTCTGGTTACTGACAAGAGCGTCGGAGGGTGCGTCGCCGGGATCAATCCCGGTGTTTCGCACTTTCCTTGCAGGTGCACGGCGGGAGTCAGCAGCCCAACTCAGACGAACAGGTTCGGATCTGCTATTCAGGTTTTTCCACGAACCCACAAATTCTATCTGTTTACCCCCACACCGAAATCAGTGGTAACACACGTGATCAGGATCATTCGAGAAGTCTCATTCCTTTCTATAAGTTCACTTTCCCTTCTCATTTTATAGGGTTGTTCTCTTTCTCTTCACACCCAGAGTTTCTTTATTTAGAATGACCTTCATTTCCAACATGTCTGCCATTCAATCTTGTGGCTCGGCTTCATCCTCTAGCCAGGGCGATTCGTCTTCGGGATCTTCTGGTCAGTCAACCTCGTAGGAGGAAGAAATCTCTTGGCCAAGGCCAACACGTATTCCTTCTTCAAAAGTGGATGTTAAGATTGTGTCAAGTTCAGGTCCCCAAAGGGATGAGCTCGATCGTATTGAGGGGATGGTGGATATCAGAAAATCTCGGGGGAGTCCCGAGAGGGAGGAACGCGAACCCTCCACCACACTAGAGACCAGAAATGATTGGGAGAGTCACAGGCGGGCGACGGGATGATGATGAGGATGAAGAGGAAGAAACTGAGGGAATTCGCTAGGAGGCAATGGAAGAGGTCAAACAAAAGGGGATTCCTCGTGTTCGAGAAGTAAGGACCCTATCGCTTGGCGACAATTTAACTATCCCTCCTGCTCGCTAGCCTCAGGAAAGAAGAAGAAGTCTAATATTTCTCCTGACAAGAAGTACGTGTCGATGGCATATGAGCACGAAGGAAGCTTAGCCCGACTGTCCATGAGGCCAAAACCCATCTGGATGTATCCGCATGATCTACAAGATGAAGTTCACTTCAGTGTTTTGCCGTCATCACCTAACAAGCTGAAGATCGACGCTGACGAGACGAAGAACATCATGGTAGGTGGCGGCCTCGACCTCCTCCGGTCGGCATATCGGATTCCCCTACAGTTCGAGCTAATTCTCCCAAATGCTAGTGTTCGGCCAATAGACAACCACTCGGGGTGGTTCTGTATGTTTAACCCCGATGCGTTTGCTTCGGGCCTACGTCTCCCTCTCCACCCATTTATCAAGGAGGTTTTGAGTAAGGCAGGAATAAGCCTTACGTAATACGGGCCGAATTCTTGGAAGCATCTTACTAGCTTCAACATGCTTTGCACAGAGAAGAATGTTCCTTTGAAGCTCAAATACTTTCGTACGTTCCTGGGGTTGAGCACCCTCCCAGGGTATCAACGTCGATGGTATATCTATCATCGCCACAAGTACCGGGTGGTGTATAATCACCCCGACTCCATCAAGGAGTGGAAGTCCAAAAAATTTATTGTCTATAGTCCCGAGTTTTGGGATATACCCACTAGATGGTCATATGGGTATCCATCGAAGAAGAACCCGAAGCTTAGGGACTTGACTTTGGAGGAGTATACTGAGTTTTCAAGGTTGTTCGAAAGTGGAAACTATATAGACTGGACAAAAGTGGCGGAAGGAATGTTGTCTAAGTGTGGCCTGAGCCCCTTCGTTCCTTATAAGTCCTTTCTCCCCGTCCTTGCTTTTTTTTTCTTATTTGATGCTAACACATTTGTTCTCTTTCAGCCGTAGTTGACGACGTTGATGTCGTGATCCCGGAGTCATCAAGCATAAGGGTCGAGGACCCCAAAGGTAAGAGGGTCACCGTAGCACTTCCGGAAGGACGGCCGGACAGAGCGAAGAGATAGAAGGCCCTGAAAATTCACGACCCAGAGGATAATCTGAGAGACCAACAGAGCGAGAGGTCGCTGAGGGCCACAGAATTGGCAGTCACCCCTCCCACTATTCCACCCGGTGCTACAAGTCTTCCTGGTCAGATCGAGGAAACCTTCAGGCCTGATTGGTCCGTGAAGGTGATAAATTCTCTAATGGAGTCCCGAGTGGCTCTCAAAGTGGACAACATTGCCCCGCCGAGGGGAAAGGAAGGCTCTCAATCGGGAGACCACTGCCTCGAGCTGTCTGAGGTTCGTCGGAAGCTCTGTCATGGTAGGTTTTTAACGTAGGTTGCGTGTTTCCTTTTTTGCATTTGGGATTTTTTCTGAGTACTTTGTCTTCCCGGAGGCCATGCTCTATGGGGCAGAGATGAAGAGGCAGTACGGACACCAACTTATGTGCACCGTTTGGAGATCTCAACAGCTCGAAGCGATGTAACAGGATGAGAAGCTTCGTGCCGACACGCTCAAAAAGAGAGTGAAGGAGTTGGAGGGCAATGTCACTGTCGGGCCCGTGGACCAGGAGATTCTGATGGGTGGGAAATAGGCTTGTGAGGTGGAGCTTGCAAAACTGATGGCGGAGCTCGTAAGTTTTGAGGACCAGATAATAGTGGGGAGGGGGGGACCGGGGCTATAAGCAGGCCCTCGAACACGTCAGTCAAAAATATCCCGGCCTGGACCTCAGTTCCCTATATTTGGGTGTTGTCAGCGCTACCGATGGGCGAGTGGCGGTCAGGGACAAGAATCCTCACTTGTCTTTCCGGGAGGTGTCTCCTTGACCTGAGAAAGTTTCTTTTCCTGTTTTTTTTTGTACTGATGCCGATCGCGGACTGGCCACCTCCCCTTGTAACTACCTCGTTAAATAAGAACTCATTGATTTTTTGACAATCTTGTGTTTCACACATTCGTCCAAGTCTTAAGTTGTCTATTTTATTGATTCAGATCATAAGGTACGAGCCTCGGGAAAGCGAGTATGAGGAAAAGGTCTGAGCCCTCTGAGGTAGGTTGCACGCGGCCGAGGACACCATCATCCGTATTTAGAAGGAAGCAAGCAACAAGCAGAGGGCGTTCACGTACCATATCCGAAGGTCACAGGGGGTGGCAGAAGAGTTGGCTCGATTGAAAGCATCTATCCCTGATATCCATTTGGCTCTCACCCGAGCTGACTTGAGCGTTCCCCTTGGCCTCATCAGAGGGTAGTCTTTAGACTTCATCTTCCGGCGGATGCTTGTGGAGAAGGACTTGGAGATATATTGGTTGAGGATTAAGCTCGGGAATGTGAGCGCAACTTCTAGCTTTTGGAGTCTGTTCTTATCATGCCTCGCTTCTCAAAATACGGAATACAAGTACGTAACGTAGGCCCAGCGAATGATGTAAACACCATCCATAAGCTATACCAGACTATTTCAACAATATGAACAATAAACACAGCCACACAAGAAAGATATAATCACATGAATCAAAAATAACCTTCAATAATAATGAAATAATCCAAAATAATATCCAACATAATTTCCAATACCTGGGAAATATAAATAAACGACGGGACAAAAGCCCAAAAAAAAGTATGTTATCACGACAATGTTCAGTGGAAACAATTCTAGCAATAAAGTAAACTAAGCAGCGCAATCTTTGGTTCCATCTCCTAAAATCGTTGCTCACCAATTTCTGCTGGTAAAGATCCTTCGGTACCTGTAAATTCTTGATCTAAAAAGAAATAAAATAATGTCCTTAGAGCAAGTCATGGACAGCAAGTAGAGAAAGCAGGGAGTAATAGGAACATAGTATATGAAAGAAAAGGGATGGGATCAAAGTCCATAACAAAGACAAAGATTGGCAATAATATCAAAGTTCTATATTTAAGTATGCATTTAATTAGTAATGTCAATTAAAGTTCTATATTGATGACGATATATACAGGATCAAGCATGAGATATCAAATGCGGGTTATTAATCATTTTATTAATCTACCTAGTACACGTACTACTGCGTCCCATGTGTTCTATACCATAGGTTCGGTGCAAGAAAACAGTGAACGCTTTAGACTGATGGTGAATTCACGGATTGTGTACTCGGTAATAAGATGACAAGATATCATGATAGCGTGATCACACAATGACAAGCATTTCTCCACCTTCCATGTAATAAACCATGCAAGCAAGAAGGCCTTTACCGAGTACATTTTCCGATCGTTCACTACTAAGTCAACCCATTATACCTCGGCTTGTTAACATTTTATTTCATCCTATGTGAGCATGTAAGAGGGTTTCAGGGTTGTATTATGCTAGGTGTGACTAATTCTACTCGTTATAGACAAATAGAGAAGCAAACATATTAATAAAACACAAATCACACAATCTGGACAGCATGACGTTGCTGTACAAAAATACAGATTACCGCTACTACAGAAAGAAAAATCTGGATCCGTCAGAAATTCTAGAAACTAGACTCTCTGCCGGTTCCAGCGAATATATATACGACATATAAAATTTACAGAAACTAGGTCGAAATTCCTATTCTTTCCAGATTTTATGTTCAGACAACAGGTTATAGATTGTATAAATACATATGAAATAGGTCAGAAAACTCATCAATTAAATCTATGAAAATTCAGGGTGGTTCCTACACATGTCTATTCCCAGCCAAATTAATCTCATATTTTAATTTTACTGTTATCATGTTCTATTTATTTGGAAATTCAGACCCAGCTTTACTAAAAATAAGATATCTCACATATTATAACTCGGAATTCAAATCCGTCAAAATTTCTGGAAAATAGACTCATGGGGCTATAATTCATATTCAGAAAATTATTTCAAATTACAACACTAAATCTAATACAAAAAGACACAAACAGCAGGCCAGAAAATAATTTGATATTAATAGGCAACAACTTTATCATACAACCATATAGTTCATGTTAATTAATAATCAAAGTGTTATTAGATGTTTAACATGCAGATTTCTAGATTTAAGATGCAATTTCATAGTCATGGTAATCAATTCATTAAATCAAATTGAATCGACATATTCAATTCATCAAATAATCCTATAACATGGATCTAGTTATTTTTCATGTAAATGTGCATATGCAATGTGCAAGAGGGGCTAGATTTTAAATCAAAGATGTAGGCACGATGTTAAAAACATATTGGGTTAGCTCGTGTAAACCCTCAATATACTTAAAGGAATTCAAATAGCAATATGATAAAAAGGATTGGGATCTACATGCAGAGATCAAAGAATCTTGAACACAATAATAAAGGGGTTCAAGAAGAGACTTGCCTGTTAGATGATAATTTTGAATATATCAGAATAACGGGATGAGAATCCCGGGCGACGAACCACGAACAGAAAATACGGAAACACGTGCGAGCTATGTGCAACTACACACACAAACAACAACCAAACAATTCCAACCAGCAACACAACATCTTCAATCCAAATGCCAAACACCCAATGCACCAATACTCAACGATCCCCTATGTCACCAAAGCAACTAGCGAAGAGAGGTAAGGGAGAGAAGGGGAACGGCGGCGACTGAGCGACAGCGACACTCGAGGGGTGCTCGGGGGTGTGGCGAACGGCGACGCTTGCGGTCGAGGAGCAATGCAGTGATGAGGGACAGTCGGGGGGGGGGGGTCGATACTTTGTTTCTTCACCGAAATAGAGGAATGGGATTGCGGGGGTTCGGGTGCTCTGGACGACAACAAGGATGATGAGGGGGGTCACCGGTGGTTGCGGGGACAGCGGAAAAGGTGAAGACGGTGGTCGACGAGGTGGTGGTGGTGATCAGAGACGATGGCGATGGGTTCACGAAGATGAGGGGAGGATGAAAACGACGGGGCGACGAGATGGTGGTGGCGAGGGCGGAGCAAGGGCGACGGCAAAGTCGAGGATGGTGGAAGGGCGACGAGAGATCGAAGGGCGGTGGAGGACTTGTGCGGTGATGGGTTCTGGCGAAACAGAGAGAGGGTCGTGGGTGAGGAGAGAGAGAGAGATTAGAGATTAAAATATTAGGGTTTAAGGGTATTTAAATAGGAGATTGAGATGTGGGGTTTTGGGTTACGGGTTAACGGGTTTAGGGTACGGGTTTAGGTTCCAAAAAGAGAAAAACAAATATAGATCAATGAGATAGACATATAGCGGATCAATTCAAACTCAAACACGAAAGAGCAAAATTTGCAGTGAGCCAAAAATAGCAGAATTCAAGCCAAAAGAGTACGGAATGATCAAGAGAGAATAAATGAGCCCAAAAAAAAAAAATATTCATTATTAAAAGGAAATTCGGATACAATAATCAAGAAAAGAAAATAAAATACAATAAAAATCCAAAATAGAAAAATAGGGGTTACAGTTCTCGAGACGGGACCTATATCCGGAGACCCGTTCCTTACTGGGAGCGCCCGGGGACTCCCAAAGTGTAGTCGCTAGATCTTCCAATGTTTCAAGCATCTGAGGGAGACTCAAATTGTCGGGGTTAAGGGCCCGTCTCTCAGGGAGAGACGTGGTGGAACTGGGATCAGGGTCTGCCAAAGGGGACCCCGATTAGGGCCTTCCGGATTGAGTTTGTAAAGGCTTATGTAACCCTGATAATGTAACATATTTTTCGGAAATAAAGAATGTTTTGTTCATGTCTTGATTCTTATCGATGTGTGTTGGTAATCGAAGCACTAGGCATAATGCATGAGCCACGTTGCGGAGAAGCCCGCGATGGCCTCGGGGTCAGAGTGCCATTTCAAGGCGTCAAGACGAAGACCATGTTTGCGAAGAAATCTATGATGACCTCAGATTCGAAGCACAATTTTGAGGAGCTAAGACGACAGCCATGTTTGCAGAGAAATTTGTGATGGCCTTGGAGTCAGGCACCATTTCGAGGTGCGAAGATGATAGCCATGTTTGCAGAGAAATCCGTGATAGCCTCGAAGTCGGAGCACCATTTTGAGGGGCTAAGACGAAAGCTATGTTTGCGAAGAAAACTGTGGTGGTTTCAGAGTCATAGCCCCATTTTGAAATGCTTAGATGAAAACCATGTTTGCTGAGCACTTGCGTGCTTCACGTGCGTGCTCATGTGACGTCGCATGCTCGCACAAGTTCGATGTCCCCTTTCCATTATATATAGACTCTCTTGTCCTTCATTTCTCATTGATTGATTCTCTTGATAGTTATCTTCAGCACCATTGCTTCCTCTTCCTTGTTTTCCTCTGACAGACAACCATGGTTTTGGAAAAATTTTCTTAGGGCTAGGCATGCTGCTCTAAAGGGCGAGGAGAAGGCTAAGGCAGAGGCAGAGACGAGGGCGAAGGTAGAGGCTGAGACGAAGGTGGTGACGGAGGCTAAAGCGGATGGATAGAAACTTCCTCCTTTCCCGGGATAGGAAAAATTTTCGAGAAAGAGGAGAACCAAAGACGTCGACCACTCGAGGAAAAAAGCGACCAAAGATGTTGAGAAGGAGGTCCCGAAGCCTAAGGCCGCATCCTTGTAAGAGGCCGTGGCGACCCGATGCCTCCCCCACTGGCGAAGGTATGGGCGTCTTCCTGGTCTGTCACGGAGGTGGACTTGTCGACCGATCACCCTAATGCACTGCAGGTGGTCGACCGCCTCGTCACTCCCCACGATTGGAAGGCTCTAGTGAAAGAGTCAGAGGACGAGGTTTACACTCGTTGGGCTTAGGCTTCATTCTGGTGAAGGACCTGTTCGTCGTTAGCTTCTTGACCCACATCTTTTTTTACTTTGCTAAAAGTGTTCTCATTTTCTTGTAGGCAGCCATCAGTGGGGGAGAACTGAGGTGGAGGCTCGATGCGCTTCTCAGGCGCATTTCGGGTGACCTAGGCAAGCAAGAAGGAGTTGTTAGTTCGGAACTCTGACCCCTGGCAGATAATAAATGGGTTGAAGGAGGACCTTGCGAGCGAGAAGAAGGCTCAGGGAGAGCTGTTAGTCGAGAAAGAGAAGCTGGTTGAGGAGAAATTGGTGTGGCGGGCGAAGAAGAGAGAGATGATGAAGAAGTACGATGAGACTG
Source organism: Hemerocallis citrina (assembly GCA_017893485.1). NCBI lineage: Eukaryota > Viridiplantae > Streptophyta > Magnoliopsida > Asparagales > Asphodelaceae > Hemerocallis > Hemerocallis citrina. Next base: position 239,528,378 of record CM030364.1, on the reverse strand, counting down.
TGCTGCGTGTGATCTGGACCCAGGACAAAGGGTATGACCGTGCCCTTGAGCATGTCAGAGCTTGTGTAACCCATGTTTTTCACTTTCTGTATTTCGAGTGTATTTTTCAGGGTAAGACGTGGTGGAACTGGGATCGGGGTCTGCCGAAGGGGACCCCAATTAGGGCCTTTCGGATTGAGTTTGTAAAGGCTTATGTAACCCTGATAATGTAACATATTTTCCGGCAATAAAGAATGTTTTGTTCATGTCTTGATTCTTATCGATGTGTGTTGGTAATCGAAGCACTAGGCATAAGGCATGAGCCACATTGCGGAGAAGCCCGCGATGGCCTCAGGGTCGGAGTGCCATTTCAAGGCGTCAAGACGAAGACCATGTTTGCGGAGAAATCTATGATGACCTCGGATTCGGAGCACTATTTCGAGGTGCTAAGACGAGAGCCATGTTTGCGGAGAAATGTATGATGGCCTTGGATTCAGAGCACCATTTCGAGGTGCGAAGACAATAGCCATGTTTGTGGAGAATTCCGTGATAGCCTCGAAGTCGGAGCACCATTTTGAGGGGCTAAGACGAAAGCTATGTTTGCAAAGAAAACTGTGGTGGTTTCAGAGTCATAGCCACATTTTGAAATGCTTAGATGAAAACCATGTTTGCTGAGCACTTGCGTGCTTCACGTGCGTGCTCATGTGACGTCGCGTGCTCGCACAAGTTCGATGTCCCCTTTCCAATATATATAGACTCTTTTGTCCTTCATTTCTCATTGATTGATTCTTTTCACTGTTATCTTCAGCACCATTGCTTCGCCTTCCTCATTTTCCTCTGACAGAGAACCATGGTTTTGGACGAATTTTCTTGGGGCTAGGCGTGCTGCTCTAAAAGGCAAGGAGAAGGCTAAGGCAGAGGCAGAGACGAGGGCGAAGGTAGAGGCTGAGACGAAGGTGGTGACGGAGGCTAAAGCGCATGGGTAGAAACTTTCTCCTTTCTGAGATAGGAGGAATTTTCGAGAAAGAGGAGAACCAAAGACGTCGACCACTCAAGGAAAAAAGCGACCGAAGATGTTAAGAAGGAGGTCCCGAAGCCTAAGGCTGCATCCTCGAAGGAGGCCGTGGCGACCCAATGCGTCCCCCACTGGCGAAGGTATGGGCGCCTTCCTGGTCTGTCACAGAGGTGGACTTGTCGACCGACCACCCTAATGCACTGCAGGTGGTCGACCGCCTCGTCACTCCCCGCGATTGGAAGGCTCTGGTGAAAGAGTCAGAGGACGAGGTTTACACTCGTTAGGCTTAGGCTTCATTCTGATGAGGGACCTGTTCTTTGTTAGCTTCTTGACCCACATCTTTTTTACTTTGCTAAAAGTGTTCTCATTTTCTTGTAGGCAGCCATCAGTGGGTGCGAACTGAGGTGGAGGCTCGATGCGCTTCTCAGGCGCATTCAGGTGACCTAGGCAAGCGAGAAGGAGTTGTTAGTCCGGAACTTTGACCTCTGGCAGATAATAAATGGGTTGAAGGAGGATCTAGAGAGCGAGAAGAATGCTCAGGGGGAGCTGTTAGTGGAGACAGAGAAGCTAGTTGAGGAGAAATTGGTGTGGCGGGCGAAGAAGAGAGAGATGATGAAGAAGTACGATGAGACTGTGCTGCGTGTGATCCGGGCCCAGGACAAAGGGTATGACCGTGCCCTTGAGCATGTCAGAGCTTGTGTAACCCCTGTTTTTCATTTTCTATATTTCGAGTGTATTTTCCTTTCCCATGTATTTGATTCAGCTTGTATTTCTTTTGAACTGTATATTGGATCTTCTTTTTCAATATATTCATTTATTTGATTTGTCGTCTTCTTATTTGAGTTCTCGATTCCATTGTTCGTCTATTGTTTCGTCTTCAATTGATCGAGCTATTATTTTGATCCTGTTTATTTTATTTGTTCATGCCCTACTTTATTTGTTCATCTTGTGCCCATCTCATAATTTTTGGATCACTATATTTCTTTTATTTTGTTCTATTCATACCCAAACCCTATATTCTATAATCCCATAAACCCATTTTACTCCACTACCCAATTAATAAAGCCCAAAACCCGTTTACTCTAGCTCTACCCGTTACCCAACATCCAAACCCATTGCAGCCATGCCGTTACCCCTTCACGTGAAACCCTAAACCCTGCTCACGTATATATACCCATATACATCCCTGTCACCTTCAACCCTAGTGCCGCTCTCCCTTCCTCGTCCCTGTGCTCCCGCTCACCCCCTACCTCCTGTCTCTCTGTGCCAACCTCTCTGTTCCCCTGCCCTGTGCTCTGCCCTTCACCACTGCACTCGACCCTGCTCCGCTGTGCACCTCCCGTTCAGCCAGCCCCTGCACCTAATGCCCCATTGCAGCATCGCCGCGCAGCCGCCTCTTCAGCGCGCAACCCCCCCTCGATAGTAGCAAGCCCCCGACCTTCCGCTCATCTCACCCACTGCCCTTCCTCCCGTCTGCCGTGACTTCTCCCTGTGTGTGTGCCCTGCTCTCTCTCTTCCATCTCCCGGTGCTCCCTCCTTCAGCAGCGACTGGAACTTACTGTCATCGTCGTTTCCCTGAGCATTCCCCCGTTGCCTCTTTCACGTGCGTGGGTGATCGTGTGTTGTTGCCGTTCGTAGTTCGTTGCTCGTGTGTTCGTGGATTCGTTCGTTCGTTGTGTTTGTGCCCCAGGAATTAAATCATGTTATTCTTGTTCTTGCTCCGTTCTCTTCGTCGCCTATACGATAAGTAACTTGTATTCTTTTCTTTGTGTAATACAAGTACTAAATACCGCAGGTAGTGTAGTTGTGTTCTAGAGACAATTCTTGTGTGAAACCCCTGTTATACCTTGTCTCTATTGTGTTGACCCGTCCGTAGTTGACTCATTACACATATGACATAAAATAACTTAGGGATGACCACTTCTTGTTGTGTACATGCATGTTGTTCGTGATTCATGACTTGTTGTACGATCTTATATGCTTGATGTGTTATTCATAGTATAACTTGTTGTAGACTTACTAAATACCCTATACCATGTTGCTTGGATATCTAGTATACCATATTTCATGTTTGGCTATGTTTTGGATGAGTTTCATATGATCTAGTTGATTTTGTACATGAAGGATATTTTCTGTTTTGCCGGTTCCCCATTTTTGTTCAGTATTTTAGACCATATTAAGGTAAGTGATATGGCTAAAAATAGGATTAAATCAGGATCGTTCAAATCGGGCATGAACCTTAAAGCTATCAGGGGTAAAACTGTAATTTTACCTACAAATGGGTCTGAAATGGGAACTGGGTCTTTCTTTAAAGCCTAACAACCTATGAACGGATCTGTCCTACTGGGTACGGGTCCCAACCCATTACAAACCAGTTCAGAAGGATAAAGAAGAATTCAGATTCATAATTATCCCTAAGAGGTGGTTTTAACCACTTCTATCCATCCACACTGGGAAGTAGAGATTTGTTCTTATCTCGAAACAGATCCCTAAGGCAACTATAAAAACCCCTCTCCCCTACCATAACAAGGTAATCAATATTTTTCTACATAAAGCTCTGTCATAATCTTTCTAATTACTGACAAGAGCGTCGGAGGGTGCGTCGCCGGGATCCATCCCCGTGTTTTGCACTTTTTGCAAGTTCGCAGCAGCAGCAAGAAACCAAGTAAACATGTTGGTGAAGGTCAACAGGTTTGCCTTATTCGTTTTCTCAAGAATCCACAAATTCATCTGTTTGCTCCCATACCAAAATCAGCAGCAATAGATTGGCGCCGTCAGTGGAAACCGAAAAAGCAATCCAACCTAACTTCATCAGCGAGATTAGTTTCAAGCCATGCATCCAAGAAAGAAGGGGAAGGCAGCGGTCTCCAGCCGAAGAACCACTCCTCTACCTCCTCCTCTTGCTCAAGGTGTTCTTCCTCAACAGGCCCCTCCAGGGTCTCGGGGGGCTCTCGTCGGACTCGTCCAAAGCAACATCCTCTTCAGGACCATGTCGCTGTCCACAATCCTCCAGTTGGCTCTATGGCTTCTCAAAGCCCTCCCTAGCGGGATCTCCGTCAATTGGTTGTCTACCGCCAAAAGGGGGTCGACCTCCGAACTTGCCTGAATGGATGGCGAGTCCTTGGAAGAGTCCATCAACTTGAGCACCCAGGGGTCTCAAGAGTCCAGACCCCGAACAGACCGAGGACCAGAAGATCCCCTCCCTCGAGGGGGCGAAGAGAGTCCCCTCAACGTCATCTGCGGAGAAGTCATTCTCTAGTAAGCCGAGCCACACATACGGACCGCCAAGCTGGAGAGGCACCAGTCACAAGGGCGGAGTTCCAAGATTTTTAAGAGGCCGTTCTGCAGGCCCTTAACGTCGCTACCAACCACGAGCAATGGGCACCTAGTCCTCAACTTGCCCCAAGCCGTCACCACCGCACTCCTAGTTCCTTTTCGCATGGGAAGAGTCTAGGGGCTCAGCAGAATATGATCGAAGGGAAGACTCAGTCTACCGCTGTCTCCACGAGATGGAGAGGCGCCTTGGCCGACTCGATAGAGAAGACAAACAATAGGCGGGGAATTTCTGCCCGAGCAGGCCCTCGTTCTCCCGAGCCATCATGGAAGCCCCGGTCCTGCAAAACTTCAATCCCCTTAACTTTGAATCATACAACGGGGAGTCGAACCCCTCCGACCACATCGAGAGTTTTAAAACTCTCATGATGATCCACCAGGCTTCGGATGCGCTCCTTTGCAAGGCCTTCCCTGCCATGCTGAAGGGTCCTGCGAGAGAATGGTACTCTCGACTTGCCCCGACCTCCATCTTCTCATTCGATCAGTTCGAAGGGCTCTTCCTTACTCATTTCGTGAATAGCCGCCGGGCCGAGAAAATAAGTGTATCTTTGGTGACCCTCAACCAAAGAAAGGGTGAGCGCCTAAGAGATTATGTTCGGCACTTCACTGCCGAAGCCCGGTCTATTGCCTCCCTCAACCAATCGGTAGCCTCGGCAACATTCGAACACAACGTCACTAACGCCGAACTCAAGACGTCCCTTGCTAAGAAGCCTCCTCAGGACTTTTCAGAACTCCTGCTTAGGAATGAGAAGTACATCCGAGTGGAAGAGGCTCTCAACCCCCCCACTCTAGAGGAATCATCTTTTGGGAACAAACGGAAGAATGCGAGCGAAGAAGGGTCACAGAAACTCCAGAGGTACGACAATGGACAATGCCGCTCAGCTCCTCGTTTTGAGAAGTTCACCCCCCCCTCAATGCTAGTATATCAGCAGTTCTTATGGAGGTGGACAAGGAAGGGCTACTCCGCGTTCCCCCTAGAATGAATATCCCTTGCAAGAAAAGAAACAGGGATAAGTGGTGCCGCTTTCACAGAGACCACGGCCACGACACGGATGATTGTCGGGCTCTTAAAGAGGAGATCGAAGAACTCATACAACGGGGACACCTGGCCAAGTTCGTCTGAAGAGACGGGGCCGATCTTCTGCCCCGAGGAGCCTACAAGCGAACGGAGAGGTCCGCCGAGTTCCAAGATTCCGAACCTAGGGACGTCCTCCACCTCATCCAAGGAGGTCCGATGGGGAGAGAACCGAACTCCTCCCAAGAGGCCTTCACCCTATCGTAGAAGTAGGATCTCGGTTTTCAATAAGGCCGATGCTTGTAACCCAACTAACAGTACATAATAATGGTTCGCCCCATCGTAGCGGTCATTTAGTTTATTTCAATAAAACTTAAACTTTTGTCTATTATTGCACTTGCTTCATTTCTACTTCTCCGAGTCACTTCTACGACTCGCTAAATGGTAAGTTCGGAGTCCATCCTGTCCTACAGGGCTGCTCCCACAACTTACTAAGCTCAAAAGACGAGTTCGGAGTCCAATACTTGGTTCGACGTTGCCTTAGCTGCTTTCAAACAAGCAAGTGCGGGACAACTCACCATTCGGAATTGCCCCGACAACTCGTTAACTCTCTTAACAATAAGTTCGGAGTCCAACACTTGGCTCGACGTTGCCTTAGCTGCTTGCAAACAAGCAAGTGCAGGGCAACTCACCATTTGGAATTGCTTCCACAACTATTGAACCTCTTCTCATGAAGTTCAGAGCTAAAACTCTTCCCTAGGGTTGCTCCTCAAACCTGTCTCCCAAATGGCTCTCTCCTAGAGCCAAGCTCTTTGCTCCGCTCGCTCCCAGAACGGACCTCTTCACAATGAGTTTGAAGCACGACGCTCCCCTAGAGTTGCTACTCAAACTTGTCTCTCGAACAGCTCTCTCTTAAAGCATGGAGGTGATTCTTCGTCCTACTCGTCTCCCGAGCGGTCCTCTTCTAAGCGAGTTCGGAGCTCAAAACTCTCCCTTAGAGTTGCTCCTCAAACTTGTCTCCCGAACGGCTCTCTCCTAGAGCCTGGAGGTGACTCTTCGTCCTACTCGCCTCCCGAGCGGTCCTCTTCTAAGCGAGTTTGGAGCTCAAAACTCTCCCCTAGAGTTGCTCCTCAAACTCGTCTCCCGAATGGGTCTTGCAAGGATCCTCCTAGCTCATCTTCTTAGGAGTGGAGCTCCTCTTCGAAGATTCCGGAGACAAAAGCTATTCTCAACTTGACAGATCTTCATCAAGCGGCTCAGATCTCACCACGTATTTTGGATCTACAATCCGAGCTACCGAGGTACCGAGCTGCGTATTGGGGAAAATCACTAATCCCTCATGATTCGTGCCAAATCTTCATCAAGCAGCTCAGATCTCGCCACGTACTCCGGATTTACAATCCGAGCTACCGAGCTACCGAGCTGCGTATGGGCGAAAAATCGCTAATCCCTCGTGATTCGTGCCAGATCTTCATCAAGTGGCTCAGATCTCGCCACGTACTTCGGATCTACAATCTGAGCTACCGAGGTACCGAGCTGCGTATTGGTAAAAAATCATTAATTCCTCGTAATTCATGCCAGATCTCCATCAGACGGCTCAGATCTTGCCACGCACTTCGGATCCACAATCCGAGCTACCAAGGTACCGAGCTGCGTATTGGCAAAAAATCACTAATCCCTCGTGATTCGTGCCAGATCTTCATCAGATGGCTCAGATCTCGCCACGTACTTCGATCTACAATCCGATCTACCGAGGTACCGAGCTGCGTATTGGCGAAAAAATCACTAATCCCTCGTGATTCGTGCCAGATTTTCATCAGACGGCTCAGATCTCGCCACGTACTTCGGATCTATAATCCGAGCTACCGAGGTACCGAGCTGCGTATTGGCAAAAAAACTACTAACCCCTCGTGATTCGCACCAGATCTTCATCAAACGGCTCAGATCTCGCCACGTACTTCGGATTTACAATCCAAGCTGCAGACAGAAGCGAAGATATTGCGGGCCTATTCTGACCCTCAATATGGGTGATTCTCCAACTGACTCATAAAGAGAAGTTGTAGATCTTCAAGTCAGCTTCGAAATGAGGGGTCACACTCCCCGATCGGACCTCCGTAGCACCGGAAAAGTGGATCACAACACAGCTGCTTCGAGCGTGAAAATGGCAAAAACTATTGCCTTGTGATTCGCACCATGATCGTGATTAACCGTCCAGATTGAGCCATGTGCTCGGATCTACAATCCGAACTACCGAGGTACCGAGCTGCGAATTAGCGCAAAATAACTATCGCCTCGTGATTCGCACCATGATCGTGATCAACCGTCCAGACTACTGAGGCACCGAGCAGCAAAATGGCAAAAAAATCCGTCTCAAAATTCGTGCTCAATCATGATCAACAACTCGGATTCACTGAACAAACAATGACCACCAAAAAAGAAGAAAGAGGGGAGTTAGGGGTTAACGGGTCGGGTTGGAGCCCGTTTGGACCCAAACCCGAACCAAATCCCCTTCTCCTTCAGTTTTTGGCGACAACTGCATTTCTCCTCCTCGACGAGCCGCGCATCACAGAGCTCGCGTCGTCGAGCTCTTCTCTTTGCCGAGAACCCAACTCCGTGTTCCACCTCCATCGAGCTCGCCAAGGTCGAGGCCCTCGCCGACCTCCATCATCTCCCATGCCGAGCTCTACCACTTCCTCGCCGAAGCTCGAGCTCCTCCATCGACAAGCTCCATTATCCACACTCCTCGCCATGGCCGAGCTTCAGCACCCACCAATTTTGAGCTCGCCGACCAACCACCTCGCCGATGCCGAGCTCGAGCCATCCCCTCGCCAAGCTCCTCGTCGAGCTTCACTTTTACACCTCGCCTCCGCTTCGCCGAGCTCTAAGCTCCATGCCGAGCTTGACCTCTCCATCTCCTTCGTCAACTTGCTGAGCTTCTCGTCTAGAAGAGCTCCGAACCCATCACCGCCATTAACGAGCTCCGAACTCGAGCTCGCGACCAAGCTCTGCCATGGCCAAGCTCCAACCTTTGTCTTCGCCGAGCTCCCCATCCTGAGCTCCAAAACCCATCGTCGAGCTCCACTCATCGAGTTCTTCTCCTCGCCAGAGCTCGTCTCCCCCTAAGCAAGCTCTCGTCAACTAGCTCCTACTGTCGCCGAGCTCCGACTCCGCCACCTCCTCTCCTTGCCGAGCTCCTCACCTCATCGACCTCCTTCGACGAGCTCACTTACCGTCATTCCCCATCTTCTCGATGAGCTCCCCTCGCTCGGAGAAGGCGGGAAGAGGCGCTCGGAGAAGAAGTCGAATAAGAGATCGAAGGCGTAGACGAAGCAGAGAAGGAAGAAGAACAGAGTGGGAGAAGAAGGAAGTAGGAGCAGCGAAAAAAAAGGTGCCACGTGGCGGTCAACGGTCAATGTTGACCGGCCACGTGGCAGCTTCTAGTGGGTCTGCAACGTGCGCCAAGCAACTAGGGCACCGAGCTGTTCACGGGAGAAAAACGCCCTGCTTTGTGATGCGCGCTCTCTGATCGTGATCAACGCACAGGATTATGCCACGTGTTCAGGTATTTATTAGTTTATTTATTTATTTATTTATTTATTTGAATTAATTATTTAAAAAATCTGAAAAATTAATTAAAAATCAAAAAAATTAATTTAAAAATTCTAAAAATAATTATTAATTCGGAAAATAAATTTTAAATTCTGAAAATAATAACTATTAAATTAGAATAATTAATTAAAATTTTTGATAATTAATTATTTAAATTCTGAAATTGAATAAAAAATTCAAAAAAATGAGAAAAAATTCAGAAAAATCTGAAAAAGTCACAAAAAATCCAGAAAATTCTGAGGATATTTTTAGAAATTTTAAAAACTCAAATTGACACTGTTACACCTCGAGAAAGATCCGAACTCCCTTAAGAACTCTGATAAAATCCCGTACGCCATTAGAACAACAAAACTACTCCTTAAAGACTGTAGAACTCAGTCTCCAGGAGTGGGGGGCTCTTGATATGGCTAAAAATAGGATTAAACCAGGATCGTTCAAATCAGGCACGAATCTTAAAGCTCTCGGGGGTAAAACGGTAATTTCACCTGCAAACGGGTCTGAAATGGAAACTGGGTCTTTCTTCAAAGCCCAGTAACCCATGAACGGATTTGTCCTACTGGGTACGGGTTCCAACCCGTTACAAACCAGTTCAGAAGGATAAAGAAGAATTCAGATTCATAATTATCCCTAAGAGGTGGTTTTAACCATTTCTATCCATCCACAATGGGAAGTAGAGATTTGTTCTTATTATGAAATGGATCCCTAAGGCGACTATAAAAACCACTCTCCCCCTACCATAACAAGGTAATCAATATTTTTCTACATAAAGCTCTTTCATAATCTTCCTGATTACTGACAAGAGCGTCGGAGGATGCGTCGCCGGGATCCATCCCGGTGTTTCACACTTTTTGCAGGTTTGCAGCAGCAGCAAAAAACCAAGTAAACACGTTGGTGAAGGTCAACAGGTCAACAAGTCAACAATTTTGCTTTATTTTTTTTCTCAAGAATCCACAAATTCATCTATTTGCCCCCACACCAAAATTAGCAGCAACAATCAGTATATAAAAATTAATTGTGAATATGAATTATTGAGAATTCTTTCTACTTTCCAGATTTTCTGAAAGATCTCAGTTTCAATTTATGAGTTGCAAGTTATGACTATTTTACTACAGATGTGTTTAAAATTTCAGATCCAGTTTTATACGCATTCTGTATGGTAATTTATTTTTCTACTGATGCTAAAGATAATATTTTGATCCAATATTTTTCTAGTTACAACTAGACTTGATTGGGATTAACCCCTAATTTTTGTGGATTTAATTGATAACTTTATACACAATTTTATGCTTGTGAACAATTACTATACATGCAGAATTTTCCTATTGTTCAGTAAATATACATAATTTCTGCCTGATTCTATTTGCTTTCTATAAAAACTTTTTGAATATGAATTATAGACTACTGTATCTAGTTTATCACCCTTTTGATGGATCTTTATTTCGGTTTATATTTTGTGAGATATTGCTGTTTTGGTACTGCTATGTTTATGATTCCAGATTTAGAAAACTGCCGTATCTTGCTGTTTTCTGATTTCAATTGACTATTCTATTTATGTTGGAAAATTATGAAACTTTATTTTCTGTTACTATACATACTAGGGAATACTCCAGATTTTTTTTGGATTTAATTAGTAAGTTTTTATGCTGTTTACCTGTTATTGAATACAAACTTCTGATTTCTGGCTGAACATGTTTTCTGGATTTAAACCTGTTTTGAGACTTGTTTTTGTGAAATACTATATGACTTATATATATTTTCTGGATTCAGCCGGGAGTCTATTTTCTAAATCTTCTAATGGATCTAGGTGTGAATGTTTGTAACAACGGGAATCCCAGATTTAGTGCAGTACTGTCTTGCTGTTCTGAACTAGAATTTTCGTTGTCCTAATCTTTTATGTATTGTCTTTCACCTGTACATGTTTATTTCTTTCAACCTAAACCTTTTACTTGTTTATACCATGTTATACTTGCCCTATTTGTGACACATACATGCCTGTTTGAAAATAATAATAAATAACCAAGTCGGGGTTTAAAGAAAAAGATCTAATAGTGAAAAATACAGAAACGTGTACTCGGAAAGGGATCTATAGATCCTTGATACTTGAGGCTTGATACTTGATACTTGAAGCTTGATACTTGATACTTGAGACTTGTCCCTGAGTACATTGCCCTCTATGATCTACTATGAAATCTAAAACGAAATTATTTGAATGTAGCAACCATGTGGTAAAAACCTAGAACGCATGAAGTGCTACCTAGATAGAAATAATACAAGACTTGAAAAAACATGATCACTTGACACTTGTTACTTGTTACTTATTACTTGTACATGATACATGATTACTTGATACTTGTTACTTATACTTGATTATTGACACTCGTAACCTGTTACTCGTTAGCTGTTTACTTGATACTTGTTTATTTGACCCTTGTTACATGCCACTTGTACTAGTTCATCTTACCATACTAGTTGTTATATTTTGTTATCATGTCTATTCCATGCTATGCTTACTTCTGCTGTTACCCTATATTTGTTTATTTTTTTCCTGTACTTGTGCCTGCACTACAAGCGGCCCGTAACTTACATTGACGGGCATTTTGTTTTCTTTTTCTCTTTCTGCAATTTGCTAAATTGTAGATTTTGGAGATCAGCTGCCATATGGTGTAGGTGATATGAGATTCTAGATGTTGGAGTTTTGCTATCATTATTTATTTCTTGTTGCTTATCTTGAATAATTGTACTTGGTTACATGGATTATTTTGTATTGGGCAATGTGACCCAGAATTCTTGACTTGTTCAGATCTGATTTATTTGAGAATATTAAATTTGTTTCAAGTAAATTCATGTTGGTATTTTGATTCATATATGCATGCATGGTTGACTTCTCTTGCTTCCTACTCTGATTATTCTTGTACCGTTGTAAAGATCCTGACAGTTTATGGATGATGAAAATTATTTGCTGGGCTTAGTCACGTATCCGTATTCCGTATCCTCTTTTGGGAAGTGAGGCGTGACAGCTTGTTACCCAGACCTTAACCATGGGGGATTGTCTTTCGATGAGATGATAGAGGAGCTCGCCTAATCTGCTGGGGGGAGAGGCACGGCTAATGACAAGTCGTTCAACATTGCTCCTGGGTCAAAATAGATTCCTTCCGCTCCTACCTTGAAGAAGGGATCCTCCTCCAAGTACTAGACATGGGTTGTTTCTGTTTTTTTCCTTCTTGCGGATTGGTCACCGCTCTTGTACTTAATTTTTGTTAATGTATAAAACGTGTTTGAACTCCTTTGCTTTCTACCTTCTGACTTGGGATCCTACATCTTGCCCCAAGCTTCTAAGCTGCGGGGCCAAATACCTTGGACCTCCCTCTAGGCAATGTCGGTCTGGGGTATCAGTTTTGCTCTTGCTTTCTTACAGTTGCGTGAATCATCACGTGGGCTTGCTTATGTCACCTTTATAGGAATCGATGTGACTGTGGATCTTGGAAGTTGGCACGTTGACTGCACGTGAGCTATTCGGGATGACTGCTGTTCTGAGATACGAGGTGACTATAGAAGTGTTTTAGGTGTTGCTATCTTTGTTTTGTGTTTGATTTGCAAACTGCTAATTAGTCACCGCTGCTCTTACAATTATCTTCCATTCAATAAAAAGTATATTTCCTTGATAATCTGTTTACTGTATGAATAGACTTCTCATTGGGCGAGTGGATCCAACCTATAGCGAGCATAATGCATCCTGGGAGTAAGGTTGTGAAATGAACGAGATGGTACGCTGTCCGTCGAAGTCCAGCTCGAGAAATAGCCCGACTATGGACCGTCCGAACTATTATACAAACCAAACTTGAACAAATTATTAGGTCTGATGCTTTACTGAGTTCGGTCCGTCCGAACAAACATAGCCTTCCGGTTTTATAACGAACCGAGCTCGGACAATAAAAAAAATTTCCGACCTGGACCGAGTCGGACATAAGCGAATCTGAGTAGAATTTCGGTCTGATCTTGAACATGTGGTTGTCCGATCCCGTCCGGTCTAATTTACAGCCCTACCTGGGAGCCTGTAGAAAGATCAAAGATGGATGGCCTTGTCGAAAGGTGGGGCCCAAGACATTTTCCTTAATAGGAATCTCCACAATCTATTTGGGGTCAGAACAACACTTTGAGGTGCTAAGATAAGAGCCATGTTTGCGGAGAAACCCGCAATGGTTTCCGAGTCGGAGTGCCATTTCGAGTCGCAAAGGCGAGAGCCATGTTTACGAAGAAATCTGCGATGGTCTCAGAATCAGAGCGCCATTTTAAGGTGGTAAGACGAGAGCCATGTTTGCAGAGAAATTTGCGACATCCTAGGATTCGAAGTGCCCTTTCGAGACGTGAAGACGAGAGCCATGTTTGCGAAGAAATTAGTGACAGCCTTGGAGTCGGGGTGCCCTTTCGAGGTGCAAAGACAATAGCCATGTTTGCGGGGAAATCCTTCAAGGGCCTCAGAGTCGGAGGACCCTTATGAGGCACGAAGATGAGAGCAATATTTGCGGAGAAACCCGCGATGGTCTCGAAGTCGGAGCACCATTTCGAGGTGCTAAGATGAAAGCCATGTTTGCGGAGAAATCCGTGATGGCCTCGGAGTCGGAGTGGCCTTTTGAGGCGCGAAGTTGAAAGCCATATTTGAGGAAAAGTCCACAATGGTCTCGGAGTTGGGGAGCCCTTTCGAGGTGTGAAGACGAGAGCCATGTTTGCAGAGCAATCCTCAATGGCCATGAGGTCTTTGAGGCGCGAAGGCGAGAGCCATATTTGCATAAAAATCTGCCATGGTCTTAGAGTCGAAGCGTCATTTCAAGGTGCGAAGGTACGAGGCATTAACCTTGCAATTTTTTTTGAATTTCAAAAGAAATTTAATTTTATTTGTTGTTCACTGAAAGACGAGCACTTATTACATTTGCTAGCTTCTAGGGCCTCATGACAAGTACAGACCGCTGAGGGCCCTCATGGAACTTCATCAAGTGTTCAGCATTCCAACTTCTCTTGACTATCATGCCTCCCGGGTCTTCAAGTCAGTACGTGCCAAGGCGTACCACTTTGTAGACCCTATACGGGTCTTCCCAATTGGGAGCTAACTTTCCCCTTTTGCTAGGTTCAGAGTTGTCGAGCCTGCTTAATACTAGATCACCCTCTTTAATGTTGGTCGATTGGACCTTTCTGTTGTAGAACTATTCTATTCGTTGCTAGTAGAAATTCCTTCTAATAGCTGACCTTTCATGAACTTCGTCAAGGAAGTCCACGTTGGCTTTGAGGCTGTCCAAGTTCAACTCCTCGTTAAAGCTCATAATCCGTGGAGAAGGCAGTTTGACTTCCAGAGGAATTACAGCTTCGGTTCCAAAGGTCAGGTTGAAAGGTGACTCGCTCGTCAGAATCCTCTTGGTCATTCGGTAGAACCACAACACACTGGGTAGCTCATCAACCCATAGCCCCTTGAGGGACTTGTCCAATCTGTTCTTGAAACCATCGAGCATCTAACGGTTGGCGTTCTCAGCTTGGCCATTGAACTGGGGGTGCAAAATTGAGGAGAACCTCTGCTGAATTCCCAGGTCCTCACAGAATTTGTGCAGAGAATTGGGTGCCATTGTCGGTGACGAGGATCTGAGGGATCCCAAATAGGCAGATGATGTGTTTCCAAAAGAATTGTTGGGCCTGATGCACGGTGATAGTAGCCAAAGATTCTGCTTTGACCCAGTTCGTAAAGTAATCGATGACCACAATTAGGAAATGCCTTTGACCTTTAACTTTGGGAAACGGGCCGACCAGATCCATCCCCCACATGGTGAAGTGGGCTGGACTAGCCAGTGATTTAAGCTCGGCCCGTGGAACGTGCTTGACTGAGGAGAACCTTTAGCATGGACTGCATTTCTTGACAAGATCTTGAGGATCCTGTAAGAGGGTCGGCCAATAGTAACCGTGGTTGAGTACTTTTCTTGCAAGCGATTTGATACCCATGTGGCTACTTTCAGTCCCCTTATGCAATTCTACGAAGGCGTACTTGGCTTCCTCTGGGGTCAGGCATCAGAGGTAGGGTCTCCCGTCAGCTATCGTGCATGACTTCTTCAAGATCACATCTTTGACGAGTACGAACCTCTCGGCCCTGACCTGGACCTTTCTTGCTTCAGACGGATCCTGAGGTAGTTTACCATTTCTTAAGAAGTTCATGATCAGATCCATCCATGTTGCTGGAGGCGTTGGCGACTGGAGACAGAGAACTTCGGGGTCATCCTTGTGGATGCTCGGTCGAACGAGGACTTCCACCAAGACTGTGGGGTCAAGACCCTCGTAGGAGGAGGATGCGCCAACTTGGATAACGCGTTAGCCCGGCTATTTTCTTCGCACAAATTTTTGACAACCAAGGCTTCTTTGAAATCGGCCAAAAGGAGCCAGATGTGTGCCAAGTAGTGGACCATTCAGGTGTCACGAGCCTCGTAGCCCCCCAAGACTTGATTAACCAAAAGTTGGGAGTCTCTGAAGGCTTTGATCCTTTTGGCCCCAGCTTTGCCGGCCAAGAGGAGTCCGGTGATTAGTGCCTCATACTCTGCTTCGTTGTTGGGGCCTAGAAAGTTGAGGCATTGAGTATTGGAGGACGAAGTAGTCCGGGCCGTTCAGTATGAGGCCGGCTCCACTTCCTTCTTCACACGACGAACCATCTACATAAAGTTCTTATATTGGCTCTGTAACACCCCGAATTCCAAAACATACTGAATTCGAGTTCCACAGGATCTTTTCACTTCACTTCATACAATTTTACAAGGGAAATAAAACTTTACTTTACATCAGAGTTACATTACATTAACATTTGTACAGCTGATGTGAATATTTGCAAGTGTACAAAATCGCAACAAGTAGTATAGTTAAGTGAATAGAGTGTCGAACCCATAGGGACTAATTATTTTATTGAGTACCAAAATTACTAGATGAATCACTATTTGGAAGATCGAAGTTTCAATAAAGAATTAAACAACTAAATTAATTTAATCTAAAGAAAACTAACTAAATTAATGAAGAGGTAGTGGGATGTGAAATTTTTGTGATTTGTTAATAGCAAAATTAATTCTAGGGTTTTTGATTTCACCTAGTTTATCGAACACAATTTATAACTCAATAAGAATAAAGAATTTATTTTTCCAAGTTGTAGACCGAAATCCCCAAATTATTCAATGCTTTCTCTTGAACAATACCAAAAATATCTCCAACTAACAGTTTGTCATATCTCTATGCAAATTTAATTAATCGAAGACTCATTAAGTTTTGTGGATTTCTTAACGGTCACATCAATCGCGGTAAATCATCTCTAATTTGGTTTAAATGAACTAATATGATTTTTAGTTAGTTTAATTAATTTTAAACTAATTAATTTCATTTTTGATTTATTTTTAAATCATAATTCCTGATTTTATTTTGTGTGTCAGGTGAAGGGGAGAAGAAAAAGAAGCAAAACAAAAGAAAAGAGCAAATTAAAGAAAGAATAAGGCTTTTTCTGCAAAAGAAAACCTTAATTCTCCTATCCGTGCCTATAAATAGAAGAGCAAACAAGAAGAGAAGGCAGCGCTTAACGAAGGCGCGACAGGGAAAACGCAAGAGAGAAGAGCAGGAGAGAGGGGCAGAGCACTGACGTCAGGAGGCTGACGTGGCGGCGGGTCCCAGAGGCGCAGAAACAACAGAGGATAGCTCCTGGTGCAGTACTGACGTCAGCAAGCGCTGACGTGGCTTGGCATAGTGTTCACGATAGAAAAACAGAGAGAGAGAATTGATTACTTTAGCGACATGCTTTTAGAGGCGATTGGTTTGTAATTTCTTTTACAAAAGCAGACCCTTTTTGTATCTCTTTTCTTTCTCTAATTTTTATTATGCAATCCAAGACAATATTTGTTAGTTGCAAATTGATTATGAACTAAATTTATTTTTCTAGGTCTTTGATGTAGCCTAGTTTTGATAACACAATTTTAATTCCATATTATTTTTCTATTTTTTTCATGGTTGTGTGTTTGATTTTTATTCTTAATGCGTACAATTGGTGGACAGACGATTGTATGATTTATTGGATCATGGAGAGACCGAGAGATAATTTGTGATTTAGAACTATAAAATTATTTATTGTACTTTTAGCTCAATTAGCAAATTAAGATTCAACAAAATGATAAAAAATAATAAATCAATAGTTTTGCTTTGTTTGTTGATTTTTTACCGAAAATCTTCACATTTTTTCATCAAAAATCTTATTTCTTCAAAAATAATTAATTACTTGAAATCTTATGGAAATAAGATAAATTATAACACAATATAAACGAAAAATAAGCAATTTTAATGGGTAAATGAGTACAAATATTTGTATAAAAATTAGACACATCAAATACCTCCAAACTTAAGATTTTGCTTGTCCTCAAGCAAAAAGTGAAATTATGAATAAGGGAATAATAATGAGTAATAAGCTCAACCCATCACACTAAGAGATCTCTTCATGCAAGCATCAAAATTTCAATTAAAAATATAAACAATAGCAAATAAAGTAAAACCAAGCATACTCACTTTCTCCAGTGCAATTATTTATTCATAATTCCAAACCCAATCATATTTGTCATGCAATTAATGTAATTATAGTATGTAACAATTTCATCTGTGATTTCTCCTTCTCATTACTACAAACCGAGTAGCAAACTAGAGGGTTTTTTTAAAATTTTTTTATTTTTTTAGTCTCTCTTCTCTAAGTTGTCACTTGCCTTTTGACGCGAATGCAAACATTTGTGACGAATTCACCCGGTTACTCAACAAGTCACAAACTCAAAGTGCTTTGCATACTTATATTTCAAGTTGCCGTTTGACGTAAAAGTAAATATTGGTGATGAATACCCCTAGTTACTAAGCAACTCAAAACATTGGAGTAGATTGAATTTTTTTTTCATTATTACTCTATTTACTTAAACTCTGTTTAGGACTAGATCAAAGGGGATAATCACAAAAAAAAAAAAACATCACATTTTTCTTTTATGTATAATCACATGACTCACACAATTTTGTCAGGAATTGTGAAATTCAATAATCCTAAAGTAAATAAGTATGCTTAATCTTGTTTTATAAGCAATTGTTAATCCTAAAAAAAATTATTTCATTGCTTAGCACAATAAAGAACCCAACAGTGTAATGGTGAGCCTAATTGAAATCCCTTTTATTTTGTTTTTTTCTTTTCAAAAATAAATAATAAATTTGTAAACCTTCCCCCCAAACTTGAATATCACATTGTCCTCAATGGGAAAGGAAAAGAAAAACAAAAAGAATGCAAAAAGTTCAGAATTTCTCCCCTGATTCGTCTTAAAATTTCTGCACGAGCGGCGTTCAGTATTTTTGTAATATCTGGAGCTGTAGATGTCCAAATGGACTGATTCTTTTTTTGCTAAAAAGCTAAGACAATTGTTTACAATTTCTCTTTGAATCAGTTTTCCAGATTTTGACTTCATACTTCTAAAAAACAGCCATCAATGTAGGTGTATAAAATAGCTTCGCCCGTTGACTTAAAAATTTATGCAATCCTATAAAATAAAATTAAAAATAAAAATTGATATAAACTAAAAATAAATAAAATCTAAATGGAGTAAAAGAAAAACATTGGTTGCCTCCCAAGAAGCGCTAAGTTATAAGTCTTCAGCCAGACATAGAGGTGAGATGGTTATGTAATGCCAAGATCCAACATCAAAACATATTTTCTAATTCTTCTCTTCAGATGTGGATCAGGTTCAAGCTCTAGTTTGAGTCGTTTCCTTCGTGATGATGATGTCTTTGATTTTCCCACCTCCTTGAATTTTTGCTGAAAAAATATGTGAATAGATGGTGCAGCATCTAAATACATAACATGTTCAAAAATATTTTCTTTTTCAGTTTCAAGAGCTTCTAAATTTGTTGGACATTCTTCGATTGGCAACTTTTCAATTTCAGCCTTATATTTCTCGCCCACAATTAAATCAGTTTTAATTACTTGAAAAGATGACTGTTCTTCGGTAGGAACCTCCATGGATTTAAAAACATCAAATGTTACTTGCTCATGCTGTATTTGTTCCTCCACAATTTGTTCTTACTCTTCCTCCTTTGCAACCACATTTTGTTTGCCATTTTCTTCTTGTGGTTGTTCAATTGTCCTCCCGCTGCTTAGTGTTATTGCTTTGACATCTTCTGTGGGGTTGACAACTGTGTTGCTTGGTAATATTCATGCAGTTCTTTCGTTAATAATATTTGAAATTTGACTAATTTATACCTCAAGATTGTGAGTGGTAGCCAAAGTTGAATTTGCAACATTTTGGATTGCCAAATCTGTCTTTTGTATGTATTGTTCAATCTTTTGCATGTAGTGCATAAACATATCTTCAAGTATCGGCCTCTTTTCTTGCTGTGGAAAATTTTGAGGTGGTATAACTGCTCCTTGATTGTTGTTCCATGGACAGTTGGGGTGGTTTCTCCATCCTGGATTGTATGTGTTTCCATAATGATTGTTTTGCATTTGAAAGTTTGACACAAAATTTTCATGTTCGGCATTTGATGAAGCAAAAGGGTTCCCCACTTGACAATCTATACTTGAATGATTTCCTGAACAAAGATCACAAATCATATGAGATTGAATAGCATTAAAATTCATATTTCCTACTTGTTTAGATAAAATATCAATATTTGCATTTAAAGTAGAAATAGGATCAAGTTCAAAAACTCCAGCCACTTTTCTTGGCATTGTTCTCTCTGAAGACCACTGGTAATTATTTGATGCCATCTCCTCTAAAAGCTCATAGGCTACTTTGTAAGTTCTGCTCATAAGTGCACCACCAGCTACTGCGTCAACCATAGATCGATTTGTAAATCCCAAACCATTATAGAATATTTGAATTTGTAGCCATTTCGGTAGTTCATGATGAGGACACTTTCTCAATAACTCTTTGTACCTCTCCCATGCATCATACAAATACTCGGTTTCAAATTGAATGAATGTGGCAATATCATTCCTTAGTTTTGTTGTCTTTGCTAGCAGAAAATACTTAGCCCAAAAATTTTGTGCAAGTCCCTCCTAAGTAGTAATACTACCGGGTGGTAGATAATGTAGCCAAGCCTTCGCCTTATCTCGTAGTGAAAAAGGAAAGAGTCCCAATCTGATTGCATCATTTGATATTCCGTTGTGCTTGAAAGTGTCACAAATTTCTAGAAAGTTTGCAATGTGAACATAAGGATTCTCGTGCGGTAGTCCCAAAAATTGAACAGTCTGTTGAATCATTAGAATAATCGCCGGTTTAATCTCAAAATCAGTAGCTTCAATAACCGACCTCTTTATACTTGACATTGTTCCATGAATTGTGAGGGCATAGCATAATCTCTCAAAGCTCTGTTTTCATCGTTGTTCTCCATGATAATGTATTTGTATGTCCTGAAATATAAGTATTGAAAAAAATTAAAAAAACTAAAAAAACTGAAATAAGAAAAATAAATAAAAGTAAAAGTAAGTCAAAAGAAAATAAAGAGGTAAAATAATAATAATAAAAAATTAAAAGATAAAAAATCCAAACTAGTAATAATCTAGCAATTTTCAATATCAATAAAAGAATAACTAGTCCCTGGGAGCGGCGCCAAAAACTTGATGTGTATATTTGCAAGTGTACAAAATCGCAACAAGTAGTATAGTTAAGTGGATAGAGTGTCGAACCCACAGGGACTAATTATTTTATTGAGTACCGAAATTACTATATGAATCACTATTTGGATAATCGAAATTTCAATAAAGGATTAAACAACTAAATTAATTTAATCTAAAGAAAACTAACTAAATTAATGAAGAGGTAGCGGGATGTGAAATTTTTGTGATTTGTTAATAGCAAAATTAATTCTAGGACTTTTGACTTCACCTAGTTTATCAAACAAAATTTATAACTCCATATGAATAAAGAATTTATTTTTCCAAGTTGTAGACCGAAATCCCCAAATTATTCAATGCTTTCTCTCGAACAACACTAAAAATATCTCCAACTAACAGTTTGTCATATCTCTATGCAAATTTAATTAATCGAAGACTCATTAAGTTCTGTGGATTTCTTAACGGTCACATCAACCATGGTAAATCATCTCTAATTTCGCTCAATCAATGGTGTTCAATTTTATAGTTCTAAATCACAAATTACCTTTCGGTCTCTCCATGATCCAATAAATCATACAATCGTCTGTCCACCAATTGTACGCATTAAGAATAAAAATCAAACACACAACCATGGAAAAATAGAAAAATAATATGGAATTAAAATTGTGTTATCAAAACTAGGCTACATCAAAGCCCTAGAAAAATAAATTTAGTTCATAATCAATTTGCAACTAACAAATACTGTCTTGGATTGCATAATAAAAATTAGAGAAAGAAAAGAGATACAAAAAGAGTCTACTTTTGTAAAAGAAATTACAAACCAATCGCCTTTAAAAGCGTGTCGCCAAAGTAATCAATTCTCTCTCTCTGTTTTTCTGTCGTGAACAGTGTGCCAAGCCACGTTAGCGCTTGCTGACGTCAGCACTGCACCAGGAGCTGTCCTCTGTCGTTTCTGTGCCTCTGGGACCTGATGCCACGTCATCCTCCTGACGTCAGTGCTCTGCCCCTCTCTCCTGCTCTTCTCTTTTGCGTTTTCCCTAGGGGTGGCAACTGGGCCGGGTCAACCGGCGACCCACCCGCGACCCGGCCCATGAACCCGGCCCGGTTAAGACTTTCGCGGGTTCGGGTCGAACCCGGTGAACAGTACCGGGTCGACCCGGGTCGCTATTTATGCGAATTGAATTCGCGAAACCCGGCCCACGAACCCGGTCAACCCGCGAATTGGACCCGCCAACCCGCGGGTCGACCCGCGAATTTCGCCCCCCCGACCCGTGAATTGAACCCGCGAATTGACCCGCGGGTCGCTAGCCGTTGCATGCTAATCTAGCCGTTGGATTGGTGACGTTGGGTTTGGGCCGTTTGGCAGCACAGCAGCAGCAAACGGCTCTCAGAGCCGTTGCTTGCTTGCTGTTGTTCTTTTTTTTTTATTTTTTTTATTTTTTGTTTTTACCCACTTCTAAGTCTATAAATAGCCCCCAAAAATCTCCAAAAAAATCACACCTCCCTCTCTTACTCTCTCTACTATTATACATCAAAAAAAAAAAAATTTGAACAATTGTAGTAATCATCAAACAAGTGTACAAGGAGGCGTATACACGATCAAATTTCGGTCGTATCGGAGAACAAAATTCAACGTCTTCAACGTCTTCAACTCTCTTCAACCATCGACTCAAATCTACTTCAACTCTTCAATTGCGAAATCGGCAAAGCGCTCCTCCATCTTTTCTATTATATTCTATTTTTCACGGTTTTTTTTTATACGCGTATTCCACGGTGAACGGTATCAAAATATCTCTATCTCTCTTGTTTTTTTTTTCGTTGTAGTTAATATTATTGTTTGTTTTTTGAACTTCTCTATCTCAACCCTCTTGTTTTTTAGTTATTTTTTGTATAATTCACCGCTTCTACATTGTAGATTTTATTTACATACCACATTACTACACTATGTCTAGATCACGCGGTAGCGGTCGTAGCGGACAAGATTCCTCCTCCTCTTCACGTAGGCCACCAATTGTCCCAATTAGTGAGCCCGCCCAAGATTACATTGATCCTACTATGGAACAATGGGGTACACACGACATGGATGTTGTAGGTGGCATTCAAATAGAAGAAGAACAACAACAACAACAACCCAAAACCACACAACCCCGTAGTAGTAGAAAAAGTAGAGGAGAAACTAGTGATTGGCACAAGTTTTATGAGTATATCCCGGACGAACATATTCCGGGTGTAGGTGTGAAAATGTGTAAATCATGTGGTAAACAATACAAATTCAAGAGGGGTGATGGAACCGGTACACTTAGTAGACACATACAACATAATCACAAAGAACTTCTTGATCAAATACAAGGCCAACAAAAAATTAACCCTAGGACCGGTCAAGTAGATAGCCACCCTTATGATCCCGAAATCGTTCGTCGGGAAATGGCCCGATTAGTCATTAAGGAAGAGTTGCCATTTTCCTATCCCGAGAGTAGGAACTTGGAAAATTTTAATCAAACGGCCTTAAACCCTCATTTTAGAAGAATTCCGAGAAATACTTGCAAATCGGATTGTTTTAAAGTGTATGTTGAAATGAAGGACGCGTTGATTGCAATTTTATGGAGTTTAACTTGTAGGGTTAGTTTAACTTCGGATTGTTGGATGGGTGTCAACAATATTCCAACGATGGGAATAACCTGTCATTGGATCGACAATGATTGGATTCTTCAAAAAAGAATCATATCACTTGCGTCGTTGCCGTATCCCCATAGTGGCGCTGAAATAGCAAACCGTATTATAGAAATTTGTGATGTTTTTCATATTCGCGATAAAATTATGGCTATTAGTTTTGATAATGCATCTAACAACAATGTAGCAATTACTATTTTAAAAGCTGTATTAAACCCTCCATCTGACAATATTTTTCATGTTAGATGTGCATGTCATATTATAAATTTATGTGTTCAAGATGCATTAAAAATAGCTGATCCATATATACATAAAATTAGAAATTGTGTACATTTCATTGCATTAAGTCCAAGCATTTTACAAGAATGGAAAGCTTGGTGTAGGGTTAGAAATGTTCCTTTTAGAAAATTTCCAAAGGATGTTAGACACCGATGGAATTCTACTTTTGATTTACTAAATGTTGTCACCGATTATAAAGAAGTTGTAAATGATTTTTGTATCGCAAAAAATATGCACAATTTTGAAATGACTCCACCCGATTGGTATTTTGCCGAAGCTTTGTTGAAATTTTTAGAACCTTTTAAAACCGCAACTTTAAAATTTTCAAAAACATATGAATCTACTTCTAGTAGCATTTTTATTGAATTAGTTAGCATGATGCAAATATTTAACGAAATGTTAAATGATCCCTATATTAGTGACATTGTAATACCTGCATTTCAAAAATTTTTGAAATATTATTTTCCTCCTCCTATGTTGATTTGTGTTGCTACTGTTATGGATCCTCGTATCAAATTAGAAGGTACGAAGAATTTGATAGAAATGTTTTTTGCATGTTTAGATAACAATGTAGAATTAACAATTGATTGCGCTACTTTTTTAGTTCAGTTTGAATCTACATTAAATAACTTGTATGATTATTATGATAGACGTTTTGCTTCTAGTAGTACAACTTCTGTAGTTAGTTCTTCTTCTGGTAGTTCTAAAGGTAAAAGTAAAATTGGTGATAGAACATTTAGTCTACTTGAACAAATTCAGTCTAAAAAACCTAGGACTAATCAACCAAATGAATTAAATTGGTATAACCAACAGGATACTGAGCCTACTCTTTCCCCACTAGATATTTTACAATGGTGGAAAGAACATGAACACACTTTTAGTATTCTGTCTATTATGGCTAAAGATTTGCTAACTCCTCCTGTCTCTACAGTTGCTTCTGAGAGTGCATTTTCTACAAGTGGTAGGGTTCTATCTGATTACAGAAACCGGTTGAAGCCGGAGTCGTTGGAGATGCTCGTTTGCACAGAAGACTGGCTGAAGGCTGAAGATAGGACGCAAGGGAAAGCACTATCAAGTTCTACAAGTGGGAGCAACTCGCCCGAAGAAGAACAACAACAACAACAATAGCTTTTCATCTCATGTTAAATTAGAAAAATTGTAGTCAATTAAAATTGTACATAAGAAATATGTTATTGTATAAAACTTATTTGTGAATTGAATTCTTCATTTCATTTCGTTATAAATTGTTCAAATTGTATCACTTAAATTCGTATGAATAAAATTTCAAAATTTGTTGTCAATTTCACTCTTTCAATCTTATTATTATTATTATCACGATTTTTTTTTTATTAGTATTATTACTTACTTAGTATTATAATTAAATATTATTTAGGGATATTTGATTCAATTTGAAGAATTGTAGTATTATTACTTATTAGTATTATTACAAAATTTAGTGAATTACATACTTAGTATTATAATTAAACATCATTTGGGGATATTTGAAGAATTGTAGTATTATTACTTATTAGTAGTAAACTAGTAATGTAGTATTACTTACTTAGTATTACAATTTTAAACTACCAAAAAAAATTACTTACTTAGTATTACTTACTTACTTACTTACTTAGTATTACTTTAAAATTGAATTGTACTTACTTACTTAGTATTACTTACTTACTAAGTATTACTTACTCAGTATTACTTACTTACTTACTTAGTATTATAATTTTGAAGAATTGTAGTATTATTATTAGCCATTAGTAGTAATGTAGTATTACTTACTTAGTAATGTAGTATTACTCACTTAGTATTATTATTAGTAGTAATGTAGTATTACTTAGTATTACTTCAATTTAAGCTACCACAAAAAAAAAAATAATAAAATAAATTATTATATATATTATTATACGGGCCAACCCGGGGGTCGACCCGGCCCAACCCGGGTTGAGCCCTAATGGGTTCACGGGTTGGGCGGGCCACCCAATTAAGAATCTGACCCGGCCCAGCCCGGCCCGTATAACACCCCAACCCGGCCCGGCCAGCATACCCAAGCGTGACAACCCGCACGGGTTGGGCCCGGCCCGGCCCGGTCGACCCATCTGCCACCCCTAGTTTTCCCTGCCGTGCCTCTCTCTTTAGCACGTGAATACAGAGAGTAGAATTCTCTGTTTCATTCTCTTTTCCTATTATTATTATTATTATTATTATTATTATTATTATTATTATTATTATTATTATTTTGTAGCCGTCTCTGGGTGTGTCTTCGTTAAGCGCTGCCTTCTCTTCTTGTTTGCTCTTTTATTTATAGGCACAGATAGGAGAATTAGGGTTTTCTTTTGTAGAAAAACCCATATTCTTTGTTTAATTTGCTCTTTTCTTTTGTTTTGCATCTTTTTCTTCTCTCCTTCATGTGCTGCACACACAAAATAAAATAAGGAATGATGATTTAAAAATAAAATAAAATAAAAATTAATTAGTTTAAAATTAATTAAACTAACTAAAAATCATATTAGTTCATTTAAATCCTTTTAAAATTATTTATTGCACTTTTAGCTCAATTAGCAAATTAAGATTCAACAAAACAATAAAAAATGATAAATCAATAGTTTTGCTTTGTTTGTTGATTTTTTACCGAAAATCTTCACATTTTTGCATCAAAAATTTTATTTCTTCAAAAATAATTAATTACTTGAAATCTTATGGAAATAAGATAAATTATAACACAATATAAATGAAAACAAGCAATTTTAATGGGTAAATGAGTACAAATATTTGTATAAAAATTAGACACATCAACAGCGGAAGCAAATTTTACAACAATGAATGAAATACAACAACACTTGAATAATCTTTAAGCATCAATTCCTCTTTAGTCTTTTTCATGTAATTTATCCTGCATAGAAAACTGTGGGGACGTCAGTTCATTCACTGACGAAATATTATACACGGCCATCCTCTCTATGCCGGAAACAGTATAACGATTCTTAACACTTAACAAACCATGAACTTGTTCCCAAACAATGCTAAGGGGACTATCCTATTGATGTCGTGTTGTGAATGTGCACTTAGTACTTAATGCAACTATTTATTTTATATGACACTAATGCGCACTTGTTCAAAGTCTATGCAACCCATACTACATAGGTCCGAGGGCAAGCCCTTAACCGTTCTTCATCTTGCAGGGTTCAATCCCTCGCCATGACTTAATCTACTACCGTAACTACGGTAAGTATCCTAGATGTTCTATGACCTACGAACTCATGTCTAGGCGCCCTGGAGAGAATCCCAACGTACTGACACATGACTCATCATGCAGGCATCCTATGGTAATTCACCTCCTACCACTGACATAACACCACCCGCAGTCGCCAAACACCCCACAAGCGTCGCCACCGGGACGGTACTCTGAAGCAGTATCCACGTCCTACTCATGACGCATCATGGGATATCCTGTGAATACTCTCACGCCGCCAATCCAATGGCCCTCATACTCACGTTTTTCTCCCACTTTTATCACATCTTCACTATGTATCTAGTCCTTAATTTAATTGAATCATGAACAAAATCAATCCCTTAGGGTTAGCGCTCCCATTATACTGGTCTTATTCAATCATTTCTCATGATCTAAATCTTGGTCTTTTCATTTCAAATATCATTTCAACATTTCTTTTATTGCCGGTAAGAGACTTAGCTACACCCTAGTTCTCAATTTCAACTCATAATTGCAACCTCGAGTTTTTTCATACTCACAAGTTCTCTTTTTCATGATTAACAATAATTTTATTTCATGTTCATAGCACTTGTATATTCATGTTCTTTCATAATTCATCAAGTCATTCAATTTCAATTTCATGTGCAACATCATACATAAACAATTAAATTCACATGTCATACTCAAATAGTTTATTCTTTCCACAAAAATTTCTTAATCTTATTTTAATCAACACTAATTTCATTTGATTCTCCTACTAATGTTCATTTCATTTATTTAATTCAAACGGTCACAAAGTCATATTTTCATTCATAAACAATACTTAATTTAACAATGAGAGTCCATAGATAGCACCTTTAAATTATCTTTCTTTAAAAAAAATTTCTTTATCACTTAGTATAATTTCTCATAAATAGGTCACTTTTATAATTCTCAAAAATACAAATTTCTATGGAATCTTACCCAATTTTTCACCTCTAATTCACCTTTATTTTATCTAAATAATGCACAAATATTTTTCACAAGATCTACATATTTTTAGAATAATTGTAGTATTTTCTTTAGGATTTTTAAAAGTCAAAAATTCGATTTTAAACTAAAAAATTAAAAATTTCAAATCTACCGAAAGACAGATTCGAACCTGTGACCTGAGCTAAGTCAACAGCCACTGAAAGCCAAGTGGGCTAAGGCGCCTAAGCGTTAAAAGGAGGGGTTTTAATGAGGTAAGTTTTTTGTTTTTGGGTTTTGGGTTTTTATTCAAAAATCGAAAAAATAAAAGGCAGGACTAGGGTTTCGAACCCGAGACCCCTAGGTCTAATCACGGCTACAGTAAAATGCCACCGCACCGCTAACCACTTGGTCTAAAGGACCAGATTGTCTCAAAGGGTGTTGGGTTGTTTATAACCTAGTTCTCTGTTCATTTCTAAATTTTATAATTCTCAAAACGATTTTGTTTCTTTTTCTTCTCTTTTGAATGCAAAATTCTCCAGATTTTATCATACATGAAATTACAGTAAAACAGTATTTTTATAACTATTATTTACTTTATAAAACATGTATTTTGGTCATACTTTATATTCTATGTCCATAATTTCGACATTGAGAACAAATATCATATCGCTTCATAATTTAAAGTTAAAAATTCCACAACTACTATATTCCCTTGTTCTTTTACTCATTAACAACCTACAATATTTAAGATACAATTTCCTCATCTTTCTACAACAATGAAACTTTATTTTAGACAATCAATTACACATGAATATTTAATTCAACTAGTTGTCTCATAAGCACAAATTTCATCATAGAATTCAATTTAAAACATATAGTATGACAATATGGTAATTTCTAGCACTTTAATTCACAATTTATCCATTAGCAATCATTTTATCTTCATTCTCTACATTCCCATTCCATCTCTAATTAAGCAAAACATGGGTCCAATTTCACCTAGTTGCTTCATAATAATTTTATCAAATCACCCCTAGCATGGTATCTAGATTTTATTAGTATGAGAAACACCTACCTATTTGGAGGAAATGAAAGCTCCTAGAATGCAAGAAAGTGGCCTTCTCCTCCTAGAATGTATTGCAATTGCCTTCTCCTCCTTGATGCTTGATTGGAACCCGAGCTCACCAATGCTCCTTGGATGCTAGCCGGCCTCCTTTTGAATGGGACACACACAATCTCACTCTAATCTTTTACTAACACTTCTCAATCTTTTCTCACTTAGTATTTTCTCTTTTAATAGTTTGTAGTGTACAAATGAGAAGAGACTAGGGGTATTTATACACTTTTATGATGAGAATGAATGGATAGGATTCAATCAAGGAGTTAGAGATCAAGGATAAAGATGAAAAGGGAAGTTGTACCAACTTCCATGATCTCATAACCACCCCTCAACACAACTCCACTCCCCCACTCTTCTCCATGCATAATCCGGCCACTCCTAGGGTGTGCAATGCACACACAAGTGCATGCACGTGTCCCAACTAGTGTCCCCTACAAAAAGTTGTACATTATAAATTAATTAATTGTTTACAAAATGTGTCTACATGGCAAGTTAAGGCAATCAAAAGAGTAATTAATTTATGGGCTTCAAAATAGTGGGCTTTTAGACTTATGGGTCAAAATAAAATATTTAATTTATTAGGTTGGGCTTAATTTAGAAAAACAAACTTAGGCTTTTTAAAATGGGATCCAAAAAAAAAATAAAGATAATGAAGGAAAACAATTGTTTGTTCATGTTATACGAAATAATTTTATAAGAAAAACATTTATACAAAATTTGTACATGCACAGCACGTAAAATCAACAATTTATCATTTAATAAAAATTCAGGGTATTACAACACTCCCTCCTTAGAATAGTTCCGTCCCCGGAACAACAATAAAAAAGTGAGAAAACAAAACACAATAAGAAGAAAGAAAAGAAAATACAAATCATACAAAGAGCTCAGGATGATCCTTCATCATCCTCTCCTCAGATTCCCAAGTAGCTCTTCAACCAACGGGTTTTTCCAGACTACCTTGACCATCGGTATCATCTTATTCCTCAAGACTTTCTCCCGACGATCCACAATCTCAACTGGAAGCTCAATGTAACTCAAATCCAATTGCAAACCTTTCAGCACTTCAGGAAAATGATGACTCGGACATGGAATGTAACCTTTCAGCATAGACACGTGAAAGACATTGTGCACTTGGGACAGCCCTTCCGGTAACTCAAGCCGGTAAGCAGTTTTTCCGATCCTTTTCAATATCTTATGCGGGCCTATGAACCTCGGGACTAACTTTCCACCCTTGCCAAATCAGATCACGCCTTTACTGGGCGATACCTTCAGAAAGACAAAGTCACCAACCTCAAACTCAAGGTCCCTCCTCCGGTTGTCTGCATAGCTCTTCTAGCTGCTTTGAGCATCCACCAATCTCTTCCTGATCAGATCAATCTTTTCAGAGGTTTGCTGCACAATCTCAAGCCCAAACATTTGACGCTCCCCAACTTCAAACCAACAAACAGGTGTCCTGCACTTCCTGCCATACAAAGCTTCGTACGGCGCCATCCCAATACTAGTCTGAAAACTTTTGTTATAGATAAACTCCACCAAAGCTAGATGCCTTTTCCAACTGCCTCCAAAGTCTAGTACGCAACACCGAAGCATATCTTCAAGAATAGGATTGACTCTCTCGGTCTGCCCATCGGTCTGTGGATGAAAAGTAGTGCTGAAATCCGTCTTGGTACCCAAAGATGTCTGAAGACTCCTCCAGAAATGCGAAGTAAACCGCGCATCTCCATCAGATACAATGGTTAACAGAACACCATGAAGCTTGACGATCTCACCAACATACATCTCAGCTAACTTGTCCATCGAAGCAGTGAGTTTCATCGCAAAGAAGTGAGCGGACTTGCTTAATCGATCGACTATAACCCAAATCGCATCATTGCCCTTTGAACTCTTGGGCAAGCCCGTGACGAAATCCATACTGATGTTATCCCACTTCCACTCCGAAATAGGTAATGGTTGCAATAGACTTCCGAGTTTCTGATTCTCGACTTTGACTTGCTGACAAATCTCACACCTCGACACAAATTCAGCCACACCCCGCTTCAAACCTGACCACCAGAAATACTATTTAATGTCCTTGTATATCTTAGTACTCCTAGGATGTATTGACAAAAGAGTAGCATGTGCCTCCTGAAGAATACTCTTTTTCAAGTCCGACTGATCCGGAACACACAACCTCTCTCTAAACCATAGCACTTCATCCCTGATTTGAAATCTGGGCAACCTGCCTGCAACAACCTGCTCCTTCATTTTCAGAATATCAGCATCTTCCTTCTGACTTGCAATGATCCTTTCATTCAGCATAGGCTGAAGCGTCAACTGAGCTAAGGATGCTCCTAAGCCTTGCAAAACAACTTCAATGCCAGCCCGATCTAATTCCTCTGCCAGGTGCTTCTGAGTTGTAATCAAACTGGCCAACTGCTCTTGCGGCTAAGTGCATCAGCAACAACATTAGTCTTTCCAGGATGATACTTGATCTCAGGACGCATGTCCTCAAGCACTTCCAACCATCTCCGTTGCCTCAGATTCAGATCCTTCTGCTGATAGACATATTTCAAGCTCTTGTGGTCCGTGTACATATTCAATTTCTCACCATACACATAGTGTCTCCATTGCTTCAAGGCGAAGATAATCGCAGCCAACTCCAGATCATGAGTCGGATAATTCTTCTCATGCGGTCGTAGTTGCCTCGACCCATAAGTGATCACTTTCCCTTCTTGCATTAAGACACAACCAAGCCCGCGATGTGAAACATCGCTGTAAATATCATACTCAACACCTGCTCTAGGCAACACCAAAATAGGTGCAGTAGTCAGCTTCTCTTTCAACTCTTGAAAGCTTGCCTCGCACTACTCGGTCCACTTGAAATTCACATTCTTCTTGGTCAAACCAGTGAGCGGTACGGCTAACTGAGCATAACCTTGAATGAATCTCTTGTAGTATCTTGTCAATCCAAGGAAACTTCTGATTTCCTTCACTGTATTAGGCCTTGCCCAATCTCTCACCACCTCTATCTTCTGAGGATCAGTTGCCACTCCCTCCTTAGAAAGGATGTGACCTAGGAATGCCACTTCAGATTTCCAAAAATCGCACTTGGATAACTTGGCATACAACTCCTGCTCTTCCAGCTTCTTCAAAACTACTGCCAGATGCTCTGTGTTGTCCTCCTCCGACTTGGAGTACACAAGAATATCGTCGATAAACACCATGATGAAAGAATCAATGAACGTCCTCGGAACTCTGTTCATCATGTCCCTAAAGATTTCAGGTGCATTCGTCACTCCGAACGGCATAACTAAGAATTCGTAATGCCCGTGTCGAGTTCTAAATGTAGTCTTATGCACATCTTCAGCTTTCACTCGAACTTGATGATATCTTGATCGAAGATCTATTTTGGAGAAAACAGCTGCTCCATGTAGACGATCGAACAAGTCATCAATTCGAGAAATAGGATACTTGTTCTGAATAGTGACCTTATTCAGCTCTCAGTAATCGATGCACATCCTCATCGATCCATCCTTCCTTTTTATCAAAAGCACCGGCGCTCCCCAAGGTGACACACTCGGTTGAATAAAGCCCTTCTCCAACAGTTCCTCAATCTGCCGTTTGATCCCATCCTGTTCCACAGGTGCCATCCTATATGGTGCCTTGAAAATGGGTGCACTCCCTGGCTGAATAGTGATGCTGAACTCCATATCACGATGCGGGGGTAACCCAGGCAAATCTTCCAAGAACACAGTCGGATAATCCCGAACCATCGAAATTTGCTCCACCTCTACAGGAATCTCTTTCTTCTGGCTGATAGCAACAACCAAATCTGAATATCTCATCTTCCCTTGGAAAGTGACTTCAGGTCCACCTGGAGCCTTCACTGTTACTACCTTGGTCTTGCACTTGATGCTCACATTGTACAACGACATTCAATAAATGCCAGTGATAATATCGACTCCCAAGACATTCAGCTCGATCAAATCAATCCCGAAAATTATATCTCCAATCACGATCTCGCAGTCCGCATAGTACCGATCAGTGGTTAAAGTCTCCCCTGACGGAGTAGCTAATGCTAAAACCTTGCATGGAAATATCTTCAGTTCAACTTCCAGAACTTCAGCAAATTTAGGTGATACAAAAGTATGAGAGGATCTAGTATCGAACAAAACAACAACTTTCTTTCCATTCAAATAAATTTCTCCTGTTACATAACACACACTCGTTACATAACAGTATACTAAATAAGCGGGAAAAGAGACAACAGAAAAATACTTCTAAACACCCTTACTCGTACCAGTAATGACGTAATCCACCTCATCAGCGTCAGCTTCAGTCAAGGCAAATACTCGCCCCTGCTAGTATGACTTCTTCCCGGCCTGCTGAGTTGGTCCATTACGGACGACATCCTGCAGATTGGAGCAATGAGACTTGTAGTGGCATGTTTCTCCACAGTTGAAACAAGTCACAGAAGGTCTCACCCAAGTATTCCCGGGTCTTCCCGCCACCTGAACAGCGTTCGCACCCGTAGGCTTGAACCTTTGAGTCGGCGGCTGTCCTTTGACGTTTCCAGCAACTACAGACCTCTTCCCTACATTCCAGTTGTTCCTCCGATTCTAAACAGCATGGAACTGCTCCATGTCTGCCTCCATAGCTGCCGCTCGTTTGACCAGCTTGTCAAACCTCCTGACATCGAGGCGTATCATCCTGGGTCTCAGACTTGGCCTCAACCCATGCTCAAATTTTCGAGCCTTCTTCGCCTCGTCCATCACCAGTTCGGGTACATACCTTGAAAGCTGAGTGAATCTTTTCTCATACTCCCTAACCAACATGCCACCTTGCTGCAGCGCTAGAAACTCCATGGCATTCTTCTCTTGAACGTTCGATGGAAAATAATGACTGTGGAATTCCTCCAAGAATTCCTCCCAGCCAAGAACAATGTCTCCCATCATCCGCTTCATCGACTGCCACCACACAACCGCATCCTTCTCGAACTACAGCGCAGCCAGCTTCACCTTACTGCCCTCCGGAGTCTCCAAGACTTCGAAGATAGTCTCTACCTATCGGATCCAACTGTCAGTCGCATCAGGGTCTGACTTCCTCTCTGACTTCCTCTCAAACACACCAGTGGTTTCATCCGCTTGAATGATTCAACGAGTTTGATTGCTTTGAATACTGGATTCGCAGGCACTCTTTCCTGATTTTGATTCATGGCAATGGCATTGAGTGTCTGATAGACCCTCGCTAGTTTCGTTTTCAAGTTCAGACCTTCTCCATTTCGAGCTCCTCTTCTAGCCATATTCTGATGCAAAAGATCCATTAAATTCGAAGTACAAACATGAATTTTAAATCATCTTTTCATTTCATGGAATTCCAAACTTTATACATTCAAATTTAAAACATTTCTAACATTAAATGAAAGTAGTAAGAAGATACAACAGTCTAGTTTCTACGGTTCCTCTTGGCTTCTCGAAGCTCTTCCCGTAGATCCGCCACCTCTTCCTTCAGTACATCGTACATATTTTTCCTCTTCTCGAGTTTCGAAACACGTTGACTGAGAGTTGCAATTATCTCCTTGCACTTCGCACACTGTGCCTGCAGCAGCT
Organism: Hemerocallis citrina; assembly: GCA_017893485.1. Lineage (NCBI taxonomy): Eukaryota > Viridiplantae > Streptophyta > Magnoliopsida > Asparagales > Asphodelaceae > Hemerocallis > Hemerocallis citrina. Next base: position 239,493,973 of record CM030364.1, on the reverse strand, counting down.
CCGCTCTCTCCCTCTGAGTCTCTACCTGCCTCTGAAGAGACCCAATGAAAATACTCGGAACTGGTTCTTCCTCGTCGGATGAATCATCAGATGAATCCAGAGGTGGAGTGATCTCTCGGGACTTAGGCCATTCCTCTTCGAATTCTTCGGGATCCTCTTCGTCTGAATCAGCTTATCCGGGGTAGTAATCCTCCCCATCGATGTGCCAATTGTCATCTCCAGCAGGGTCGAAGTGGTCCGCCATCTTAGAGAAAGGAGGAGAAGAAGCATAAATCATAGAGCAATACAAATGTAAGTGACTTACATTTAAATCTCTAGACTTAACACATGCTCTAATGTCCACTTCTAGGGTGACGTTCATTATAAATTTGTACTACTTGGAAGCGTGGCTTTGATACCACCCCGTAACACTCCGAATTCCAAAACATACTGAATTCGAGTTCCACAGGATCTTTTCACTTCACTTCGTACAATTTTACAAGGAAAATAAAACTTTACTTTACATTAGAGTTACATTGCATTAACACTTGTACAGCGGAAGCAAATTTTACAACAATGAATGAAATACAACAACACTTGAATAATCTTTAAGCATCAATTCCTCTTTAGTCTTTTTCATGTAATTTATCCTATATAGAAAATAGTGGGCACGTCAGTTCATTCACTGACGAAATATTATACTCGGCCATCCTCTCTATGCCGGAAACAGTATAACGATTCTCAACACTTAACAAACTACAAAGTTTTTCACAAACAAAGCTAAGGGAACTATCCTATTGATGTCGTATTATGAATGTGCACTTAGTCCTTAATGCAACTATTTATTTTATATGACACTAATGCACACTTGTTCAAATTCTATGCAGCCCATACTACATAGGTCCGAGGGCAAGCCCTTAACCGTTCTTCATCTTGCAGGGTTCAATCCTTCGTCATGACTTAATCTACTACTGTAACTACGGTAAGTATCCTAGATATTCTATGACCTACGAACTCATGTCTAGGCGCCCTGGAGAGAATCCCAACGCACTGACACATGACTTATCATGCAGGCATCCTGTGGTAATTCACCTCCTACGATAGACATGACACCACCCGCAGTCACCAAACACCCCACAAGCGTCGCCACCGGAACGGTACTCTGGAGCAGTATCCACGTCCTACTCATGACGCATCATGGGACATCCTGTGAATACTCTCACGCCGCCAATCCAATGGCCCTCATACTCATGTTTTTCTTCCACTTTCATAACATCTTCACTATATATCTAGTCCTTAATTTAATTGAATCATGAACAAAATCAATCCCTTAGGGTTAGCGATCCCACTATACCGGTCTTATTCAATCATTTCTCATGACCCAAATCTTGGTCCTTTCATTTCAAATATCATTTCAACATTTCTTTTATTACTGGTATAAGGCTTAGCTATACCCTAGTTCTCAATTTCAACTCATAATTGCAGCCTCGAGTTTTTTCATACTCACAAGTTCTTTTTTTCATGATTAACAATAATTTCATTTCATGTTCATAGCACTTGTATATTCATGTTCTTTCATAATTCATCAAGTCATTCAATTTCAATTTCATGTGCAACATCATATATAAACAATTAAATTCACATGTCATACTCAAATAGTTTATTCTTTCCACAAAACTTTCTTAATCTTATTTTAATCAACACTAATTTCATTTGATTCTCCTACTAATGTTCATTTCATTTATTTAATTCAAACGATCACAAAGTCATATCTTCATTCATAAACAATACTCAATTTAACAATGAGAGTCCATAGATAGCACCTTTAAATTTTCTTTCTTTCAAAAATTTTCCTTTATCACTTAGTATAATTTCTCATAAATAGGTCACTTTTATAATTCTCAAAAATACAAATTTCTATGGAATCTTACCTAATTTTTCACCTCTAATTCACCTTTATTTTATCTAAATAATGCACAAATATTTTTCACAAGATCTACATATTTTTAGAATAATTGTAGTATTTTCTTTAGGATTTTTAAAAGTCAAAAATTCGATTTTAAACTAAAAAATTAAAAATTTCAAATCTACCGAAAGACAGATTCGAACCTGTGACCTGAGCTAAGTCAACAGCCACTGAAAGCCAAGTGGGCTAAGGCGCCTAAGCGTTAAAAGGAGGGGTTTTAACGAGGTAAGTTTTTTGTTTTTGGGTTTTGGGTTTTTATTCAAAAATCGAAAAAATAAAAGGCAGGACTGGGGTTTCGAACCCAAGACCCCTAGGTCTAATCATGGCTATAGTAAAATGCCACCGCACCACTAACCACTTGGTCTAAGGGACTAGATTGTCTCAAAGGGTGTTGGGTTGTTTAGAACCCAGTTCTCTGTTCATTTCTAAATTTTATAATTCTCAAAACGATTTTGTTTCTTTTTCTTCTATTTTGAAAGCAAATATCTACTGATTTTATCATACATGAAATTACAGTAAACCTGTATTTTTATAACTATTATTTACTTTATAAAACATGTACTTTGGTCCTACTTTATGTTCTATGTCCATAATTTCGACATTGAGAACAAATATCATATTTCTTCATAATTTAGAGTTAAAAATTCCACAACTACTACATTCCCTTATTCTTTTACTCATTAACAACCTACAATATTTAAGATACAATTGCCTCATCTTTCTACAGCAATGAAACTTTATTTTAGACAATCAATTACACATGAAACATTTAATTCAACTAGTTGTCTCATAAGTACAAATTTCATCATAGAATTCAATTTAAAACATATAGTATGACAATATGGTAATTTCTAGGACCTTAATTCACAATTCATCCATTAGTAATCATTTTACCATCATTCTCTACATTCCCATTCCATCTCTAATTAAGCAAAACATGGGTCCAATTTTACCTAGTTGCTTCATAATAATTTTATCAAATCACCCCTAGCATGGTATCTAGATTTTAGAAGTATGAGAAACACCCACCTATTTGGAGAAAATGAAATGAAAGCTCCTAGAATGCAAGAAAGTGGCCTTCTCCTCCTAGAATGTATTGCAATTGCCTTCTCCTCCTTGATGCTTGATTGGAACCCGAGCTCACCAATGCTCCTTGGATGCTAGCCAGCCTCCTCTTGAATGGGACACACACACAATCTCACTCTAATCTTTTACTAACACTTCTCAATCTTTTCTCACTTAGTCTTTTCTCTTTTAATAGTTTGTAGTGTACAAATGAGAAGAAACTAGGGGTATTTATTCACTTTTATGATGAGAATGAATGGATAGGATTCATTCAAGGAGTTAGAGATCAAGGATCAAGACGAAAAGGAAAGTTGTAGCAACTTCCATGATCCTATAACCACCCCTCAACACAACTCCACTCCCCCACTCTTCTCCATGCATAATCCGGCCACTCCTAGGGTGTGCATCCCAACTAGTGTCCCCTATTAAAAGTTTTACATTATAAATTAATTAATTATCTACAAAATGTGTTTACATGACAAGTTAAGGCAATCAAAAGAGTAATTAATTTATGGGCTTCAAAATAGTGGGCTTTTAGACTCATAGGTCAAAATAAAATATTTAATTTATTAGGTTGGGCTTAATTTAGAAAAACAAACTTAGGCTTTTTAAAATGGGATCCAAAAAAAAAAAAAAAAAAGAGAACGAAGGAAAACAATTGTTTGTTCATGTTATAAGAAATAATTTTATAAGAAAAATATTTATACAAAAATTTGTACTTGCACAACACGTAAAATCAATAATTTCTCATTTAATAAAAATTTGTGGTATTACAGGCTTATCCTCTTGAGCCTCAGATGGTTCAGGGATGGTGCACTCGGTTATGAACTCAGCGAGGGCTTGCCCGTTGATGGAGATCCTGGGCTTATAGCTGATGTCATGTTTACTAAGCTCGATTGACCATTTGATTAGGAGGCCAGAGTTCTCCGGCTTGTCGAGGACTTGCTTAAGAGGTTGGTCTGTGAGGACCTGAGTAAAATGAGCCTGAAAATAGGGGCAAAGCTTCCTCGTGGCCGTGACAAGGACGTAGGCCACCTTCTCCATCTTAGCATAACGCAATTCGGTGTCGCGAAGGACTTTGCTGACTTAGTAGATGGGTTTATGCCCCCTATAGTCTTCTCTGATGAGGATGGCACTGAGGGCATGCTCAGAAGCTGCCAGGTAGTGATACAGGACCTTGCCCGGCTCAAGTTTGCTGAGGAGAGGTGGGTTGGCAATGTATTGCTTCAGCTGGTCAAAGGGCTGTTGCTGAGGCTCTCCCCACTCAAAGTTCTTTGCCCCCTGGAGGGGCTTGAAGAAGGGGATGCATTTTTCACCCGACCTTAAGAAGAAACATCTGATGGCTGCGAGCCAACATGTGAGTCTCTGAACATCCTTTACACTCTTCGAAGGGGCCATGTTCAGTATGGCTCGGATTTTTTTGAGGTTCGCCTCTATTCCTTGTTGGCTTACCATGAAGCCGAGAAACTTCCTTGAAGTTTTGCCAAAGACGCACTCCGGAGGCCTCCTCAAGGTCTTTGATGCGGTCCACTCCCCTAAGGCTTTTGACGAGCATGTCATCCATGTATACCTCCATGTTCTGGTGAATTTTCTCCTTAAAGACCCGGTTAACGAGTCTCTGATATGTGGTGCCTACATTATTCAGGTTGAAAGGCATGGCTCAATAGTAGTAGAGCCCCTGGTATGTCACAAAGGCCATTTTTGGGATGTCCGAAACATTCGAATCTGATTGTACCCCGAAAAGGCATCCTTGAAGCTGAAGAGCTCAAGCCCGGACATCGCATTAATAAGAGCGCCGATGCTTGGGAGGGAAAAGGTTCTTTTGGGATTGCTTTGTTAAGGTCAGTGAAATAAATATAGATCCTCCACTTGCCACTGGATTTCTTCACCATTACGACGTTGGCCAACCACTCTGGGTAGCCAACCTCTTGAATAAAGCGAGTGGAGATGAGTTTTTCCACCTCTTCCTTCATCGCTTGTTGCCTATCGGAGGTAAACTTTTGGCGTCTTTGCTATATCTCCTTGGAGTCTGGATGGACGCTCAACTTATGCATAATAAGGTATTCTGAGATCCCGAACATATCCTAGGGGTCCAGGTGAACAGGTTTCGATTCCGCCGGACACAACTGATGGCGTCCGCTTTAAGGCCAGGGGGAGGGACTTGCTCACTTGGATCCATTTAGCCGAGTCTACTTCGGAGAAGGGGACCTCCTCCAACTCGTCCACTGGTTCGGAGCCAATGGAACTCTGATAAGAAGGGAGTTTGACTGCATCGAGAGAGAGAACAACCCCCCCCCCTTATTGTAGGCATATAGCAAGCCCGGGCGGCCTCTTGGTTTCCCTTGACATTCCCAACCCTAGACTTAGTGGGGAACTTCATTCTCATGTGGTAAGCCGAGGGCACTGTCTGGAGAGAAGCAATGTTGGGATGTCTGAGGATGTCATTATAAGCTGCTTTGACATTGACTACCATAAAATCCATCGCCTAGGTTCAAGAGGTCGGGGATTTGCCGACAGTGACGTCTAGGGTGATGATCCCCTTGATATGAACCGGGGTGCCTGAGAAGCCGTGAAGGGGGTAGCCCACAGGCTTTAACCTCTCCCATGAGAGTTTTAACCCCTCGAAGGTAGCAAGAAACATGATATTAATCGGACTTGTCCACAAGAATAGACGGACCTCATTGTTTGCCAGGCCGAGGCTAATGACTAAAGCATCACAGTGAGGAACCCTAACGCCTTCGAGATCCTCATCTGATAGTGAGACCGACATCCCGTGACCTCGAGGGGGAGGGTAGTTGTGGACCGAATTGACTTCCCGGACAAAGGCCTTGAGGGAGGAGTTTGAGTCTCCTCCCATAAGTCCACCGTGAACGTAGTGGAGGGTGGTCATCCTTTCGGAGTCCTGGGGTTCAGACTCCACTTCCGACCTTTTTTTTGCACCTCGGGGAGGAGGAGAGGCTCTTGGACTGTCCCGAGTGAACTTGGATGAGTACCCTCTTCGAATGAGGGCATCAATTTTATCTTTTAGAACCCAACAGTTACCAGTCTCGTGACTGTTACCTCGATGGAATCGGCAGTAGAACCTCCTGTCCCTCTTCTTTTTGTTATTCGACTAAGGGGTGTCAGATAAACCTCTCTTCCTCAACCTCCATCAGAATGGCAGAGACACTCACGCTAAGTGGAGTGAAATTCTCAAAGTAAGGAACGCAGGGGGGGGATGCCTCTACCTGGAGGCATCCTTCTAGGCCTTCTTTGGGGCCTTAGAATTGTCTATCTTCCTTTTCCCCTTGGCCGGAACACTTTTTGGCCTCTTAGATGCAAGGCCTCTTCAGCCCGGATATACTTCAAGCTCTGGAGAAGGAGGTCAGGAAAATCAGTGGGTGGCTTCTTAGCCTAGGAGGCCTTCAGTAGGTCGTGTCAGAGTTGTGTCGGAAGATAGCCACCGCGACCTAGCATCGAGGGAGGAGATTGATCGAGCCTCGACCGTAAATCTCCGAATGAAGTCCCAAAGGAACTCTCCATACTTATGTCTGAGGTCTAGCAGGGAAGTGCTCGTCTTCTCAGCCTTGCGGTAGGTCACGAAATGAGTGAGGAAACTCTCCTCGAGCTGATCGAAGAAGAAGATCGAGTTAGGGGCGAGCTTGGAGTACCATTCTCCTGCAGACCCCTGTAATGTGGCTGGGAAGGCATGGCAGAAAGGGGATCCGAGATCTTGTGAATCATCATGAGGGTTTTGAACCCCCTCAATGTGATCAGCGGGATGCGACTATCTGTTGTATGTCTCAAATGATGGAGGCTTGATGCTCTTCAGAACTGGGGCCTCCAGGATGTAGGATGAGAAGGGTGGCCAAACAGGTTGGTACCATCGGTTAGACTGCCTTCCTTCTAAACTAATCTGGGCGAGGCGGTCTTCCATCTCTTGTAGGTGTTTGAGGATGTCATCCTCTCATCCCTCGGATCGGGTTGACTTGTAGGACTCCTCGTTCTCGTTCCTCCTTGTAACATCCCGTAATTTCTAAAAAAATATAATATATACATATATATATATATATATATATATATATATATATATATATATATATATATATATATATATATAATATGGTGGTTGGTATAATGGTAATTAAATTGAAAATGAGATGGGGGCCCACGGCTTGTGAAACAGCATAAATGCTGCTATGGTTTCGGTGATGTCATTAATGACGTCGCCAATGGGGGCCGCCTAGTTGTGTGAAGGCAGGACAGCTGCCTTACTGACGTGTGCAGGGCCCACAGGGGTAAGTTCTACAAGGGAGAAGAGGAGAAAAAGATTGAATAAATTAGTCCAATATCAGGAATTGCAAAAGAATAAAATAATAATAAATAATAATGCTTATGATCAAGAGTCACCAATCCGGTTAACCACCTTTTGAGATACAGCATGCGGTGGGCAGTTGTACTATACTATAAATAATTTGTCTGATAAATTGTATGAATGTTCCAATCAAGGGCAGCGGCATTACAAATAGTAACAGAGCCAACTTTTGACACCGAGTGTGGGGCATGTCTATATAGTCGGGCGGTGGATTCCGGGACTATAAACCCAGTCGGGCAGTGGATTTCGGGATTGTGGTGAGCCACAGGCTGCCTCTCAAAAGTTGGTTAACTGATTAGGTGACTCTTGATCATAGGCTATTATATTTATATATTATTTTATTCTTTGAAATCTTCGATATGGAACTATTCCCATATCTTTCTCCCTATTCTCTCACTTGAGAGAACAGCACATTAACATTTCGAGTGGGCCCCTAAGCTATATGCACATCATGTTCAATGACATCACACACAATTGAAGGAACAACAACAACCATGCTGTTATTCTTCACATGTGGGCCCCCAGCACTATTCCAATTCCAAATTATTTCATAATTGCCATCCATGCATTACTTTTATCAAACACCCAAACTCACAAACAACCATTTCTTTACTTTTTAACATATATATATATACATATATATATATATATATATATATATATATATATATATATATATATATATATATATATATATTACTCTTTTTGAAAATTGCGGGGTGTTATACACACACCCCCTTCAGAAATCAGCGTCCTCGCTGAGCACTGGCATGCACAATCTAGTGCAGGATCTTTTTTTAGCTGATGTGGAGTGGAGTACCCTGATTCTGCTAGCTGCACTGTATCCTAATTCTGCGGGTGGTCCATTATTTCAGGCTGCCACCTTGCTCCCTCTCAGGCATACCCGTACATCTGCTAGCTCCATCTCAGGCATACATCTCGCCCACTCTTACCCACACTCGGTGTCGAAAGTCGGCTCTGATACGATTTGTAATGCCCTTGCCCCTAGCTTAGACAATTATACAATTTAGAAGACAAATTAGATACTATGTAGTACAACTGCCCACCACAGGCTGCCTCCCAAAAGTTGGTTAACTGATTAAGTGACTCTTGATCATAGGCTATTATATTTATATATTATTTTATTCTTTGAAATCTCCGATATGGGATGATTCCCTTATCTTTCTCCCCATTCTCTTACTAAGAGAACATCACATTAACATTTCCGATGGGCCCCCAAGCTATATGCCACGTCATGTTCAATGACGTTACACACAATTGAAGGAACAACAGCAACCATGCTGTTATTCTTCACATGTGGGCCCCAGCCCTATTCCAATTCCAAATTATTACATAATTGCCATCCATGCATTACTTTTATCAAACAGCCAAACTCACAAACAACCATTTCTTTACTTTTTAACATATATATATATATATATATATATATATATATATATATATATATATATATATATATATATATATATATTACTCTTTTTGAAAATTATGGGGTGTTACACTGTGATTGATCGGGCGGTGGATTCCGGGATCATGATTAGTCAGGCAGATAGGAAGGCATCTCAATTAAATCCGAGATTATGATTGATCTGGCTATGGATTCTGGGATCATAATTAATAGGGCGGATAGAAGAGCAGATGCTCCACATCGGTTAGAAAGTAGATCGTGAACTAGATTGTGCATGCCCCGTACTCAGTGAGGACGCTAATTTCTAAAAGGGGGGGGGGGGTATGTAACATCCCGTAATATATATATATATCAGCAGAAATGCTGCTATGGTTTCAGTGACGTCATTGATGATGTCACTAGTGGGGGCCGGCCAGTTGTGTGAAGGCAGACCAGCTGCCTTGCTGACGTGTGCAGGGCCCTTAGGGGTAAGCTGTACAAGGGAGAAGAGGAGAAAAAGATTGAATAAATTAGTCGCCTATCAGGAATTGCACAAGAATAAAATAAAAATAAATAATAATGCCTATGATCAAGAGTCACCAATCCGGTTAACCACCTTTTGAGAGGCAGCCTTTGGTGGGCAGTTATACTATACTATAAATAGTTTGTCTGAAAAATTGTATCAATGGTCCGAGCAGGGGCAGGGGCGTTACACTCCTAGTGTAGGGGTTGTCGATGTCATGGTCGTTCCGAGCCCTACCCCGGAGAGCATGGAGGACCTAGTTCCAAAACTTCTGGAACTCAGCCCTCGTCACATGGCCCCCTTATATGTGGGTGTTTGGGGGCCGGCGGTCCTTTGGAGAAAGATTTTGCTTTTTCTCCCAACCCTTGGAAGAATGACAGCTTCGGTTCCGAGGGTGGTTCGAGGGTCCCTCATTCCTTGAGCAGTTCAACCGATGGTGAAAGTCCTCATTTTGCCAATTGTTGAGGATGTTTCAGATATCCAAAACAGTGGGACGGTCGGCATGTCGTGTGACCAAGTGGGAGGTCTCTGTTGCCGCTTAGCCTGCCGCAATTGCGACCCCTGGGTGGCCATTCAGCTATGAACGGTCAAGGAGGAGGAGGCGGACGGGGGTCAGCCTGACGTCCTGCGGTGGCTGTCTTCTTGGCCTTAGGGTCCATGG
>CM030364.1:238779017-238881517 GCA_017893485.1 Hemerocallis citrina | reverse complement strand
GGACACATGAAGAAGGATTGCCCACTAAAGAATGCAAAATCTAAAGGAAAGGCGTCCAACTTCAAGAATGACAAGTACATAAAGAACAAGTTCATGAAGAACAAAAAGGCGTACCAAGCAACTTGGGATGATAGCGACTCTTCATCGGAAGAAGAAAATAAAGAGACAAACGAGATTGCTAACGTTTGCTTTATGGCATCTCAAAATCAAGTACTTAAAAGAGATCGTTGGATACTTGACAGCGGATGCTCAAAGCACATGACTGGTCATGCCAACCTCCTATCCTCCTTACAAGAAATTGATGGAGGAATAGTCACATTTGGTGACGACAACAAAGGAAAAGTCATTGGAATAGGCATGGTCGGTAAGCACATTAACCCTTCAATAGAAGATGTTTTTCTAGTTAGTGGACTTAAGAATAATTTGTTGAGTATTAGCCAATTGTGTGATAAGGGATATAAAATAGTTTTTGAAAAAGATGCATATTTAATTTATGACTCTATCATGCAAAATATAATTTTTCAAGGATTTAGGAAGAATAACATTTATGAATTGTGTTTAAAGTCATATGATTTTTCGAATGATTTTTGCTTAGTAGTATCTAATAATGATTCTTGGCTATGGCATAAGTGATTTGGCCATGTGAATATGAAAACTCTTACTAAATTGTCTAAGAACAACCTAGTTAAAGGGCTACCAAGACTATCCTATAAAAAGGATAAGTTATGTGATGCATGTCAACTAGGTAAGCAAATTAAATCTATTTTAAAAACAAAAGAAGTAATTTCTCTTAGTAGGCCTCTCGAATTAATCCACATGGATTTATTTGGCCCTACTAGAGTTGCTTCTTTAAATAAAAGTAGGTATGTATTTGTTTTAGTAGATGATTTTTCACGATTCACTTGGACTTTCTTTTTAAAACATAAGAATGATGCTTTTGATGAATTTGCAAATATTTGTAAACGGGTTCAAAATTAAAAATCTCTAACCATAGTCACTATTAGAAGTGATCATGGTGGAGAATTTGAAGATGAAACGTTTGTAGAATATTGCAACAAGAATGGTATAACTCATTCATTTGCATTTTCTAGAGCTTCACCACAGAATGGAGTGGTCGAAAGAAAGAATAAGACTTTGCAAGAGTGTGCACGTACCATGCTTGTTGAAAGCAATTTACCTAAGTACTTTTGGGCTGAAGCCGTTGCTATAGTTTGTTATGTTTTAAATAGAATATTAATTAGGCCTAAGCTTAAGAAAACAAGTTATGAGCTATTTTTGACAGAATTCCTAAAGTATCTTACTTTAAAATATTTGGATGTAAGTGTTTCATTTTAAACACTAAAGATAATTTAGATAAATTTGATCCTAGATCTAATGAAGATATCTTTATAGGATACTCAAATAGGAGTTAGGCATATAGGATCTTCAACAAGTCAACATTGACTACTGAAGAATCCATGCATGTTGCATTTGATGAATCTCTGCCTTCATTAACTTTAATTGAAGATGATGAAACTGATTCATCACCTTTAAATAAGGTTATTACATCTTTAGAGAAAACTACCCTTGCGGATAGGTCGACTGATAAGGAAGTCAAGTCGACTGATGTGAATCAGTTGGCTGATGGACTAGTCAAGTCGACTGATCCTATTGTGATGTCTCCAACTTTACCAAAATCTTTTGTTGAAGTTAGAGATCATCCTCATGACTTAATAATTGGTGACATTTCACGTGGTATTCAGACAAGATCTCATGTTAACATGATTTCTCATACGGCTTTCTTGTCGGATTTTGAACCGAAGAATATATAAGAAGCTTGTGAGAATGAGTTTTGGATGAATGCCATGCAAGATGAGTTAAACCAATTTATAGGGAATGATGTATGGGATTTAGTTCCACGACCTCCTGATCATACTATAATTGGTACAAAATGGGTATTCAAGAATAAGTTAGATAAATCAGGACAAGTCGTTAGGAACAAAGCTAGACTAGTTGCTCAAGGGTATAATCAAGAAGAAGGCATAGATTTTGATGAAACATATGCTCCTGTTGCTAGACTAGAATCAATTCGTATTTTATTATCTTTTGCTTGTTTGATGAATTTTACAATTTTCTAAATGGATGTTAAAAGTGCATTCCTTAATAGGTTTATAAAGGAAGATATTTATGTTAAGCAACCACCTGGTTTCGAACATGAACAATTTCCAAACCATGTTTTTAAATTGAAAAAGGCTTTATATGGTCTTAAACAAGCACCTCGTGCTTGGTATGATCGATTGAAGACCTTTCTTTTAAAAATGGATTTTGAAATAGGTAAAGTATACACTACTTTGTTTATTAGGAGAACTGAGACCGATATTTTGATCATACAAATATATGTAGATGACATAATTTTTTGTTCTGCTAATAGTAATCTATGTCAAGAGTTTGCTAATACCATGAAAAATGAGTTTGAGATGAGTCACATGGGTGAACTCAATTATTTCCTTGGACTACAAATTAAACAGTCACCAAATGACATATTTATTAATCAAGTAAAATATGCTAAGGTATTACTCAAACAATTTGGCATGGATAGCACGAGTAGTAAGAACACACCTATGGCTACTACCACTACCCTTGACAAAGATGAATTAGGTAAGAATGTCGATCAAAAACTCTATCGAGGTATGATTGGCTCACTCTTATATATAACTGTCAGTAGACCAGACATTATGTTTAGTGTATGTTTGTGTGCTAGATATCAGTAAAGTCCTAAAGACTCTCACTTAAAAACTGTGTAACGTATTTTAAGATACATTAAAAGCACGTCTGAGTATGGTTTATTTTATCTACGCACTGATAATTTTTAACTTTTGTCATATAGTGATGCAGATTTTGCCGGTAGTAAAACTGACCGAAAAAGTACTAGTGGAACGTGTCACTTTTTAGGACACTCCTAGTATTTTGGTGCAGTAAAAAGCAAAATTTAGTATCCCTATCTACTACAGAAGCTGAATATATCGCTGCAAGTTTGGCTTGTGCCCAAATTTTGTGGATGAAACAAACCCTATTAGACTTTGGTGTTTCATTTTCAAAACCTGCTATAATGTGTGATAATACCGGTGCCATTAACTTATCTAAAAATTCGGTTCAATATTCACGTACGAAACACATTGATATTAGACATCATTTTCTACGTGATCATGTTTTAAAGGGAGATATTTTTTTAGACTTTATTTCTACTGATAAACAAGTAGCAGATATTTTTACTAAACCCCTTAAGGAAGACACTTTTATCACTTTTAGAAGAGAACTAGGAATTTGTAGTTTTCATGATGTTTCTTGAAATTTTAACTCTGGTAAGTCGACTTAAAACTTCTTTTCAGTCGACTGACCCAGTATTTTTTCGATACCTATATTTATCTGAAATTCACACTCTGGAAAGTCGACTGTGAAAATTACTAAGTCGACTGCCAGTTGTATTATTGCTATTTTCGATTATCTATTTTGCTCTCGACTAAGTCGACTGATCCTACACTCCAGTCGACTGTCGCGAATCAGCTCTTCGTTCAGATTCGAAATTGGCACTTCTTTTGAGGCAAATCTTTTACCTTCTGTTACCCTTTGACCGTTCTGCACCTTTGTTTCCCCTAGCCTCAATCACAGCCATTGATTCTGAGTAAAAACCCTAATTTTTTACTTCCTTTCTTTCTTTCTTTTTTCAATTTCTCTTTCACTGTCTCTCTTTCACTGTCTCTCCCAAAGACTGATTAGCTCTTTTTTTCAATGTATTTTTCTACTTCTTATGTATTTTCTAGTTTATGTCATCATTTGAAAAATGTATTCCTAATTTCTATGTATAAATTTGCTTTGGTTTTGATATGTGTTTGTTCTCTTGCAATTTATTTTATGTCTACTATTTATTTTCCTCCTATTTTTTGTTGATGCCAAAGGGGGAGAAAAAGCTATGTGTGTGTAATTTTTATGCATGTCTTTGTGCATGTTTTTGTGCATGTTTTTTAACTAATGCATTTTGTACATTCGTTAAGGGGAGCATTGAGCATGTGTAATATTTCTATTATTGTAAGCTATTGTGTTGTCATCATTAAAAGGGGGGAGAATGTTGATTCTTGGTTTTGATGACTATAACACAATGCAAAGTTGTGCTACTTCTTATATAATGCAGGATGTATCAATGTCCATACTATGTATGATACACAAGTGCAAAGTGGTCCAATGAAGCTCTCAAAGAAATTTGATCAAGCTACAAAGGCTCAAGCTCTTATTCAAGACTTAAGACTCAAGACTCAAGACAAGACCCGTGCTTCAATGTGTTATTAAATGTCTTGTAAAACAAATTGTAATCTTACTTTTTTTGAGTCTTAGATTGATGTAACAGCCTTGTCACACACACACACTCACACATCTTTATAATTGAGTGTTTTTCAAAAGATTAAAGGTCGAAACAGTTTGAATTAGATCAGCTGTTAAGTACCAGTCGACTGTACCAGTACGAAACTGTCTGAACTCTTTCAAACTCTAGCCAGTCGGCTCATCATGGCAACCCAGTCGATTGTTCAAGTCGTCTCGACACTTTTCATAATTTAAAACTTATTTTTCAAATTCAAAAGCTTTATATCCGTTTTAAATCAATTTTATGAACTTTTTTACAATGTTCTAGTGATTCCTCTCTATAAATAGAGCCTAGGAATCACCATTGAAAGGTTCCAAGCATTTTGATAAAAAGTTTAAGTTTTTGCTTTTGAAAGAGAACTAGTATTCAAACAAGCACTCTAAATCTTCTAAGTCTTGGTTCTCTGAAACTCGGTCCAATATAACATTGATTTCGTTTTGGACTGATTTCAGAAGTAACCTATTAGCCACTATACAAAAATCACAATCACAAAACAAGGCTATAGGTTGATTGTATCTCTTTTATTGTTTTCTTTCACTCTCAGGTTGTGAGAGTGGTCCTCTCGGTTGGAGAGTAGGGCTCTAGGTTGTAGAGTCAGGTTTTCACTCTTGGTCGAAGAGTTGGTTTGCTCTCTCTAGTGGTGAGAGATGTCTACTGGTTGGACAAGGTTGTTGTCTAACGCCGTAGGGTATTCTTGTATTTTTTTCAAGAATAGTGGAAAATCTCAAGTGGGTTGCTTGGGGACTGGATATAGGTCGGGAGGACCGAACCAAGATACATCGTGTGTACTCTGTGCTTGTATTTCTCTGAACTTGTATTTTCTTTACTTGCATTTAATTCTTATTCGAAAACTTGTCTGGACAGTCGACTGTGTCTCCTCTTTAAGTCGACTGGTCAGACTAGTATTACATACTCTTCGAAAACTTGTTTGGCAAGTCGACTATTTTCCGCTATAAGTCGACTGATCAGACTTGTCTAAAATATTCTTCTAATCTGACACCTCAGTCAACTTATTTCTCTTTTCAAGTCGACTAGATAGAAGAAAAAGTTCAATTTCGTTATTAATTTTTATACAACATTATTCACCCCCCTCTAGTGTTTCTTGCCTTGCCTACAGGATCCAACAAGCAAGACGGGTGGCAACAAACCATAACGGCGGTATATGGCCCAAATGAAAGGAATCTAAAGCAACAATTCTGGGATGAGCTAATATACATCAGGGGAAGGTGGAGTTTACCTTGGATGGTGGGAGGGGACTTCAACATCGTCAGGCACATGTTTGAGAGGAGTGGAGGCCGAGGCAATGGGCACGATATGAGGAAATTTAATCTGGTGATATCAAGCTTGGGATTGATGGAAATCTCAATTAATAACCGAAGTTTTACATGGTCCAACCGACGGAGGGAGCCGATAATGGCGAAGCTAGACAGGATTCTAGTTTCTACTGACTGGAAAGCGAAATTCCCATTGGGAATGGCAAGGTCATGTATTAGAAATTCGTCGGATCACGTCCCTATCATGATTGGTACGGGAGAAGAAGGTAGAAGCAGGCAGAGAATCTTCCGTTTCGAGAAGATGTGGCTGAACAACCAGGAATGCAAAGCAATGGTTAAGAGATGCTGGGAGGAGGGGTATGGGCAGGCGGAACCAACCGCCAGACTAAACAGTAAACTTTCTACTCTCAAAAGAAGGCTAAGAAAATGGAATAAGGCCGCATTCGGGAATATTTTAACAAGAAAATAGGATATCCTCAACGAAATTGAGGAACTTGAAAGACAGGAAGATGATGGACAGCTGGACGATAACCAATTTCAAAGGTTAAAAAAATGCAGGCAAGATATTCAAGAAACATACATTAACGAGAAAATTATGTGGAGACAGCGGTCCAGGGTCAAATGGCTGAAAGAAGGGGATGCGAATACCAAATACTTCCACAAGGTCGCCAGTATGCGACGCAGAAAAAACTACATCAACTTGTTGGATATTGATGGTATCTCAGTTTCAGACGAGAAGCAAATAGTCTACCATGTTGATGTTAAATTCAAGGAACTATTCAGGCAAAACAGAGATGGGTAGACCGAGTCAAATGAGAATATTTGGGAGGAGTTGCAAGGTGTAACACGTGCGAAAATTGAGTCTCTGCATGAACAGTTCACAATGGATGGGGTGGGGAATGGGGCAGGATAAGGCTCCAGGGCCAGATGGGTTTCCTATATTTTTTTACAGACAATTTTGGGATATTGTCAAATTTGACATCATGGATATCATGTATGCATTCTATGAAGGCAGTTTGAATCTGGAAAGAATAAACTACGGTCATGTTTGCCTTATCCCTAAAACTCAAGTGGCAAGGGAAGTTAGTAATTTTAGGCCTATCGGTTTGATTAATTGCTCAGTCAAAATCATCACAAAGGTCCTCGCCAACAGATTGGGAAGGATCATCGGGGACATTATAGAAGACTATCAAACTGGTTTTACTGCATGGAGGGATATCTTTGAAGGTGTGGCGTTAGTGCAGGAAGTGATACAAGACACGAAGTGACGTAAATAGTTGGGGTTCATGCTAAAATTAGACTTTAAGAAGGCATACGACAAGGTAGAATGGAGATGCTTATTGGAGATTCTAGAGAGAAGAGGGTTCGGGAATAGGTGGATCGGATGGATAAGGAATTGGTTGACAACGTCCAAGGTCAACGTGCTTGTTAACGGGGAGCCGGGAAAGGAAATCAGATGTAGACGGGGTTTTAGGCAGGGAGACCCACTATCACCACTATTGTTTACCTTGGTGGGGGACGGGTTACATAGAATGCTACACACCTACAGAGAAAATGGACTGATTAATGGACTAGGTATGAGGAGGGGTATCTCTGCGATAATGAACGTCCAGTATGCAGTTGATACTTTAATTTTTGGTGAGTGCGACATTGTGCAAGCGACTTTTCTGAAGTGGGGTCTGTATCTATTTGAAGAATGGTCAGGGCTTAAGGTCAATTTCCACAAAAACTCCATCACATTCTTAGGGGAGTCAGGGGAAGGGGGGAACATAATAGCCAACATTCTTAACTGTCAGATCTAGGACCTGCCAATTAAGTACCTGGGATTGCCGATCGGATCCGGGAAGATTATAAGGCTGGACTGGCATGGCCATAGACAAAATTGCAAGTAGATTAGAGGGGTGGAAAGGGAAAATGTTGTCCTTAGAGGGACGTCTAATTTTGCTTAATTCGGTGGTTAGCTCTATACTACTTTACTTTATGTCTTTTTTTGAAATACCGATCTGGGTAACCAAAAAAATTGACACACTTAGAAGACAATTTTGTGGCACGAGGCGGGGGATAGGAGAGGGTACGCATTAATTAAATGGGGATTAGTCTGTAGACGAAAAGAGCTTGGTGGATTTGGGGTGATCAATATTCGCCAGATGAACCAGGCCTTACTCTGCAAATGGTGGTGGAAACTAAAACTAAAGACTAAGACAAAATGGGGTAAATTAGTAAAGGTGACTTACTTGAAGAATGGCTGCATGCACCAGAAATAGAAGAACAAGGAATCAGCGTTCGGATTTTGGTAAGGGGTCAATCATACGAGAGACATATTCATCTCAGGGGTCACATTCTCCATTGGAAATGGGGCATCTACGTGTTTCTGGAAGGACAAATGGTGCGGAACTATTACCCTAAAGAGAAGATTCCCAGAAGCATACAAGTTTGCTACCACTAAATATGACCGAGTGGCTAGAAATTGGAGGAATGACGAATGGAAACAAAGACTCACAGAGAGGCTTACCAGTGAAGCAAGAAGGCAAAAACAGGGCCTGATTGTCTACTTATAGGATTGGAAATCAACAGGGAATGATCGGGAAGACAGAGCTAAGTGGGAGGCAGAAAAAGTGGACGTTTTTTCGGTTAAATCGATTTATAAAAGGTTAAATGATTGGGGAGTTAGAGTCTACGACTCAGTTTGGAAGGCAAAAGTCCCACTTAAAGTGAGGACTTTTAATTGGTTGGCACGTAGAAACGCAATTCTAACTCCGGATAACTTGGCTAGGAGAAGATGGCAAGGACCGGCAATTTGTGTAATGTGCAATCAGGAAAACGAAACGGTCGACCATCTACCAGTGACATGCAGTTACGCAAGGCCAATTTGGGGGACCTAATAAACTGATTCGGCAGCACCGGGGCAGGCCCACAAACACTTAGCGATGCCTGGGGGGATTGGAGAGAGGGACACATCCACATCAACAATTTTGACATTTGGGGAATTGGGGTTGCGTCTATTTGTTGGGGTATTTGGTTAGAACGGAATAATAGAATTTTTAGAATTTCACACAGACACATAATGCATCAACAAATGCTTCTCAAGATTATTGCTAATATCATATTCTGGTCTAAATCGGCAGGGGAAGAGCAAACGAAGAAGATCAAGAAAATGTACAGGGAATGTGACACAAACCAGGCTGAATCACAGGATGGAAAAATTCACCACAAATGGGGTGATGGACTGCGATGAGGCGGTGAGGCACATACACCATTGCTGACTTGTAGTTTCGAGTCATGTATTTCGATGTCTGTACTGTGATGTATTTTGGGTCTTTTATTTTGATGTATGTATTTTTTGGGATGCTCGAGTGGGTCATACCATGTATGGTTGTGGGCCTCATATTTTGACCAGGGAATGAGCATAATGGCCCGCATGTGGGATACATGAACATCATTGCTTGTTACTTTATTTTGTTTTGTATTGTTTTATTAAAAACTTGTTAATGAAATAAGGGGGGCCAAGGCCAACCTTTTTTGATAAAAAAAATAATAATCAAAGTTCGAGGTTGGTTTTATTCATAGGGTTCACATAAAGATCATGATATAAGCCAAAACATGAACATCTACAATTAATCTCAGATGGAAGAAGAGTGTCTAAGAAGAGCTCACAAATAATTATACAAAGTTCTCAGAAATCAAGTGAAAATATGAGCAATATTCAATTTGTTAGTTTCAGAATACTAGTAACTCAAACAAACCAAATTCAGATAGACTAAGCAAACTCGAAATATAGGAGGCCTTTAAAGAGGCAACGAATCTGTAATCAAACTAAGACTGAAGACAATAAGTACTCTTACAAATGTGTTTACAGTATAGTATTTTGAAAACGAAGAAACTTAAGTAGCATTTATACGGTACATAGCTATTATAACCTATGCGATACAATACAATTCATATGTTTCATACCCTTTCACAGCACGATACAACTACCAGTCAGCCAGCTTCCTTCCCCACTCTTACGTCCACTTGGTGAGAGCTGCATGTTCGATCTCTGCAAGAAATGTCTGGGAACAATGATGTATAAAATTCTCTCTCTCACGTCTTCTTGGTTGCCCATCCCAGGGGCGAGGAAGAAAGCACGCACAGGTCCTCTTTTCTCTTCCACGGTTGCGGGGCCTGGCCTCGACAACTTCTGATGGGAGCAGCGGTCTACACCTTACCCCAGACTGGGGACAGGTGGTGGAGGATTGTGGCGCTGGGACTGGATGGAACCTGTTGGCTTTTGTAGTAATTATGCTGTTAGTATGTTGTAGCAGGCGTATGTGAGACTTTTGTATATGATTAGTTCATACATGGCTTTTTGATGTAATGAGACTTATTGATGTAATGACTCAGTTTATATATGAGAATCCCGAGCAATTCTCTTGCCTTTTATTTCAAAAAAAAAAACAATTGGCTCTGGCTGTTGGGTGGACAACTCGGAAAGAGAGCAATGTAAGCATCTTCCGTTGAAATCCTGTGTGCGTGAATAATCTGCAGCACCTTGCCTGCTGTTCTATCTGCAATCTGGTTACCCGTTCCTAACCTTTAATTTTCTACTTCTTTTCCTGTAACATATCTCTTTTGAGATGAAAATGAATGGCCAGTTTTTGGCTTACTTTGCAATGCCGTGCTCCAAAACTCTGCAGAAATGCTTATTATACTACAGAATTAATATGTCCGTCTTAATAGAGTTCACACTCACGAAATGTTTGTAGGCTCTGAGTCTTGTAGTAGTACCACAATCAACATAACTTGAGTTCTAGTTTGAGCTTTTCTTTATCGTCACAGATAGTAAGATTCTAAATGATGAACTTCCATTTCACCTGCACGTATAATCACAATTCAGGGAATTATACGTAGGCAAGTTACACGTTGAAGAAAAATAGTGGTATAAAGTTATAGCAAGTTAATACGGATAACAAAAACTATCGAGCCACTTCAAATAATTCCAAAAACAGTTAGTCCTGATTCTCTGGAATCAATTCATGTTTGTCTACTATACTATATATTGGGGCAGTTTGGCCAGAATCTTAAGCCAATGATGTCCCGTTTCCGTACATCCTTTGAGTATGTAATAGGAGGACGAGATCAACTGGGATTGGAAAAGCTAACTCATTTTGGAAGGATGTTGTTCCTCCTACCTTTACAGTTAAAACTGCACAAACGTGATCCTTGATTCCATGAAGAGCTAAGAGAAAGCTACAAAGAAGAGGATTATAAAACAAGGTTCACAAAGCTAAAGCCAAAGGACTCCATGAACAAAAATAAAAAAGTAGAAAGTGGTGCATGCTTTGCCTGTTACTTATTAGTTAATAATCACTGTCTCATTTGAAGTTTTAGAAGTAAGTCCTTGTTCTTCAGTGAATATGACAAAAAAAACTTGTCTTCCATGTCTTTTATATTACACTAAGGTGATTCACTCTCATGGTATTTTTTGTCTTGTTGGATGAGGCCAACCCCCCCCAATAAACCAAGTCATGACAAATATATTTGTGCTCATCTTTATTTACTAACTCTTAATCAACCCCCACTGCTCTCTAATTTGAGCTTGGGTTAATTTACACCAAGCATACCCACTTCATGAGACTAATACAAACCAAATCAAAGCAAATTAGCAAAGCAACAAATTTGTGACATGGCATTGTTCCTTAAAATTGAATTTCAGGTCAAAGATACCTATCAAGTTTCTGATATATGAAGATCTACTTTACAATTCAAACTGATTCATACCAAAAACCATGAGCAATTTTCAACCAAGGGTTTGAGATTTCTTACTATGCGCATTGAAGCACAAACTCTACCCATCACCTTTTAAAAAGCTAACATTTTTTTCCTCCATGTAAATAAAGGGTGTCTCAACAATTAACCTTGTGGGTAAGTGGAGTCCTCATCCTCCACATTACCAAGTAATATACTAGGCAAGTGCCATCAAAATGAAAAGTTTGTTTGACCAAAAAAGGAGAGAAAAGCCCTTGTAATGAGGAAGGTGAGAGTGCGTGAATCGGATGAGGGAAGTGAGTGGGAATGCATGAAGGGAGATGTGTAATTCGCGAGGAATCCCTCGGGGCATAGCCTGTAGTTTTGTTATTCCCTTTTGACTCGCTCATTCGTTATGAGGTGCCTCGATACCTAAGGCTAATTGGAAGTAATTTCAAGTAAAATGGACAATTGACCAGCGCAATTTAAAGACTTGAGCATGCATTAATATTGAAAGTGCTTTTCCTTAGGTGCTTAATTTTCATAATGGACAGCATAGATGCTTAATATGGATGGCCCTACTAAGTCCATTCAATGGGAACAATATTGGGGTCGGCAAAGGACTGATTAGTCCTGTAGTTTTAGTGGTGAAGCCTTTTTTCCTTCCTCTCCCTCTTATCATCTCATGTAAAACAGTTATAAGTTTACACATGAGGCCGGCAAAACGGCAAGCACAACAAGACAAGTTATACACAAAAGAAAAGAGCCCACGTTTGGTTCCACTAGTGAATGACCTTTTCCAATGTGAATGCTATATAAGCTGGAGCTTATGCATTAGACTCGTGCTCACATTGTAGTTCCAATCCAACTACTAAGAAGAGAGAAGAAAGAGAAAGATATGGAGTCCTTGAGAGCAAAATTCAGTTTCTGCTTGATGCTGATATTGTTCTTTGTCATTCGATGCTCAGAATCACGAGTTCTCAACGAAAGGAATACACACGAACATGAGTCTCCTGTCAGGAGTTGGAAGGATTCAAGGACGACAATGTTTGTGGGAGTGACACCAAGGGTAAGGGCTGCAGAGACTTCGTATGAATCAAAGCGATTGAGCCCAGGAGGACCGGATCCTCAGCATCATTAGTTCGGGGAATGCTTCTTAGATTCTTTTGGTAAATGAGTTTCTGTTCAAGTGTTTGATTACATGAACAGAGAGCTAAAACTTCTTGTGACTTTTGGGTTGTACTTGTTTCGTTTATTTCTCATTGATGAAACAGAATGATGTTTGCCATCTATAACTAAAAAAAAAAGCCACTAGGAAGTAATATAGTTACAACTATATATAAGTCTCCTTTTGTTCCATTCAGTACTTTTGTTCATTTGTGTTGGTGGCAAAGAGCAAAGTGACAATAAACAAACTTCACATCTCCAAGTAGAGAGAGGCATGTGTGATGTGTTTGAATTGTGGAGTATGGGTGGCTTCTAGGGCAGTAGGCCAATGAGTTGCAATAAACAATGCTATTTCCCCACTTTTGGCTTAGATTACCATTAAAAGGGATTTGTTCTAATAAACCATTACCATCTTACCTGTGATGAAGCCTACACAAATGTGGCTATAAGAATTGCAATAAACAATGCTATTTCCCCACTTTCGACTTAGATTACCATTAAAAGGGATTTGTTCTAATAAACCATTATCATCTTACCTGTGATGAAGCCTACACAAATGTGGCTAAAATATATCCAGCACTTCATCTTTACACAGATTCAACTCTCATCCTCATGTCTCAGATTCATGACAACTTTACTTCTTCTATCTATTACTTCTTCTATCTGTTCTTTACTGCTTATAATCATAATCACTGCCCCTCTCTAATTATCTTTTCCATCTCTAATTCCAATCTCAATGTATCTACTGTAAGTACATACCGGCCATGCACAGTTGAATCAATCAATTAATCTGACTTAAAGGTTGAAGTTTCCTTCATTTCGTAAGTCGTAACATAATCTATTAGAGCTCTTTAATGTCGTTTATTTTTATCAAGTCGAAGTCCTTCCATATCCTAGCAAGTTCATCCAGGATCCTCCTCACAGTCTAATTTATTTAATCATACTTTCTCTGTTGAAACTTGAAACACATACTAATACCATCCATCTATATGAGTCAAAAGAGGGGCCATACACCTAAATCTATTTTTATATGAAGTCTATTGGCATGTGGCTTAAAAGTCTTGGCTTAAAATAATTAAGTCAGCCTAAGTTGACTTATGATATTAAACCGAAAGGAAACATTTCAAAATTAAGACAAAGAATACTTACTAAATCATCATAATTCTGTTCATGCATGGGTTCTTTTGCACGTCCACTTTGCGTTGGTGACAACTGTATGTGCTGGAAAGCATTTTATACAAAAGTTAGATAACCAAAGAAAATTAATGAGTGGCAATAAACTGCTGGAAATTTATCATATAATTCAGAGTACTATAATTCTTTGCAGCAGTGGTAGCAAATCAGTAACAGGGAAAGTATTAAGCTATATAGGCATTCGAAAGGTGCAATAGTGAAGTTAAGAACCAAACTGGATTAACAATGAGCAGTTACTCCCTATGCAATTAAATAATAAAACCAAATGTACGAATCAAAACAAAGATAAATTAGATATGGAGGGGAAAAACTGAAAAAGAGAACAAAATAAAAAGATATAATCTTCTACTGTGCCACTTTAACAACCAAACTATGGCTTATTGCCATTTAAAATGAATGTGACATCCTTTATGGGGTTCAATAGAAATTCAGAGTGGCCTTATCTATAAGTAAGATATCATCAAAGTTGATGCGGGTTTTGCACAGAAAGATCAAACAGTACAATAATAATTTTAAAGTATCAACCACCCCCAGCTGATTTAAACCATTGATGGCATCCTTTCCATAGTTGTGAAAGGAAGGAGGAAGCAGGAAAATTATTCAACCTGACTAGATGAGTTACAACGGATAAGATTGCTGATTGACTCAAGTTGATTCATCAACATTGCAAGAACTAAGAGAAACAATGGCCTTCATCTATTAGTCCGATAACATAATAGCTTACTTCGCACTTCAGAAATTTTGGCTCCTGGCCATATGTTATATCCAACGAACAAAGGTCAGAATCAAAGACGTGCAAGGTTGTCAGCCTTCTTTGTTTGGATCTATAGTATTAAAACACAAAAGAGCTTTGTGCAAATATGGTGACTTCAAGCCAATTGACAGTGGGATTAGGTTCATTAGCAAAAGTGGAGAAGTGTGATAGTGTGACAAGCTTCGTGAGAGTTTTGGACGGCTATGTCTCAATACCTGTTGCTCTTCTTAATATATACATATGATATATACATGGATAAGCTTTATTATTGAGGATGGTAGAGAAGATGGATTTTATATGCTGGCTCAATTTGTAGTTCATGAGATTTCACAACATTCGGGAGCTTTCCAACTAAAAAGGTAAAGAAAAAATTCTTTCCTGACTAAAAGGTAAATAAAAAAAATAAAAAGGCAAAGAAAATGAAAGTTGATAAAAGATCCAAATCAGTAAGTAAAGGGTATTTGCTAACTAGCCTGGTCAAATGCTTTGACTCTTGTAAAGGGCATCACAAGAACAAAAGCTGAAGAATTCTCAGAATTTGATTATAAGATTAGGGAAAGAAAGAGGCAACTGGGAGGATACATAGGTTAGAATTTGATAATCCCCAAAAGCAATCTCATCAAAAAAATGTGAGGGAAATAAAGACACACACACACACACACAGAGTATCTAGTGCATGCAATTGCACATGATAATTAAAATAGAATTACAGCTGGTGTATAAAGTACATAGGACACACACCCTCACCCCACCACCACCACCAGATGTGCATACAGTACAAGTACATAAACACATGAATAAAAATAGTCACAGCTGGCGATCCATAATCATAGTGCACTCTGCAAGGTGAGATTATGAAGCTAACTAACCGAAAGTGTATGATACTAAGAAAGCGTGAAAGGAGGATAACATGGAGAATTAAATACTTGAGGTATGTTGGCAATGTTCAAACTCCTATGAATTTGGTCATAGTTCTTCACTTCTTTTTTCCCCCAACATTTATAGTTAATTTACAGGATCATCTTGCCTGGATGGGCCTTTTCTATCCAGAGAGATTTAGGCCTGAATTCACCATATGCAATGATGACAGGGAAGATTAGGCTGACATTTGCTTACTAGGCTATTTCTCTTGCATGTCATATCATAAAAATCCCAATCCTTGAGTATCCAAATATTGTTTATCATTTGTGATTGTAATCCTAGGAAAAATCAAGTCAAAATCCTAGGGAGTATCCCCAAATAGAACCTTTTTTTTATCGTTAAACGGTGGATTGAATACCCCCCGCGTTTTATTAAAAAGATTTTAACAAAACATACAACCAAAAATAAGGCTTATGAATTTCAGATCCCAATGTAACTCATACACCCCAACTAACAAACAAAAAATACAACGAAATCTAATCCTACTGATCGGCCGACCTCGTCAAAGTCAATTTCTCGTGCCAATTTGAGCTCATTCTCTCTCTCAGTCCCTCGCTTTACACCGTTTATCCGCTCCGTCGCTTGCACGGACACCTTCGTCGTCCCCAGCAGTGACTCATACGTCAACTTCAAGTACCATATGAGAGACCGCAGGCACTCCACCAATCTGACAACTCCTTGTACAGATTGAGTCCTGGTTCTCATCCCTTCACTTGACCCTCGTTGACTCTCACTGCCACCTCGCAATAAAGGCTGTCCTCTCCCCTGACTGCTCAACAAACGTCACCACCCCCTCCAAGCCCCCTGACATGAGAGAGATCTTAGACACCATCACTTTGACCTGACTAGGACAAAGTAGAGCCTAAACTATAAAATTTCCGGACTACCGTCGTCCAACCAACTAGGATACATTTCGCTGCTAATTGTAAATCAGTTGTAATTAGGATATTTAGAAAAAATTTTGGGATATTAGGGACTCCTCCACTCCTCTCTCTCTCACACACCACCAAATTACCACTGTCATCTTCCCTAACTCCATGTCTCAACATCAGACTCACGCCCAAAACTCCTCTACCCTCCTCACTCCTCACCTTCCCACAGCGAACCAAAGACAAAAAGAGTATACCTACCACGTTAAGCTGCCGCAGGTTGAAGCTGCGTATCCGAGACCCCCCACTGCAGATTGAAGCTGCATGATGACCACTGATTGGTCAGAACCCACACCCCACAGAGATCGACACACCGTCAAGACCCCCCACTACAGAATTGAAGCTGCATGATGACCATCTCTTGGTCAGAACTCGCCTCCTATGCATTGTTGAGCTCCCCCTTCATCAACCCAACAAACTCAATCACACTCCTTCATCACCAAACTCAATCACACTCCATGAAAGCATGGTGGTAGTGAAGGCCATGGGAAACCCAAACTTGACATTGACCCTGCATCATAGTACCCACCAACTAAATCCACAACCTGAACGTCACCGGCGACCCTCCGCGCACCACGCAGGTGCCTCCTCACCATCGTCCTCGACGCCCCACGCCTACAATGCAGCTGCGACAGCCTCCGCTGCCCCAAAGCCATAGCCGACTTCATAATGGCCCATTCCGAACCCGAAGTCGACCTGCATCGACGAACACGACCATACCATCGGATCCGCAATCCGACCCGCAACGTTGGTCGAGATGTGTACCTCGACCCCCCGGAGCTCCGTCGTGACACCATGGACTACATTGGGTTAAGAAGAAATTAATGGTGAGGGGAGAGACAACAAGGGAAAGCGGAAGATGAGAATAGGGAGAAAAGAGGAGCACGAACGGGAAGGGGGAGCGCCACCCTAGCTGCCGCCCCCTTCGATTTTCAGATCTTGGGTTTCTCTTTTTTGAGTTTTTTGGGGAGCTTCTCTCTCTAGAATTTCTAGAGAGAGAAACTCTTTTCTAGACAAGATAAGAAAGGATATCCCCAAATAGAACTTGCGAGGATTATTTTCAATTTGACAAACTGGTCCTTAAGAATGGGCAGTGAAGAGGAAAGAAAACGAAGAAAAATCTCAATAAGGATGCTTTAAACATAGAAGTGTAGGTGAAATTGCTACTCCTATGGGATATAACAGAGAATCTCTATATTATATAATAATAAACACTGAAGGTGCATAGTCGAACTTCAAATTTGTATGTTTGGCAACATCAAAATTAAACTATCAAAGAAAGAGAATAAAAGAAATAGAGGATTCAAATCAACATATCATTTGAATAGGAAAAAAAACATTCCTGTAGTGATTTGAACATTAACAAAGCTCCTTAAATGATGTTATCATTTTGTTTGCATGGATGGATGGGAATAAGGAAGTTTGCAGGTATTTCTATCTTGTTTTACTTTTCTAGTTGCTTAGGAAGTGATTTCTGAAGTTTATGATTAGTGGAAAATAGTTGGACTGACTTTCAAGTTCAATGAATCCTCTTGAAACCTCCTTCACATGTAACTGCGCACATAACCAAACCATTAATCAGTAGAATGCCTGGTTCAAGTAAGGCTGCATAAGGCACCACAAATTGACCCGAACCAAACTCTTCTGGGCAGCTTCATCAGGAAAACCTAAACCCATTTGAGTTTGGACCAGTCAAATGGGGGAGCAGTGTACAAGGGAATATCTGGATCGATTCCTAGCAAAATCCACCCAACCTGTTGAATAAAATAAATTATTTTCTACTTCACTTGGTCATAGGTTGGCATACAGAAGGAATTTGTATGATCCTTGTGACTAAAACATACAATTCTAATGGATTTATAAATAATATCAAGGGGGAAATTAAAAGATGCATTATGTCAAGAAATGTTGGAGTTTATAACACAAGTATTGCAATAGATGTTGCGTTTTTGTACTTCAGCGATTAGGCTTCTTTTAAGAAAAATCTCATAAACTAACAGGGAAATCGATAACTTCATAGCTGATGAATACAGCTTCACTGCCCCTAATCTGGGAAAAGAAGGAAATTTCCATACATTCCGGAATGAACATAGAAAGGCCAGATAGGCTGAAAAAAGTTAATAAAACTAACATGTATTTCTTGTGTATAGTGAATGAATCTATCATACACTAAAGCAGTTAAAAACCTACTACCACTACATCACTAGGATTCCATCTAGGTAATTTCCAACAGAAAATATCTGCTTTTGTACAGGTTGCAGGTCCAAGAAGTAGCATGCACAAATATAAAATTATATGGTGAATGTTAATAATCAGGTTAACAAGGATAGACCATAAAATTTATTTGTTATGAATGCCGAATCATTATATATAATCGACAGAAGAAAATCAAGCATTCTCAGGAAATAATGATCATTAAATTAGAAATACAATGTAATCAATGAGGGATTAGATCAATCAACTAAAATTAATTTTTTGGTTTAGTGATTACCTATACATCTTGCAGTGGAGGAATGTTCGCCATATCACAACATTTGGTTGAAAAGGCATTCCATTGATCAACTCTTCTGCTTCTTTAATATATCCATACTTACACAACAAGTCAACCAATATTACGTAGTGATCCATCTCTGCTTCAATCCCATAAACACTCTTAATCTTTTCGAACAATGACATTCCTTCCTCCACTAATCCACCATGTCTACACGCTGAAAGCACAGCAAGAAAAGCAACTCTATCTGGCTTCCATCCATCTAATTCCATTTCCCTAAACCTTTCCAAGGCCTCAAGCGTGCAACCATGAAGTCCCAATCCCGATATCAAAGCAGTCCATGAAATAAGGTTCCTCTGTTCCATCTTCTCGAACACTCTCAAACAGTTCTCTAGGCTACCACACTTACCATACATATCCATCAATACATTACCAACAAAAGTTTCTGAGGACCCAGCATTGCACTTGATAATAAGTCCATGAAGAGTACTACCAAGCCCAAGGTTATTGGACTTTGAACATATGCTCAACAGGCTCACAGCCATATAGTTATCCAGAAGGTATCCACCAACTTGCATCCTCTTGAAGAATTGAAAAGCCTCAGAGTAATCCCCATTTTTTGCGCAAGCGGAAACTAATATGTTCCACGATATAGTATCAGGATCTTGCAGCTCGAAAAGCAAATCCTTGGCAACTTCATATTGACCCATTCTATTATGAATGCCAGCTATAACATTATTTGGAGCGACGTGAAAATTAGAACCTGAAATTGTACTACATGCTAAGGCATCGGAAATCATATCGTGAGCACCATACGATGAAATAAGTGCAGTCAATACATATGGATTGTTATCGTATCCCATCCTTATTATTAATGAATGAAGCTGCTTAAGATCCAGCGCAGTGGCCTTTCTAAGAATAGAAGACAATGTGAACTCATTCGGTTTGAAGCATGCGTGCATCATCTCCTTAAGAACTACCAATGGAGCACCAGAATTACCATTTGAATAACCCAATACAAGAGCATTCCACATAACCAAATTCTTATCCGGAATCTCATTGAACATAACACGTGAATCCTCCATGCTCTTGCACTTTGCATAGAAATCAACTAATGTACTCCCCACATACACACTGGTGCCCAAATTGAGCTTGATTGCAATAGCATGGATAAGCTCCCCACAAACAAGTAAATTAGCACCAACACACGCAACAAGAGCACTTGTTAACGTACTCTCATTAGGCAAAAACCCTTCTAACAACATTCTAAAGAAGAACTCCAACGCTCTCTCCGGTGCGTCACTCTTAGCCAAAGCTGCTATACTCGTATTCCAAGAAACCAAATCCCTTACAGGCAGATCACTAAACAATCTCGCCATCACATGCTCCGAAAAGCACATTGCGTACGCACTAAGTAACACATTTAAAACAACGCTATACCAATCCATCGACAACTTAACCACTAACCCATGCACTTGCTCCACCAAACACGAATCCTCTAACGACCGACACCCAGACAGAACACCAAGAAGAGAACAATCCGACGGCCTAATCTCACTCCGTAAAAGCTCCCTAAACAAAAAGAAAGAATTCTGAACACAACCAGTTTGAGCAAACCCCGAAACAATGCAGTTCCAAGTGACCACAGTCCGAACCGGCATTTCATCGAACAACTTGGCCGCATCCCAAATTCTCCGATTCTTTGCATAATGACCGAGCAACGCAGTGGCCGAATAAGGATCGGAATGAAGCAACCCGGTCTTTACGAGCAAGCTGTGAAGCTGGGTCCCATTAGAGAGGGGCAATGAGTGGGAGGAGAGGATGGGGACGAAGGTGAAGCGAGTGGGTCGAGTATTGGAAGGGGAAGCCATTAGCCGGGTGAGGAGGGTGTAGGATTCTGCCACGTGTCCGTTTCGGCAATGGACGGCAATGGCGGAGTCGTAGGAAGGGGAGTGTGGTTCGAGCATTTCGTCATACAGTTGGTGTGCGTGGTGAAGCGAGTGCAGGGAAGAGGGAATGCGACAGAGGAGAGTGGTGGGTGTTCGAAGTCGGAGAACTGGCAACATTTGAGAAGCAGCATTATTGAAATGCCTCCTCAGTGGGTTTGTCTAAAAAGGCCAAGTTGTACAAGGAGTAAAAGTAAGATGTATGCCTTATATTTGTTGGTAGACTGCATATTGATAGCCAATTATAGCAAACTTATTCGTCTTCCACTTTGTGTATAGGGAGGGGGTTGACAGGAGTTGGATTCCCGACTGCAATTGATTTCTTCATTAGTGAGCAACTCAAGAACTAGGGTTAGGAGATTGGAGAATTGGAAACAAACTTCCTGATTTTTATTGATTCCTCAAAAGGAAATTACAGCTTGGGTTTTATAGTGAGAGATAGGCAGTTACGCTACAGGACAAACATACAAAAAAGTACATTCACCGCACACACTCACCACCCGCCCTAAAACTATTTAAACTGAAAAAGTGCACATTGCACATACAAAACAGATACAAGGAAATAAATTGTTACTCAGAAGACTACAAGTTTACAACTACAGCCAAGCAAGCAATTGAACACTAGGTGCTCTGATGGCTTCATGATCACGGTGGCTCACGGTGTCGTCTCTGACAACTCCTCCCCCCTTTACAACGAACTTGTCCCAAGTTCGAAATGTGGAAATCAGAAGAACTTGCTGGATTGGCCCTCAACAGTCTTCTGGATGGTAATGGTGAGATCTTCTCTTGTCCTCTTCAAACCATACTGAGCATATTTATGTTTCCCACTTGATTCCCAAGCCATAGCACATTTAAATTGTTTAAGCATATCTGGATCTTTAAGCATATTTGGATCTGAATTTGCAAATAAGAGAGCTTTTTGGCTTAATGAAATTCCTTCCTAATCCTTATCCTCTGCGTCTTCAAACCTGTGATCATTTAATTTAGAACTCTAGCACTGTATGAGCAATATCATGAACCCCATTTGTATGGCCTACAGAATTGACGAGATTCTGTAAAAGAGTCCAATCAGGATCATATCCATTCTCAGCCATTTCTTTACCAGGTTTTAAAGTTATGGACTTCTCAATAGCTGCCCCTCAATGCACAACAATTTCTTATGCTCCTCATCACCAAAATCCTCCATAGTTTAAACCTTCTTGAAGTCATCAAGAACCATTGTTTTTGCAGTGTACATGCCACCACAACCCTTCATATTACTCTTTTGAAGTTCCAGCTGCACAATCTCACGAAATAGAGCTTGTATTTATTTTGCAGACTCTGCCCAGCTGCACAATCTCATGAAATAGAGCTCGTATTTGTTTCACAGTCTCTGCCCTAGCTATCGTAGCTTCAGAAGAGAGTACAAAAGCAGTCACAAGATCATTTCCAACATCGTTTGTTGTCACTAATGCAGCTTTGATGTTTGAGCCAAGATGATGATAATGAATTTTGCAATTTTGTCGATCTGTTACATCCTGAGTATTTTCCTCCACCCACCTGTGTCAATCAACGCATCATGTTTGTAAGAAATTTTGAAAGCTTCAGAAAAAAGATTGCCAAATACCACCACCAGCATGTGAACGCCTTTGCTTGATATGGCTGAATTCCCCTGCACATAGTCCAAAGATATTTGCAACATTCCACCAGTCTTGTTGCACTCATCTATAACACTTTTTGATTCCATCCCCATGTTTCTCTCCAGCCAGTAAAGATAATGAACATGCAATAGAGATTTTTGTTGATTCTTAATTTTGATGATTACAACACAATGCAAAATTATTGTGCTACCTCTCATATATTGCAGATTGTATCAAAGTTTATCATGTATGATACACAAAGGCCTCAAAGCAAATTGATCAAGCAAGTTGTTCAAAAGCTGAAGAATGATCAAGCAAAGCTTCATACATGGACAATGGCTAAAGCTTCTCTCAAGACTAAAGACTCAAGTCAAGACCAAAGCTTCAATGTCTTATATTTTGTGTCTTGTAAAAACAAATGTAATCTTCTTTTTTTGAATCTTAGATTGATGTAAAAGCCTTGTCACACACACACACTCACATATAATTTTATAAGTGTGTGGTCAAAAATAAAGGCCAAACAGTTTGACCTAGGTCAGCTATTGAGTACCAGTCAACTGCCATTAAGGACCAGTCAACTGTACCTGTACAAAACTGTCTGAGCTTCTTCAAACTCTGGCCAGTCGACTCATAACGGCAACCCAGTCGACTGTTCAAGCCGTTTTGATAGATTTCTGATTTCAAATTTTGTTTTTTTTATTTCAAAAAGATATATCCATTTGTAAATAGTTGTAAGATCTGTTTTTACAACTTCCAGTGATTCTACTCTATAAATAGAGGCTTAGAATCACCATGGAAGGGTTCCCAAGCCTTTTGAGAAAAAGTTTTAAGTGTTCTTACTTTCAAAGAGAAAAAGTTTCTTTTCAAACACTCTAATTCTTAAGACTTGGTTCTCTGAGTTCAATCCAACATAACATTGATTTCGTTTTGGATTGAATTCAGAAGTTGACCGAATAGCCACGTACAAAATCACAATCACAACAAGGCTATAGGTTGATTGTAAATAATTTTATTATTTTATTTTCCTCTCTATTGGAGAGTAGGACTCTAGGGTGTAGAGTCAGGTTTTCACTCTTGGTGGAAGAGTGGGTTGCTCTCTCTAGTGGTGAGAGGGGACTACGGGTTGGACAAGGTTGTTGTCAACATCATAGGGTATTCTTGTACATTTTTCAAGAATAGTGAAAAATCTCAAGTGGGTTGCTTGGGAGCTGGATGTAGGTCGGGAGGACCGAACCAGGATACATCGTGTGTACTCTATGGTTGGAATTTCAGTGGTTGTATCTCTTGAATCTTTTATTACTTGCATTTCAATTCTCTCAAAACCGTTCTGATAAGTCGACTGTATTCCCATCTTAAGTCGACTGATCAGACTGGTAGTACAATCTTCTCCGAAACTCTTCTGGCAAGTCGACTGCCTCTTTGTATTAAGTCGACTTATCAGACTTGTATCAAATACTCTTTTACTCTGACGCCTCGGTCGACTGAACTTCTTTTTACAGTCGACTGAACAGAAGATAAATTTTATTTCTGTAATTATTTTTTATAAAACACTATTCACCCCCCTCTAGTTTTTCTTGCATTGCCTACAGGATCCAACACTTGGTATCAGAGCTTGGTGGAGTGCAATGGCAACTACTTCTAATGCAAATTAATACCATGAAGGCCAGTCTACACAAAGGTCACCCCTCTTCGATGGAACCAATTACAACTATTGGAAGTGTAGAATGAAGATCTACCTTCAGTCCATCAACTATAAAATATGGAACATGACAGAAACCGAGTACACTGCTCCTACCATTCCATATGTACAATGGAACGATGACATGAAGAACCAAACAATGAACAATGCAAAGGCGATGAATGCGTTGTTTTGTGCCCTTACAAAGGAGGAATTCAATCATGTGTCCAATGCAATAACTGCACATCAAATTTGACACACACTCGAGGTAACTCATGAAAGAACAAATAAAGTAAAAGAATCTAAAATATCTTTTCTTGTTCACAGGTTTGAAATGTCCCGCATGAAGGAGAATGATAATGTGTCTGAGATGATTACAAGGTTCACGAACATTACTAATTCACTTGTGGCACTTGAAAAGACGTATACTCAAGCCGAGATGGTGAGGAAGGTACTTCGTGCACTAACCCTCGAATGGGAAAAGAAGACCACCGCCATAGAAGAGGCCAATGATTTAACACAACCTTCTCTTGAGAATCTTATGGAAAATCTTATGGCTTATGAAGTACAACTTGAAGAGCGCAAGAAGGATGCCGAACCACAACAATCAAAGAAGAAGACATTAGCATTCAAAGCCATGTCGGACTCCGATGATGAAGAAGAAGATGAGGAAGAGATTGCCATGTTCACGAGAAAGTTCAAAAAGTTCCTAAGAAAAGGTAATTTTAATTCAAAATCTAAGGAATCTAATGAACCTCCAACTTGTTTCAGGTGTAATAAGACAGGCCATATGAAGAAGGATTGCCCACTAGAGAACGCAAAATCTAACGGAAAGGTGTCTAACTTCAAGAAGGACAAGTACACAAAGAACAAGTTCGTGAAGAACAAAAAGGCATACCAAGCAACTTGGAATGATAGGATTCTTCGTCGGAAGAAGAAACTGATGAGACAAACGAGGTTGCATACGTGTGTTTTTTGGCATCTCAAAATCAAGTAAGTAATGACTATGATTCTAATGATTTACTTGATGCTTTCAACGAGATTTTCCAAGAACTTAAAAAAAATGATTAGAGTTAAGACTTAGAGAAAGTTAATCAAACACTTTCTCAAGAGAATCTTAACCTTGATAAAGAAGTAAAATCCTTAAATTCTCATCTTTCTAGTTTAGATATGGATCTTGAGTCTCTAAAGAAAAATTATGAAGAGATACCCAAGAACATATCTAAATTTAATAAAGAAAAAAAGAATTTAAATGATGTTCTTCAAAATCAAGTGCAACCTAATCAAAAGTTTGGACTTGGTTTTAAAAAGTCCCTTGGAAAATCTCATTCTTCT
This sequence comes from Hemerocallis citrina, assembly GCA_017893485.1. NCBI lineage: Eukaryota > Viridiplantae > Streptophyta > Magnoliopsida > Asparagales > Asphodelaceae > Hemerocallis > Hemerocallis citrina. The sequence continues at coordinate 238,856,089 of CM030364.1, read as the reverse complement.
AAGAACACTAGTGTAAACAAATATGTATCTATTTCTAGTGTTAAAAATAAACTTTATGAGTTTTTTGAAAAACCTAAAACTGTAACTTTTCATGAAAAAAGCAAATCTACAGTTCAGACCTGTCGACTGACTCCACATATCAGTCGCCTGTCCAGAAGTACTGAGTCTCATTCAACGAGGCAAATACCTCAGATAAGTCGACCTATACTACCTCCTAGTCGACTGAATAACAGTAAAAGTCGACTGAAAGGTACTGAAAAGTCGATTGGACAGAGCAAATATGTATGGGTTCCAGTCAACCTGAGTTCGAAAGATAGAATTGCTTACATTAATTCTTATATGCTTACTGTATGTAATTCTGCTAATTATATTCCTGCTTATGGAAAAAAGTCAAACTCTTCATGGGTTTGGTTTTGCACAAACTAATCTATTTTGGACCCAATGAAAAGGATACCATATTCACATTGAATATTTTATAGGTACCTAAGAGAGATCGTTGGATACTTGACAGCGGATGCTTGAAGTACATGACTGGTCATGCCAACCTCCTATCTTCCATACAAGACATTGATGGAGGAATAGTTACATTTGGTGACAATAACAAAAGAAAGGTCATAGGAATTGGTATGGTCAGTAAGCACACTAACCCCTCTATAGAAGATGTCTTATTAGTTAGTAGACTTAAGCATAACCTGTTAAGCATTAGCCAACTATGTGATAAGGGTTATAAAATCATGTTTGAAAAAGATGCATGTTTAATTTATGATTCTACCATGCAAAATATAATTTTTCAAGGATTTAGGAAAAATAACATTTATGAATTGTGTTTAAAAGCATATGAGTTTTCGAATGATTTTTGCTCAGTAGCTTCTAATAATGATTCTTGGCTATGACATAAACGTTTTGGCCGTGTGAATATGAAAAATCTCTCTAAATTGTCTAAGTACAACCTAGTTAAAGGGTTGCCAAGACTATCCTTTAAAAAGGATAAGTTATGTAATGTATGTCAACTAGGTAAACAAATTAAATCTACTTTTAAAAAAAGAAGAAGAAATTTCTACAAGTAGGCCGCTTGAATTAATCCACATAGAATTATTTGGCCCTACTAGAGTTGCTTCTTTAAATAAAAGTAGGTATGTATTTGTTTTAGTGGACGATTTTTCACGATTCACTTGGACTTTCTTTTTAAAACATAAGAATGATGCTTTTGTAGAATTTGCTAATTTTTGTAAACGAATTCAAAATCAAAGGTCTCTAACCATAGTCACTATTAGAAGTGATCATGGTGGAGAATTTGAAAATGAAATGTTTGCGGAATATTGCAACAAGAATGGTATAACTCATTCGTTTGTATTTCCTAGAGCTTCACCACAAAATGGAGTGGTTGAAAGGAAGAATAGGACTTTACAAGAATGTGCACGTACTATGCTTGTTGAAAGCAATTTACCTAAGTATTTTTGGGCTGAAGCTGTTGCTACAGCTTGTTATGTTTTAAATAGAATTTTGATTAAGCCTAAGCTAAAGAAAACATGTTATAAGCTATTTTTTTATAGAATTCCTAAGGTCTCTTACTTTAAAATATTTGGATGTAAGTGTTTTATTCTGAACACTAAGAATAATTTAGATAAGTTTGATCCTAAATCTAATGAGGGTATCTTTGTAGGATACTCAAATAGGAGTATGACATATGGAATCTTCAACAAGTCAACAATGACTATTGAAGAATCCATGCATGTTGCATTTGATGAATCTCTGTCTTCATCGACTTTAATTGAAGATGATAAAACTGATTCATCACTTTTAAATAAAGTAATTACATCTTTAGAGCAAACTAGCCTTGCGGATAAGTCGACCGATAAGGAAGTCAAGTCGACTGCTGTAAATTAGTCGCCTGATGGACTGGTCAAGTCGACTGATCCTGTTGTGATGTCTCCAACTTTACCAAAGTCTTTTGTTGAATTTAGAGATCATCCTCATGATTTAATAATTGGTGACATTTTACATGGTATTCAGACGAGATCACATGTTGACATGATATCTCACACAACCTTCTTGTCGGATTTTGAGCCGAAGAATATACAAGAAGCATGTGAGAATGAATTTTGGATGAATGCCATGCAAGATGAGTTAGACCAATTCATAAGGAATGATGTATGAAATTTAGTTCCACGACCTCCTGATCATACTATAATTGTTACCAAATGGGTATTCAAGAATAAGTTAGATGAATCAGGACAAGTTGTTAGGAACAAAGCTAGACTAGTTGCTCAAGGCTATAATCAAGAAGAAGGCATAGTTTTTTATGAAACATATGCTCCTGTTGCTAGATTAGAATCAATTCGTATCTTATTATCTTTTGCATGTTTTATGAATTTTACACTCTTTCAAATGGATGTTAAAAGTGCTTTTCTTAATGGGTTTATAAAGGAAGATGTTTATGTTAAGCAACCACCAGGTTTCGAACATGAACAATTCCCAAACCACGTTTTTAAATTGAAAAAGACTTTATATGGTCTTAAACAAGCACCTCGTGCTTGGTATGATCGATTGAAGACTTTTCTTTTAGAAACAGGTTTTCAAATAGGTAAAGTAAATACTACTTTGTTTATTAGAAGAATTAAGAATGATATTTTAATCATACAAATATATGTTGATGACATAATTTTTGGTTCTACTAATAGTAATCTATGTCAAGAGTTTGCTAATACCATGAAAAATGTGTTTGAGATGAGTCACATGGGTGAACTCAATTATTTTCTTGGACTACAAATTAAGCAGTTACATAATGGCATATTTATTAATCAAGAAAAATATGCTAAGGAATTACTCAAACGGTTTAACATGGATAGCACGACTAGTAAGACCACACATATGGCTACTACCACTACCCTTGACAAAGATGAATTAGGAAAGAGTGTCGATCAGAAACTCTATCGAGGTATGATTTGCTCACTCTTATATAACTGCTAGTAGACTGAACATTATGTTTAGTGTATGTTTGTGTGCTAGATATCAGTCAAGTCCTAAATAGTCTCACTTAAAAGCTGTGAAACGTATTTTAAGATACTTTAAAGGCACGTCTGAATATGGTCTATTTTATCCACGCATAGATAACTTTCAACTTTTTTCATATAGTGATGCAAATTTTGCCGGTAGTAAAACTGACCGCAAGAGCACTAGTAGGACATGTCACTATTTGGGACATTCACTAGTCTCTTGGTGCAGTAAGAAGTAAAATTCAGTATCCCTATCTACTACAGAAGCTGAATATATCGCTGCAAGTTTGGCTTGTGCCCAAATTTTATGGATAAAACAAACCCTATTAGACTATGGTATTTCATTTGAAAAACCTTTAATAATGTGTGATAATGCCAGTGCCATTAACTTATCTAAAAATCCGGTTCAACACTCACGTATGAAATATATTGATATTCGAGATTATTTTTTACGTGATCATGTTTTAAAGGGAGACATTTCTTTAGAATTTATTTCTACTGATAAACAGGTAGCTGACATCTTTACCAAACCTCTTAAGGAAGACACATTTATCACCTTAAGGAGAGAACTAGGAATTTGTAGTTTTCATGATGTTTCTTGAATTTTTTTTCTGGTAAGTCGACTTATAAGTTCTTTTCAGTCGACTGCCAAGTATCTTTATTTTTTCTAAGTTTTTGTCTGCATTTTATGTTCTGGACAGTCGACTGTGCACAGTACCCAGTCGACTGACCAGTTGTATTAATGCTATGTTCAATTTTCTATTTTGTTATGTAACCGTTTGAACTAAGACTATTCCCTTTCTATATATAAATTTGTCTTTGTTTGTCATTTTGCTGTGTACTGTGTGTGGTTTATTTATTTTTTTCCTCCATTTTTGTTGATGACAAAGGGGGAGAAATATAGCTATAAGCTTTGTTTCGCTTTGTGTTATTTTGTGCATGTTTTGTGATGCATATCTTTGTGTATATCTCTGTGCATATTTTTGTGCATGCTTTCACACCTATGCATATTGTACATTTGATAGGGGGAGCATGTGAGCGTTTGTAATATTTATTTCTATTATTGTAAGCTATTGTGTTGTCATCATCAAAAAAGGGGAGAATGTTGATTCTTGATTTTGATGATTACAACACAATGCAAAGTTGTTGTGCTACCTCTCATATATTGCAGGCTGTATCAAAGTTTATCATGTATGATACACAAAAGCCTCAAAGCAAATTGATCAAGCAAGTTGTTCTAAAGCTGAAGAATGATCAAGCAAAGCTTCATACAAGGACAATGGCTAAAGCTTCTCTTAAGACTAAAGACTCAAGTCAAGACCAAAGCTTCAATGTCTTATATTTTGTGTCTTGTAAAAACAAATGTAATCTTTTTTTGTTGAGCCTTAGATTGATGTAAAAGCCTTGTCACACACACACACTCACATATAATTTTATAACTGTGTGGTTTTCAAAAATAAAGGTCAAAACAGTTTGAACTAGGTCAGCTGTTGAGTACCAGTCGACTGCCATTACGGACTAGTCGACTGTACCTGTACAAAACTGTCTGAGCTTCTTCAAACTCTGACCAGTCGACTCATAACGGCAACCCAGTCGACTGTTCAAGCCATTTTGACAGATTTCTGATTTCAAACTTTATTTTTTTGATTTCAAAAAGATATGTCTACAGTTGTAAGAACTGTTTTTACAACTTTCAGGGATTCTACTTTATAAATAAAGCCTTAGAATCACCATGGAAGGGTTCCCAAGCCTTTTGAGAAAAAGTTTTAAGTGTTCTTATTTCTTTTCATTTCACGGATAAATTCTCTGTAAATATTTAAAAGAACGAAATATAATTAGATGTACATTGATCAAATCGAGTTTAATTAAATATAAACCAACCCAATTATGACTTACTCTCGGAATGGCTCAACTGTTGCAGGATGATCTAGCACATATCGATGTGCTTGTTCCCATGTTAAGTTATTTAACTCAACCGCATCAACTTTACCAAGGGTATTTCCAGCAGTTTGAAAGAGATAATGTGCCTCACCAAGGTTTGACCCAACTGGGTTTCTCCTTGGTCTAGTAAGACATGTCTCGACACCCTGAAGATATCGGGAACAAAAATTGAAGCACTCTTCCGAGAGATAACCTTCTGCAATTGAGCCTTCTGGATGTGATCTATTTTTAATATATCCCTTAAGTCGATAAAGATACCTATACATGTAAATGGTTAGATCAAAAAAAGTATGCACATTATCCAAATTCGAGGTATATAATTAACAAATATGAATGTATACCTCTCAATGGGATACATCCACCGATAATACACCGGCCCACCAAGTCTTGCGTCGCCTGCTAGATGAATGACCAAGTGAATCATTATAGTGAAGAACGAAGGGGAAAATATTCTCTCCATTTGACAAAGTACCAAAGCAGCACGTTGCTCCAACAGGTTAATGTCTTCAACACGTAGAACCTTTGAGCAAAGTCCTTTATAAATGCTACACAGATCCTTGATGACGGCAGTGACTTGGTCGCACATTGAGAACCTTAAAGCCACAGGAAGGAGATCCTGCATCAAGATGTGGTAGTCGTGTGACTTTGGACCCTGAAGCCTCTTCTCCTTATCATTGACGCACCTTTAAGCTCGTGTAGAACTTTGCAGAACGATTCCAACTCCTTTTTAGACATGCAGTACATTGCTGGAGGAAGGCGCACTCTGCCATTCTGTAAATATTCGGGGTGCAACTTGTGTCGTATGTCCAACGCAGCTAAATCAAGACGACACTTAAGATTGTCTTTTGTCATCTGATCATCTCCCATGATAGTCCCTACACAATTTTCACCAATATTTTTTCCGATATGCATCACATCTAAATTATGGCGCAATAAATTGAATTCCCAGTACGGCAGTGTGAAGAAAATGCTCTTCTTCTTCTAGGACCCTAACTCAACAATGTCATCACATTCATCTTCATCGTTGTCGTCATCCCTTGCCCTTTTCTTGCCTTTTTTATGGCTTCTACTTCCTTACCATAATTGAAATGATGACCATGTAGCCGCCTTAACACATCGGATCCAGACGATATTTCAGGTGAATGTTCCCACTCCTCCACCCCATCAAAAGTAGTAGTTTCCATCCTAAAATTGTGTGTGTCAGGCAACCATCTTCTATGACCCATGTAGCAGAACTTTCTCCCATTATATAGCCATCGTGAAGTAGTTTTATCAGCACAACAAGGACATGCATTATGCCTTTTGGTGCTATAACCGGATAAATTTACATACGCTGGAAAATCATTGATTGTCCAAGTCAATGCAACTCGAAGACGGAATGAATTCTTAGTTGTTATATCATATGTTGGAACACCCTCCAACAATTGTTTGAGCTCATCTATTAAAGGCTGAAGATAGACATCTATATCATTTCCAGGGCTTTTCGGTCCAGGATCTATTATGGACAAAATAAATGACGATGGCTTCGTACACTTCCAAGGCGGTAGATTATACATTATCCACACTACATGCCATATGCTGTATGTACTACTCGTTTGCCGAAATGGGTTAAAACCATCACTGGCTAATCCAAGTCGCACGTTGCGAGTATCTTCAGCAAAATCAGGATATCTTTCATCAAAACTTTTCCATGCAGCAGAATCCGCTGGATGTCTGAGAATTCCATCATTCTTCTGCCCTTTAGCATGCCATCTCATATCAAAAAAAATCTTAGATGACATAAACAACCTTTGTAGCCTAGGAATCAAAGGAAAGTAGTGCATCTATTTTGTTGGCTTCTTTTTCCGCTTTGAATTAACTATCCCACTTGCATCTTGTTCTTCATTCGGAACACCTTTTCATTTTGAAGTACCACAAATTTCACAGTTCTCCAGACTCTCCTTATCCCCCCTAAATAACATACAATCATATCGACATGCAACTATCTTCTCATACCCCAGATCAAAATATTTAAGGAATTATTTTATTCCATATGCTGAATTTGGGAGACAAATTTCAGGAAATGCTTCATTCAACAATTTAAGTAACATTGTAAAGGATTTGGCAGACCAACTATTCAAACATTTGATCTGAAATAACCTCACGATGAATGAGAACTTCAAAAATTTGATGTAATCATGATACAAGGGTGTACTAGCATACTCCAACAACTTACCGAATGCTTCAAATTCTTTGTTAAATTCAGAGTTTTGCCTACCCTCCTCCACTCCACCCTCGTCTCCATCAGTGTGCGAGGTTTCGGTCGGTTCATCATGGACTTGAGTTGTTGAACTATTTGTGTGCATTGGATTGTTGTGAATCCCAAAAGCATCCCGCACTAGATTTTGTATCTCATCGGCAAGACTGTCGTCGTCATTCACTAAGGGTTCATTTTTCTCTTCCAACAAATCTTGTCCAACCAAAATCGATGTGTCACGCTCTCCATGGCAGAACCACAGTGTGTACCCTTGCAGAAAACCATTAATCACCAAATGTGTTTGTACTTCGTAGTATGGAAGCAAATGACAGTTTACGCATCGGCGACATGGACAAAGGATAAAGTTGGGATCACGAGAATGTTGCTTGGCAAAGATAATGAAATCTCTAACACCATCTCGATACTCTTTGCATAACCGTGACTTACTCATCCAACTTTTATCCATTTCAATAATATCACTCAATCTGAAAATTAAATTTCATAACTTTTCAGAAAGAGAGATTGAGAATATGTAGTGGATGAACACTTGGTCAAATATGGAGTGGATGAAGGTTTGGTATGCTTTTGAAAACAATCAAATTCATACTTCGCATTGTAGGTATGATGGTGAACTAAGAGTGAAATAGAAACTGATATGGATGTAATACAAAACTTGATCTGAGTGTACATCCTAAAACTTTGTCCTACACTAGTTTTTGTAGTCTTGCAATTAGTTCTCTTCTAATAGTATAAAAGCATATTTCGATGATGTTACTGTATACTTCTACGATTCTTCATTTAATCCTCAATTAAATCTATCTTTGAGTAACCCTCAATCCTCAATTGCATTAGCTAACCTACCTAGCTATTTAGCAGTTTAAATCACTATGTCCGAGTTTGAAGTATCATTCATATATTGTTCAAATTTAGTTATACACTACAATATATGTACACGGTAACATCAAAATGAAATGATTACATACACAATATCATCAAAATGGAATGATGAACAATCTATTCATTGCAAAAATACAGTTAATCATAATTTTATCCATTAAAAAATAAAATTAGCATGTGCAAATGAGTCATCAACCAAAACATTTAATAACTGTAGTCCTGTATGAATAAAGATGAACATAGATTGCTATATATCAATTTCAATTTAAACAATACTGCAAATGAATTCAATATTTAAGTTGGTCATCGTGTACGTCGTGGTTTCAAATTGTTTCAAATTTAAAAAGATGGTAACAAAATTCATTTAAAAATTAAGGCAATGCAGTTCATCTATTTCATAAAAAAATAACTTAACACGTCAAAAACAAATCTCTTGCCTCAACAACACATCAAACTAAAACCGATAAACGATAAAAAGTGATCCATCTAATTAATTTAATACAACTATTGGTTACTTAACAATAAATTTTCAGAACCTAATAAACCCTTCCACATCCTAAAGAGCCCTATTCCTCCATAGTGAATATAGTGCCTTTCTAAATAATGTAAAGACATGCGCAAAAAAAATAAACATTCATTCGCATCTTATTCAAACAATGTTACAGCTTCCTTGTCAAAATTTTGAACCATACTCAGTGTAAGAAAGTCACCTTATAAACAGACCCAACGGCGGCGACGAGATCCAACGGCGACGAGGTCCAACGGTGACGATGGGGTAGGGTTTTCGTCGAATTGGAGATTGGAGATTGGGGCGTCGAAAGAAAGAAAGAAAGAATTGGAGATTGGTTTCGTCGAAATCGAAGAGGAACGAAATCGAAGATTAGTTTTCGGAGAGATTGGAGATTGGAGATTGGAGATTGGATAGGTTTCGGCGCAAGTGTTTAATAGATTAGGGCGCGAGTAATTAGGGCGAGTGAAAAAAGAGAGAGGGTTTTCGGAGAGATTGGAGATTGGAGATTGGAGATTGGATAGGTTTCGGTGCAGGTGTTTAATAGATTAGGGCGCGAGTAATTAGGGCGAGTGAAAAAAGAGAGAGGGAAGTGGGGATTTAGTGCGCGGGGGGGGGGGGGGGGGGGGGGGGGGGGGGGTTGGCCGGCGGATTTTACGCAATTTGATAAACACCGGGGAATCTCCCGGCGCAATATACCAAACACCGGGGAATTTATGCCAGATATTCTCCTTTATTTTGTAGTGAAGGACTGCTGCTTGATATAATTGGCACTGCTTGGAAGCACTCTGAAGAACGCAAGACCATATGGTCAACATTGAATCTTACTCTTAGAATGTCATAAAAAACTGAAGTCCTCTCTGTTTCTTTCTAAGTTTTGTTATGTTTTGTGTATGTGTCTGACCGTATGGGGTTCAGCTGCATGATGTACTATCTTTCTTGTTTCATTTGAGGATTTTAAATGTATCGATATTTTCTTCTTTGTTACTGAAGACTGAAGTCTATAATTAGTTATAAATATAAGAGTTGGTCATATGATTTCCTCAGGATTGTTTTCATCTGCGCAATACACTTGCAAAATAGACATTGTGTTCAACTTTGATTAAACTTGTTGGCATATTTGTGGTATGACAAAAATCAGGATGAGCTTTCGCATCAGAGATTCAACTCAATGTATTTGCCTTGATAATAAATGGGAAGGAGAAAGAAATACAGCTCAAGGTATGTGTTTCCTTGGTGATTAGTCATTTAATCATTCACAAATTTGCTTCGACATATTTACTTTTAGAAAGTTAATTTTGTGTTAAATTAAACGTGTCCTTAGCTCCGTAGTTATGCTGCTGCTCTGCGACTGATCATGGAGTTAAGCGAAGTCTTGTACTTTACTATGTAATTTGCTTTTGTCAGTTAGTTATGAGCCTTCAGCATTGTGTACCTTTTGCTTCTATCTTGTTTTCGAATTAATTTTGGCATTTTACCATAATCGGTATACCCAAAAAAAAAAAAAAAAAAAAAACTCAACAGAGTGTCCATATTAAGCATGGAGAGTATCCTTCCTAGTAACTGAGCCTCTCACTCCAAGCCTTCCTTGTAACCGAACACTCACAAGTGAAGCTAAAACAAGTTTACCGACAACCCCTTCATCGCCTATAAAATACATACCAAAATCACTAACTATCTCCCATCTCACTTTTAATTGGATGCAGTGATTTCAAGTACTGGAATTAATCATCTCTCTTCGCATTGACCACCAATGACTTCAATATGACCCTTTCGACTGATAGGCCCCCCCTCTTCCTCCTTTCTCTCCTCGCTAACTCCTACATTGCCTTGACCATGAATGTGATCGATAGTTGTTGGCATGGCCACATGGGAACCCAAACTGGGCAGCCAATTGCCAACAGCTGGCCCTATGTTCAGTCGGGTTTGTAGGGAAGATGAGGAGGAACCGAGGGCATAGGCTGACCCGATAACATGTTACAGACCCTTTGTGCCCACGACCTGGAACATTGTGCTATGGTGCAACGATGGTTCCCGAAAAAGTATGGATCACTTTTGAAAGGGATATGAACATAAGGCTTGAGAAGCCTCTCCTCATTTCCAGCCTTAGTACTACAATTGATTGTCGAGGAACAGATGTTCACATTGCCAACGAAGCTGGTTTTGTGATCAATCATGCGAACAGTGTAATCATCCACAGTCTGCAATTCCACCACCACCTTAGCTGTGCTGATGAGGATGCGATTCAAATAGTCTCATCTTATAAGGTGTGGGTTGACCACAACACGGTCTTCCAAGGCCAAGACAGATAACCATTTCGAACAATGGGTTTGGGGTGTTGGGATTGGGGCGTCGACAAACGCCCTCTGGTCGCAACGGAACTAATTAAAGCAATGAGGAAGTCGAAGTAAACGAGGCAAATAAATTGAGCAAGCCAGTAGATCCACCAAATTAACACAAACACAACAATGATGACTTATCCCGATTAGCTTTTGCTTAATCCGGAGAAAAATATAGGGAGATCTGATATTCAACTAGAAGAGATTACAAGGAGCTACTGATTCACTTGACACAAGGAATTAAACTCACACACCAAGAACTATCTCTCTCTCGAGCCTCTCTCTGCAATGGAGAAAAGAATCTATGAAGTACTACCTCTCATATTGGAGGAGTTTACAATATATATAGAAGAATAGAGAGAAAACCTAGGTCTAATCTTGATCCTCAGTCGTCCGATAAAACCTGGAAAAGAAGTAACTGAATAGGAACCGTATGATCTAACTTGGAGTTGAAGATTGGGCTGAACCAACCTAACAAATCGAGGCCCAAAACTGAACACAGCGCCGCGGGCGGTCGACCGTCCACCAAGGCCGATCGACCGTACCACTCTCTGACTTCCCAGTACAACGAGCGGTCGGGGGGTGCGGTCAACTGTCACCATGACCGGTCGACCGCAACTAGCCTGCACCTGCTGCTGCTCCTGTTCTCCTTCTACTCGCTTTGACCTCCGTGCTTCATATTACCTTCTTTTAATCTGAACAACGAGTATACAAGAAACAATCATAACAAACTCCCCCTTGGATTGCATACGAGTGCTATCACATGATGTGTTACTCATCTCCAAACTCTGACAAATTCTACTTGCAAAGAAAACTTAGAACAATAGTATCTTCTTCCAGTTAAACTGATCTCTACCCAATCTCACCGAATCTAGTGCAGCCCCTCAAAGGCCCACCTCCGTAGATGTACTCACAAAGTTGCCAAACTCCGCACGAACTCCACCTACCCTTAGGCTTTCTCCACCTCTCGATGATATTCGAATGTCATAGTCTCGTCTTGATGAATCTAGTTGCGGCAAACTAGCCGAGCTTGCGGGAATACCGGGAAAAGAAGCAACATTTGTACAAGTATTTTGAATTTCCCAAAGCTTGTAGAGATTATTTTGGCTTGGCCCAACCATTCTCATACCTCTAATCACCTTACGACGACCCTGAAAAATAGACAGAACTCCACCTCGAGTGTGTACGTGCAGCCCCGTGCATTAAGAGTTCCCAAGAAAATCAGGTTCCGTTTTCAGCAGAGGAATATGCAAAATATCCATTCAAGTGAACATGTGTAGACCTGGGATCTTCAACTCAACTGTCCCCTCACCCACTACTTCACAAATCTCCTCAGTTTCTATTGTCACACAATGCCCCATAGTAGACTTATAAGTAGAAAACAACTCCCTCTCGGAACAAATATGAGAAGAACTCCCTGAGTCAAGAAAACAACTAGAATCCACTTCTAAAGAATTTGAAACAAGAAGACACGAACCACCTGAATCAAAGGCACCAAAAGTGCTAACTACATTAGCAGCTGAACTCCCGTTCTTAGCGTTCTCTTGATTCTGTAATTTTCAATAGTCTTTCTTGATATGCCCTAGCCTTCTGCAATATCGGCAATGAATCGAATCCTTTTGCAAAGCACTTTGTCTTCCCCCTCGAAGGACCATCCACTGCTAGACAACTTGTAGGAATAGACGATGAAGATTTATGGGTCTCCTTCCTAAGTTGATTTTCTTTCAATGCCTTGATTACACCATCTACCGAAATACTCTCCTTGGAAGATCTACCGTGTAGCATGGTCGTGATCAAAGGCTCGTACGAATCCGGCAGTGAATATATCAGGTTGAAAGCTGTATCTTCCTCACACACATCTGCGTTGATCGCCTTAAGTTCAGATAATACCTTATTGAACTCTGTAATGTGGTCATGGAGATCAGTACCTTCCTTCATAGATAAACAGAATAACTTTCTCTTTCAATGCATCCGATCTAATAACGACGAACCCGAGTAGTCAGTTATGAGTCTTTCCTACAGACTCGCTGCGTCAGTTTCTTCAAGAAATCTGCACTTGACCTCGTCCACCAAGGATAGTCGGATTAGACTTATGGCTCTTTCACGAATATCTTCCCAAACGTCATCCTTCATATCAGTTGGCTTTTCATTCTTCTTTACTGTTGACTGCAACCGTTCTTGAACAAGAATATCATACATGTCAGTCTTCCATAGATTGAAATTGATCTTACCATCAAACTGCTTGATCTTCAAATACTGTGGCCTGTCATCTTAACCAAGGAACTCGACAACCTGAAGCTCTGATACCAACTATTGGGATTGGGGTGTTGATAAACGCCCTCTGGTCGCAGCGGTACTAATTAGAGCAATGAGGAAGTCGAAGTAGATGAAGCGAATAAATTGAGCAAGCAAGTAGATCCACCAAACTAACACAAACACAACAACGGTAACTTATCTCGGTTAGCTTTTGCTTAATTCGGGGGAAAATATAGGGAGATCTGATATTCAACTAGAAGAGATTACAAGGAGTTACTGATTCACTTGACACAAGGAATTAAACTCACCCACCAAGAACTATCTCTCTCTCTCTCGAGCCACTCTTTGCAATGGAGAAAAGAAAATATGAAGTACTACCTCTCATATTGGAGGAGTTTACAATATATATAGAAGAATAGAGAGAAAACCTAGGTCTAATCTTGATCCTCAATCGTCCGATAAAACTGGAAAAGAAGTATCTGAATAGGAACCGTACGATCTAACTTGGTTGAAGATTGGGCTGAACCGACCTAACAAATTGAGGCCCAAAACTGAACACAGCGCCGCAGGCGGTTGACCATCCACCAAGGCGTCGACCGTCCACCAAGGCCGGTTGACCGTACCACTCTCTGACTTTCCAGTACAACGAGCAGTCGGGGGGGTGCAGTCGACTATCACCATAATCGGTCGACCGCAACTAGCCTGCACCTGCTGCTGCTGCTGTTCTCCTTCTACTCGCTTCGACGCTTCGACCACCATACTTCATATTACCTTCTTTTAATCTGAACAACGAGTGTACAAGACACAATCCTAACATGGGGACCATGACAAGGTGATGCTACTAGGCCATGATGATGGCTTTGTTAGGGATCGGAAAATGAAGTCACTGTAGCATTCAACAAATTTGGACCGAATTGTGTATAGAGAATGCCACTCACTTATACGACATGGGTATGCTCATGTGGCAAACAATTTGTATAACGGGTCAAATGATTATGCGATGGGCAGGAGCATGAACCCGACTATCAACAGCCAAGACAATCTCTTTCTCACTATTTCCGACTCTGATAACAAAGCAGTAATCTGGAAGGAGCCAGGAGCAGGGGAATGGAAATTGAGATTGGTGAATGGGATCCACCACCACCACCACTATCTCCGGTGCCAGGTCTAACTACAAACCCAACCAGAACCTCATTGTTGGCGACCCAAATGAAGTGCTGTCGCTAACAAGGGATGTTGGTGCTCTTCGCTGCTCTATTAGAAATACATGTTGATCGAGGTTGTTTGTTATTTTATAGAGGAATCTGCAGTCCGATATTCATATGAATTCGAGCTCCATCTGAACATTTATAGTGATGACGTGTAGCTCCCTCCCCTGTAATTATACATGTGAGATAGAAATCATTATTATTTTTTATAGGAAAAAGAGTGTCCTGTTATTTGAAATAATATAACCAAGCAAAACATAATAATTTCTCTGTTTTTCATTGCCTTTAAGTTAACAGCCAGAATTCGGGAGGGCAGTAACACTAGCTGGAACAAGAGGATTTTGTGACAGGTCCTTCTATCAGATCTTACAGTCTCCAGCTGATACAACCAAAGAAAAACACGAAAAAATATCTAGTGCGATATAACAGCTCTTCAATTTAATTCTGAGAATGAAAAGTAACACAAAGTATGCATCAGATAAATCAAAGCCAGATCTTACAAAATATTCAGATAACATAAGTTTCGGTTGAACACAGTTCTGCATTACAGTATTTGTATTTGTAAAAGAAGGAAATGCTTCCTCTGTAACTTTAAAGGATGATGTAATACACAATTATACACCTTCGTAGAGAAAAGAATAAATCAATAGAACGGAGCGTGGAAGATGCACCGATAAATAGGTACAGGTGATATCTGAAACTGAACCATCTTGGAAGGAAACACACTTTGACATAGAGCTCTACTTTGGACCTTGCATCAGTGTTCTTTTACCACAACAAATTGCTTTATTATAAGATATTTCTTTCACGCATCAATGTTTCTATTTTCTCAACATCTTCAGGAGTGTCTACACCATGGGCGTCATGATCAACCTTGATTACCTGTAGTATTGAAACAGGCAGAAAAGTATATAAAATTGATGTTAGAGAGTGAGAAGAATACAAGGCCTACATTCTACATTCAGTAGCATAAAAAACATGTTGGATTTACTCTAGATACCCGAATGCTAACGGTCATATTAAATCTTACAAACCTTCATTCACAATCTAAGCATTTACATGTGCAAATCATTTCAGTGGCAGCTATGCTTGAACCTAGAACAATCTCATGACCCATCGTTTGGTACCAGTTACGGTTTAAGTGTTAGAAGAAGCATTTGGGTTTAATTGCTTCTCCCGGCGATTTCAATATATGGCTTTAGTAAATTTTTATATTGTTTCACAGTCTGATCCAACTGCAGGTGCGAATAGCTATTGGAAATCATTGTCTGGAATGTTACTACTTTAATTTATTTTCTCCAAGGATGCAGAGATGCAGACAATCCAAAGTATAAAAAGCCTGAGAAATTATATGGTGCAGTCTAAAAGTCAAATTGTACGATAACAATAATAGACTATTAGTGGTTACCAGCTTTTACATAATGGAACCGTTATCAACTGCCAAAGGTTTTAGCTGACATGAACGCTCATAGCACCCAGTTAAAATGTAAAGAATAGTAATGACTGAAAAGAATAGATCTTCTGCAGCAATGAAGTGCAGATGTTTCAAAATCATTTAAGAGATTTGAGAGTAAATACGAAGATGTTAGGGGTGAATACAGTTAGCTGTAGTTGAAGGGGTTATGCAAAAATCAATAATAACCATTGCGTTAGATCCCCCATAGTTGACATGATCCTAGGTTTATCATTTTAAAGACAAATCCATGAAGATGGCTAAATTTAAATTTGATTGTATAAGAATTGTAAACTGCGTGGAGTTTTATTCTGTGGGCAACTGATTTGAGATTGCACTCGATTCAGTAACTTGTGATACTCTGAAGTTGCAGTTAACATGGAAGCTGCAATGTAATATGAGATTACAGTCATCGAAGTTACCTTCATCTTGTACCCATTCTCAAGGACTTTAAGTTGCTCAAGGTCCTCTTCTAGTTGCAATGGTGTAGGTGGAAGCCCCGGGTAGATACTTAAAAATTTAGAATCATAGCTCTGATTTTGACAGAAAGATTTGTCAGGATTAACAAATATTTTCAAGGGAATTTATAAAGTTGTACTAGATGTAAAGAAGAACCAAAATCTAGAAATGTAGAGAGATAACAGATGATCTATAGATATCAGAAGAATAGACAACCAAACCTGAATTCCCAGATGAAGTAAATATGGGAACTGCGAGTTCACTTTCCCTGACCTATGTTACATTAATGAACATTAGAAAGCAGTCATGGACCAAAACAAAATGAAGGCAGGAAACATCAATCTGTGGTAAGAATCAAAAGATTAATAAAAGGCTTACTTATTAAAAGGGATCAAACCCCTAGAAAAATAAATTGCATAACCATGATTGTTGACCACACACTTCACACGGTTTGGATCAAGAGCATCCTCTGGTTTCAAGGATGTCACTGCAGTGCTGAAAACTGCATCAGGAGCTCCCTGTAACCCATAAAATATGCTTCAGTTAGTAGATTCATCATTCGCAGGACAAAAGATTCTTACTGTACATATGATAATTTACACGGGAAAAAAATGTTTTAAATGCGTAAAACATATCTGATGGCACAATATGCATGATGAATAAATTGGAATTTTGGCCTGCAACAGCCAACTCAAGGTTTTAGGAGAAATTTATTTAACAGAAAATTTGAAAAGAGGAATGGCAACAGGATACGCAATGGTTCACATCTATGAAGCACCGATACGGGATACGCGAATGGGGACACGGGTACGGGGATACGACAATTTTCAAAAAAGTAGAATATGGGATACGGCGGAGATACGGTTGTGTGTGTGTGTATGTATATATATATATATATATATATATATATATATATATGAATAATTACACATAATTAAATAAGATCTCTTGTTAATAAGGAAATGATAAATATCATTCATGAAACATAAATAAGATAATCCATAAAGGCTACAATAATTGTTCATAAGCAAAAGCAATAACATAAGTAAACAAAACAAGTTCATAAGCAATATAACATAAGTAGACAAATCAAATAGTGGGATAAGTCTGAAAATATAGCAAAAGCTCCTCCATTATTTCATTCTAACAATTTTAACCCCGGGCCGTATCCTCACCGTGTCCGACGTATCTCCATTGTGTCTGCCACGTATCCCCACCGTATCTATTTAATAAAAAAATGCAGAACACGTTGCAGTCGTATCCTGTACGTATTCAGACGTATCCGACCGTATCCAGTATCGGATATGTAAAGGATATGAAGGCGGCACCCTTCGTGAAGTATTCGTGCTTCATAGGTTCACATGGAATGATGTAAACTTAACCCTAAAAAGAGAATTTCCAAAAATCTTAAAGAATTAAATTTAAAACTATTTAATTAGTTTGATGAATTTTCAAGATATGAGTTACATTTAACAAGCCCAATTAAAAGTTCACGCCTAATAATCAATAATTACACCTAAGTGTAATTAGCATGTAAGATATTCAATAACAATTCGTATCCTAATTAGCAAATAGAAGCACACACTCACAATATTTGTGGACGACGGATAAATCAAATAATATTCTAGAGACAATATATGATATCACAAATAAATGAGAATAGAAAGAAGTTACCGGGTTCGTAGACAGTGTTACGATGCTGCTGGATTTGAATCTGGATTCTACCAAACACCAAACACCAAAGCTATCCAATCGAAAAGAATCAGATCCGACTTGATCCCCTCCTGGTTGTGCATGCAGAAGGATGAGGGCGACGGCAGCAGTCGGGGTTGTCGAGCGGTAGTTGCGGACGACGATGTTGGCAGTGGCGAGGGGTTGCAGTCGGCATCAGGTGGTGGTTGGCAAGGACAACGGCGAGGGAGGCTGGCTGGCTTCGGTGGACGGGCATGGTGGAAGGTGGAGCGACGGGGGATCGGAATGAGGGCGACGGGGGTGGTCAGCTGGTGGTTGTGGAGGCTGGAGGGAGGCGGCGTGGCGAGGTTGGGTTTGAAGGTCAAGCGGGGGAGAGAGGACGATAGGGGGTTTGTTGGGTTCGAGATAAGAGAACAGGAAGAAGAAGGAGAGAGAAGAGAGGTGGGATTTGGGCGTTTAATTAATTTGGGGATTTTGGGGTATAGTTTTAGAGTTTATCACAAATCCTAAAATTGTATCTCAATTGTCTCACACAAAAAGAGAATGAAGAGCAAAAACTCAACACAATAATTTTTTTAAATCAAGAGCATATCTTCTCATTATTCTCAATACCTATATATAGCTTTTGGCAACCCATGTAGCTTCACAATGTTATCAAAGAAGATCTGAGCTACACGAGATGCATCGAAAGTTTTTGAGCATAGGAGGAAGAGGGCCATTTTAGAAAAACGGTCCACGACGACAATGATGGAATTGTGTTTCTTTTGTATTTTCAGTAAGCCTAACACGAAATCCATACTCATATCTTTCCAAGGGTGACTAGGAACAGGTAACGGAGTATACAGGCCTGTGTTCAGTTTTTGTTGCTTGGAAAGTTGGTAAGTATGACATCTGCTAACAAGTCTCGCAACATCTCTCTTTAATTTAGGCCAATAAAACTTATGTTCCACAGCGTCAATAGTCATGCTATGCCCAAAGTGTCCAGCAAGGCCACTAGCATGCAATTTCCAAACAAGATACTCTCGTAATGATGTACTAGGAATGCACAGTTTGGAGTGATGGAAGAGAGAATCATCTTTCAAGAAATAATCACCTATCACTCGAGTGATGTCATCCTTCAAAGATGTGTAGATCTGGTGAAAATCTGGACAGGAGGCATACTCGTCTTTTAATCTCTAAAAACCAATAAGTTCGATACGTAGTGTAGATAAGACCATGTGACGACTTAGTGCATCTGCGGCCTTATTATCAATCCCTTTTGTATGTTAAATGGTATACGAATATTCTTGTAGGAACTTTCCCTATCGAGCATACCTCAGATTCAACTTTTGTTGAGAATTAAGAAATCTTAAGGCCTCATGGTCTGAGAAAATGATGAATTCTTGCGGTAGAAGGTAATGTCGCCAATAGCGAAGTGATTGAATTACCGCATAGAACTCCTTGTCATAAGTGGAGTATTTTTGTTTTGCTTCGTTCAGCTTTTTGCTGAAAAAAGCAACATGATGATTCTCTTGACTGAGGACTCCACCTATACCTATGAAGCACCAATACGGGTACGGCAATACGCATACGGGGACACGGGTACGGGGGATACGACAATTTTTAAAAAAGTAGGATACGGGATACGGCGGGGATACGGCTATATATATATATCTATATATATATATACACACAACTAAATAATATCGCATGTTAATAAGGAAATGGTAAATATCTTTCATTAAACATAAATAAGATAATCCATAAATGCTACAATAATTGTTCGTAAGCATAAACAATAACATAAGTAAACAAAGCAAGTTCATAAGCAATATAACATGAGAAAACAAATCAAATAGTGAGACAAGTTTCAGTCGTATCAAATAGTTGGATAATAAAAAAATGCAGGATACGGGGATGTACAAGATACGGGGACACGAGTATCGGATACGTACAGGATACGGGTACGGCACCCAACGTGAAGTATCCGTGCTTCAGAGACCTATACCAATACCAGAAGCATCGCACGTTACTTCGAAGACTTTAGTGAAATCAGGCACCTCATGATAGGTGTCTGAGTCATTCTTTTCTTAATCTCTTCGAAGGCTTTTGTGGCTTTCTTTCGACCAAATGAATTCACTTTTCTTCAAACAGTCGGTTATCGGAGTCATGATTGTGCTAAATCCTTCCACAAACCGATAACAGAAGGTGGCAAGACCATGAAAACTCCACACATCACGAAAATTGCGGAGCTCAGGACACTTAGTAATAACTTGTACTTTTTTGGGTCAGCGGATACTCCTCTAGCAGAAACAATAAATCCCAGAAAGATAGTCTGATCGGAGAGAATGGTACATTTGGTAGGATTAGCATAAAGTTGTTCCTTCCTCAAAACACTGTAAACATGTCTCAAATGATCAAGATGTTGTCCAACAGATCGGCTGTAAATGAGAATATCATCAAAGTACACCACAAGAAACTTGTCCATAAAAGGATGGAGTACTTGCGCCATGATTCTCATAAACGTGCTTGGGGCATTCGTCATTCCAAAAGGCATGACCATCCATTCATACAGGCCATCCTTCGTCTTGAAGGAGGTCTTCCATTCATCGCCAGAACAAACACGTATTTGATGATAGCCATTTTTAAGATCAATCTTGAAAAATATTGTGACACCAGACATCATGTCCAACATGTCATCCAAACGGGGAATGGAAAAATGGTACTTTACCATGATCTTGTTTATGGCACGGCTGTCCACACACATACGCCAGGTTTCATCTTTCTTTGGCGTCAATAGAGCGGGAACACCACAAGGACTTAAGCTTTCTCTGATGAAGCTCTTTGTCAATAACTCATCAACTTGCCTTTTCAACTCAGCGTGTTCTGTCGAATTCATCTGATAATGTGGCAAGTTAGGAAGACTCGCTCCCGGAACCAGATCAATAGCATGTTGGATGTCACGTAGTTGGGGCAACTGGTTGGGGAGCTCGGCAGGAAACACATCTGCAAATTCCTGTAGAGGAGTAACTTGAGGCGGAATGAGTGACTTAGGATCTTTAGGAACTTCTCTCGCTGTGAGTAGAAGAATTGTAGTCAATTTCTTTCGTAAGTTTCTTTTCGCCCATATACGTTACTTCCTTACCCTTTCTCGATGAAGCTGGTGTTGTTTCAGCCGGACCAGTTCGTGGTCTCACGGATATAAGCTTTATTTTTAGTCCGTCGTGCTGGAACACATATTGGTTGGATCGACCATATATGGTCACATCGTGGTCGTATAACCAAGATTTCCCTAAAATGACTTGACCCACATCCATTTTGAGCACATTGCACCGAATTTGCTCTTTGTAAACTTTGAAGTCCACAAGGACCAAACATCGATGTATTACTTGGAGGGTTGTCACATCAATCCAAGATACTTAGTATGGGCATGGATGGGGTTCAGCTTTAAGTCTGGTCTTAGCTAAGATCGCAGAAGAGACAGTGTTGACGCAACTCCCACTATCAACAATCACCTTGCAGTTTTTGCCACCTATAATCATAAAGGTGTGAAATATAGCAGTGTGCTTCTAATCATCTTCTTCTTTTGGGTGGAACAAAGCACATCTGACTACATTTAAGTGAGGTGATTGGAACGACCGAATACAGTAGAGATACTGGTCATCCTCTTCTTCGCCGAAGTCATCGCTTTCAATAGGCTCATAGAAAAACTCATTGTCGGAATCATCAACGATGATAGCGGTACCCTTTACTATATTGATCATACTGGGGCTGGGACAGTTGCCAGTAACATGGTCGTATCCCTTACATTATAGCACTTAGTGAGAGGATCAACCTTAGAGTAGTCTTTTTTGGTGTTCTTAATCTTACTGTCATTTCTAAGTGGATAGGAATTTGAATTAGGCTTGCTGGGATAAGATTTATTGGGGTACTAAGAAGAAAGGGGCTTAGGCTTAGAGAAATCAATGGAGGTCATTCTAG
Organism: Hemerocallis citrina; assembly: GCA_017893485.1. Taxonomy (NCBI): domain Eukaryota; kingdom Viridiplantae; phylum Streptophyta; class Magnoliopsida; order Asparagales; family Asphodelaceae; genus Hemerocallis; species Hemerocallis citrina. Next base: position 238,834,144 of record CM030364.1, on the reverse strand, counting down.
AGGAAAGATCTCTCGAATCACTGGATTTATAATGGGAACTTGCTATAAGGGAATCCATATCAAGGACGATGGCATAAGCTGTGGCCAAAGAGTCCACATTTCTATGAATTAGCTCGTTCCTAAAATAGGCTCGTAATCCAGCTCTGAACCTAAAGAGAGTTTGTTCTTCGCTCTCTTTACCTAAGGCATTGCACCGGATGAGGAAGTTATCAAACTTATCCACATATTCTTGGATGGATTTTCTTCCCTGATAAAGTTGATTCCACGAATCAAGCATTCGGGTGTGGAAAGATAGGGGCACATATCTCTCAGTGAGCTTCTCTTTCATGCCCTCCTAAGTGGCTATGGGTGTCAGACTTTGGCCTCTACGGGCGTGTTCATGATTGGTCCAATGTTGTTGAACTTTATCAGTCAATTTCATAGTGGCAAATTTAACCTTCAAGGCTTCGCTCATGTCAAACCTCACGAAGTAGTGGTCCATGGTATGGATCTAATCGAGATAAGCTTGGGGTTCTATATGGCCTTCAAAGTGGGAAATGTCAGCCTTGACGTTCTTCTTGTATTGTTCGTCAGGGTCACAATCTTGATGTCGGTCATCACGATCATTTCCTTGAGGGATCTGACGATGAAACCCATGGACAACATTTTGATTCAATGTCACTTTCTTAAGCCTCTGATTGATATTGGCAAAAGTTGCTTAAATGGCAGCGAGGATAGTGGAAATATCAGAGTTGTTAATTTCAGTGTAAGGAGGGGTTTGCTGAATTCTAGGGTTCCTGATTGGGTGGTTTGGGAGGGGCAAGAAAGACTCTTCGGGATTTGTGATGGTGCTGTGAAGACGCATTCACCAATGGTGAAAATTATGGGTCGTGGGGACACGTGTTCTAAATGCACTTAAGTTTTTATTTCTTCTTAAATTTGAAATGATCTAAAAGAAAGAAAGAAAAATAAAGACTCTAAATGATCCTAAATGAACTAAAAGTGCTAAATGCAAATAATTCCTAAACGAATGCAAAAACTGGATCTAAATGAAGCAAGAACTATGGTTTTTAAAAACCTTCGCTCTGATACCAAAATGATGTAAACTTAATCCTAAATAGAGAATTTCTAAGAATCTTAAAGGATTAAATTAATCAACATATAATGCAGATTAAGTGAGAAATTAAAACTATCAGTCGGTTCGATGGATTTTCAAGATATGAGTTATGTTTAACAAGCCCAATTAAAAGTTCACGCCTAATAATCAATAATAACACCTAAGTGTGATTAGCAAGTAAGATATTTAATAACGATTCGTACCCTAATTAGCAAGTAGAAGCACACACTCTCAATATTTTTGGACGACAGATAAATCAAATAATATTCTAGAATAGATGATATCACAAATAAATGAGAATGGAAAGAAGTTACCTGGTTCGTAGACAGTGTTACGATGCTGCTGGATTTGAATATGGATTCTACCCAACACCAAACACCAAAGCTATCCAATCGAAAAGAATCAGATCCGACTTGATCCGACTTGAGGAGGAGGGCAACGGTGGCAGTCAGGGTTGTCAAGCGGTGGTTGCGAACAACGATGTAGGCAACGGTGTGGGGCTGCAGTCGACGTCAGGTGGTGGTCGGCGAGGACAACGGCGTGGGGGGCAAGTGAGCTTCGGTGGACGGGTGTGGAGGAAGGTGGAGCGACCGGGGATCGGGATGAGGGCGACGGGGGTGGTCGGCTAGTGGTTGTGGAGGCATCGATGTGGAGACCGGAGGGAGGCGGTGTGGCGAGGTTGGGTTTGGAGGTCAAGTGGGGGAGAGAGGACGACGGGGGGTTTGTTGGGTTCGGGATAAGAGAACAGGAAGAAGAAGAAGGAGAAAGAAGAGAGAAGGTGGGATTTTGGGAGTTTAATTAATTTGGGAATTTGGTGGTATAGTTTTAGAGTTTATCACAAACCCTAAAATTCTCAATTGTCTCACACAAAAAAGAGATGAAGAGCAAAAACTCAACATAATAATTTTTTTAATCAAGAATAGCATATCTTCTTATTAATCTCAAAGCCTATATATAGGCTTAAAATAAATCTTGATACAAATCTCAAAATATTCTAATGCATAAAAGAAAATGGTGCAAATCATAAAACTACTACATATGGCTATAATTGCCAAAAATAAATATGATTACTAAATAAAATACTAAACTAATGAAGCAGCTAACCTAGATGATGCCTGCGCTGATAGAAACGCTCGAATTGTCTTGAATCGATGTCCTCATCATGGAGGTTTCAGAAATTTGGTTCTACTAGTTCTAATTTGAATGTGGGTACCTCCCGAGTTTCTGCTAGGTAGTCTTAATGGTTACAATTAGTTTCAGTAATAGAATTTAAAGGCTGAAAGATTTTAAATAGAAGAAATAAATAATACTTATTGACATATTCCTCTTCACACTCTCCTCCTCTCTTGTGCTGACATGCTATCATGGACAGCCAAGTCGTGCAATATGCTTGCCAACATTAGGGTGACAATAAGTCTACATGGTCATCCAACCATATACATGCGTTGCCCATGTTTTTTGAACCCTCTCAATGTTGAACCACCCTTCAAGTGAATTATATATACTAACACATTAAATGTGGCAACAGTTACGAACCTGACTAGTTATGAACCTGACTAAATAATATTCGTTACACTGACAAATTTGAACCTAAAAGGAATCCAACTCATCAACCCATAGTCTTTATTGCCTTCTATCTTGCACTTAAATCTGCTTCTTGGAATTGCTGCCATAGAATAGGTATGTTTCGAACCCGGGCTTAAATCCTTTTCTTGTCATTTCAGCTATGCGGTTGTATGACACATGCCACCATAAAAAGATACCAATTTTAATTCAGTTACAGGTCAACAGAAAAATGCATCCAAAACCATTAACCAATTAGTCTTCGACAGCTATTAAGTATTAACCCCAATCAGCAGATGTGAAGCAAATGGGTAGAATTTCTATTGCGGTGGGCCACACCAGTGCCATTGTCCATGTCTATTGTCACCCATCTAACATGGTTATTGGTCCCACAACCCTGCTGCACTTGAGCCATATCGGCTCATGGCCTGCACGATATCCAAACATGTTGCAGGTGGCCCTGAAGAATGGTTGTATGATGAATTCATCATCCTGTATGGGAGAACATTCAACTGATATCCCTAAATTTCAAGGAGGTCAGGCAAGGTGAGCTTTCACATCTAACAGTGTGTGAGATATGTGTAACTCTTAACATTAACTTAAACACCAATGGAATGTAGATATCATGGAGATCGTTAAAACAAATTGGTCCAAAAGGATTGCTTTAAGTGATTTTATTCTGAATCTCCTTCAAGGTCTACATAGACCAATTTATTCTGATTTGAAGAAAAACTCAAACCATGCTTGAGACGTTGACTTAAACATCCAGAGATATAATCAGAATTGAATAATGAGATTTGAGGCAGAGATTATCACTTAGGAAATCTATTGGTCTTATTGAACTCCTTAAAACCTTATGATTTGAGATTAAAAACATACTATTTTTCCAAATGATTTCAGTAACAATAAAAGACTTATTTTTGACATAGCAAACATTAGCCAACAAAAACACTCCTACTTCACCAATACCTCAAGCACAGTCCTGCATCTCCTAGATATGCCTTGATCTAAGTGATCATTATACATTAACAAATATACCTGAGAATATCTATTGTGATTTCAGTCACTATTTAATTTTAGAAGAAAAACAATCAAAAAGTAATTCATCAAAAATTCCTTCAAAGAAGCATTTTATGTTGGCAGTGTGATCTCCTAACCATAGTTTCTGTTCATGTAATTCTACCAAGTCATTTACATGAACCAACATTTCAGTAAGGGTTCATAGCATTAGCTTGTAACTTCAAATATCAACACATTTAACATATAAACAAACAAACAAACAAACTAGAGTTGTGCCTGATTCTAACGTTAAAGAGATGAAGTTTATCCATATGAATAGCGATGTATAAATACATTAATAGTGTATCCTCTTTTGATGTAATAGTTGTCAGAACATATATATTAGTTTAATTAGGAAAACCCTTTCGCTCAAACAACAGTTTAACAGAATGAGACTTGCTATACCTAACAAAGCTAAAACACATAAAATGCCAGAAATACTATATTATGAGGAGAAATACCAATCAATATGTAGTATCAGGAACTACCTGCAAAGCTTTAACAACACCATCTATTATCTCTGGTTCAATAAGAGGTTCATCTCCTTGTATGTTGACAACAACATCGTATTTCTTCGTAAGCTTTTTAAGTGCTTCATAGCAGCGCTCAGTTCCTGCAAACTAACTAATATTATAATACATATGTTTCTTTGGTAGTACTTCAAAACAAGCCTCGAAAAATCCATGAAAGTACCATTTCTGCAAGATTCCGGTGTCATTATCACATCTGCTCCAAATCCTCTACAGCATTCTGCAATCTTTTCATCATCTGTTGCTACAACTGCACAAAAAGGTTATAAAAAAAAACCCAGAAATCAGCTAATGAGTTACAACATAAGATCTCTAATACGCTTGACTGTAATTCACACTTGTGTGTGAGTGCGTTCGAGGGTGAACCAAATTAAAACTCACCGGTAGATTCTTTTTGGCCCTTGTTTTTAGTCAAAAATCAACTCAATGCCATAAACATGGGCTGGCAAAGGGAGGTTATCGGGACTGAAGATATTCTTCTGCAAAATATATCACTACTTGGAACTCTTCTAGGAAAGCATTACCAAGGTGAAGTAACCCCCCCCCCCCCCCCCCCCCCAAAAAAAAAAAAATAATAAAATAAAATAAAATAAAATAAAATAAAAATAAAATAAAAATTAGGCATATTTAGCAACCATTTAATCGAAATTTGTTTGAACAACATTTTTTAACACAACGAGCAATTGAGGTTGGAATTTAATTTATTAAATACAACCAACGAGAACATCACCCCTCCAACATGATATCATTAGCCAACAGCTACATTCCAAAAACAACTGAAAGTCAATACTTACGAATTATATGTATATACATAGTCACATATATCTCTGCTGCTGCTACTATAACTAAAGAGTTGGGAGTTGTGCTAATCGTAGACAAACACTAACTTACAAGTCCCGACCACACATTTATAACTCCAACCTAAATCAACCATCCACTTAAATTTCAGTGTATATTAATCATACACTTAAATATAAAGGCTGTGTAGCCTCTCACGTCCATTGCACATGACATGCTAGATAACTTGTACAAGAAACTATGACATACGAAGAATTAGGAAAACATAATTTAACTATTTACAATATTAATCACATTCCTGCTCGGTGTGTTTGACAAGAGCTCGAAAATAAATCTAGTAATCATACATTTTATCTCGCAACTTAAATCTCACTGCCATCAGTCGAAACATAATAATGGTAATGCTCTTCCGCGAAATTAAAAAAAATCCGAAAGCTCAACATAAAACCCAGAAACAAATTCCTGGAAACTCACCAACATGGTCCAATGTAGAAGCCAACTTCGTCCTCTCCCAAGTCCTCTACCAAAACCATCATAAACTCATGAGCTCAAATTATGATAATCCATCAAGAATTGGCTCAAAATCAAACGGACATACAATTAAATCAAAGAAATATACCTGAATCATGGGTTTTCCGAGGATGTGAACAAGGGGTTTGCCCTCGAACCGGGAGGATTTGTAACGGGCGGGAATGATGCCGACGACTCGGGACCGGGAGTTCCTGAAGCGGCGGAAGGCGTGGGCCCCAGCAGCGGCGGCAATGGCGGCGCCCAAAAGAAAGCTCTGGACGATCCACGCTCGTTTGGTGGTTGTTGTCGGCGAAGGATTGTCGGAGATCGGCATCGAGATCGGAGGAGGAGGCGGATCTGGTTTCGTAAAGTTTGGGTTGGATCTGGATGTTTAAAATGGGTTACAGATGGGTGAGCTGGACGCGGGTACCGTTGTACTGGAAGTTTAGTTGGATGGGCCGGGTCCAAGTGGACATCTTGCACTTGGAGGATCCAATGACTATGGTCTGATTTTTTTATTTCGTTTTTATCATTTATTTTTTAAGTCAGGTTTAGATACAGAGGTTAATAGTAATTTGTCATAGAATTTTCTCGATACTTTGGTTAAGTGGTCACATATAGGGGTAGCAAAAAAATAGCTCATACTTGATTTACCAGTGAATCAATTATGATTTTGTAAGATGTACTTGATTTGGAAACATATTGAGTTTCTGGTAATCTTACAAGTAGCTGATGATGGTGGATAGAGAGAGGAATAGGTCTCACATTTTTTTTAAAGAATCTTAAATTAATATTTGACACGAGGCAAGATGTCGAAACAATTTTGCTACCCAATAGAGGGATTAAATTGTAAAATTTTAATTAAATCACTCCAATTGGATGATTAAATTGTAAATGCTATGATTTTTGGGACTATATTGCAAATGTATGTTAATTAAAGAACTCAATTATAAAAAATATTTTAGATTAAAAGAGGGCATTTAAATCCAAAAAATATAGGGGCAATAGAGATACTAAGTTTGAGGATGTTTTAAAGAAGAAAAAATTAGTAGAGGGGAGGTTTATAAAGAATGAGCAATAGTTGGGAAGGGTTTCATTAAATTTAGCCAATAGATAAATATCATCATTTTTTGGAAGTGAATAATAATCAACAGATTAATTAAATCAAAACAAAAACATTTTCGGTTTTGAATTTTAATATCTCAATAACTAATTTTCAATCCCGCATATGTTGACATTCTAAAAATCAAAATCCAGTGACGCAAAAAGAAAATCTCACACTCTATGCATGTGTCATCTGAAGTATGTATCCAAATATCATTGATCAATATGGAGCAAAAACAATAATCGTAAGATACACCTTCGAAATCGATTAGTATTGTGTTGCACAAAATAATGGCCGATCTCATTGCCCTTGGGAAAGAGACATTGCAATGCAATTGATATAGCATAAGTCAAAACATCATAAAACTCCATGCATGAAGTCTTTGGTTATGTCATCAGATGTCTCCTTAGCATCACACAATGAGCTTCGGAAAGCCCCAAATAACCGATGCAGAGTCGAATCCCAACATTTTGGTGCATAGACCAATGTTCTCTGTGAAAACAATACCTTCAATGTATCTACAAATCAAACGGATGAAGAATTATATAAGCATTGGAGCGATATGTAATTGTGGTCCACAGAAGAAAAAAAAAATCTGAACCTTCAAGTTTACAGACTCCTGCAAGGTGAACTCAGGAATCTCAAAAGTGACAAATGCAACATGGAAATTCAATCTGTGAAAACAACCTCTCAAAGAGAGGTTGTTCGGATGTTGCCAAAAAGATTGAATAGCATCAAATGTAATTTGGGCTTCTTCATTGGAGTCAAATTGCATGGCTACTCTCCGCTCCTCAGCAAACCATACCAATACTGGAAACAGCCCTCACAAAATTGAAATCCACATTATTAGAGGTTCCTCCAGATTCATTACAAAAATCATTCAAAATATAAAGGCTTATGTAATGTGATATGTTCGTTTCTGTCATACAAAAGTTCATAAAAGCTACACATAGAATCAATGTAATTGTGGTAGAGTACAAAGTTTATTTTCGTCTTCAGAATGGCCCTTCATAAAAGTTGTACGTAGAATTATTGTAACTGTGGTAGAGCACAAAGTTGAATTTCGTTTTCAGAATGACCCTAGACAGGCATTGAATTTCTTCTAACTTGTCTACTATGAGATGTTATATTCTGCTTAATCTTTTAATTACAATGGCTTCAAAGTGCAAATCTCTTTCAAATTTGTTAAATGAATTTTTCTTTGTTTTTAGTTTGAATTGTTTTGGATTTTTACTAATCTATAAACTTATATATTACTATAATTGACTTCAAAGTCCTGCAAACACGCCATGTATCATATTTTAAGGACCCTAGAAGTTCGCCATGTGTCATCTACTTCAAAGATTGACGTGACATCTTTAAAAGACCCTGTATATCTGATATGTGCCATCTATTTAAAAAAGTTAAAATTGAGTAAAATTTAAAATATGATAAATCATATATAATTTAAAAAGCAAATACATAACGATAAACATAAATCATCCCCTTTCTCTTCTTTAATATATCTACATCTTCTTCCTTATAATTACTATTCACTCTTTCTTCACAATTATCTCTCTCGGTGATTATATACAACAATTATTAACTAAGAAACTTATTAGAATTATGGTTCTTTTATTTATTTATTTTTGTTGGAAACATGTTGTAAGTTACTAACCTTTTTTTTTTCTTTCTTTCTTTTCTATGTTGAGTTTTTCCGGGTTACAAATTTGAGTTACATGCAGAAGTAGGTATAATTCGAAGAATAAAGGTTCCCTCTCTCCCTCTCTCCCTCTCTTTCTCTCTAATTATTTACAATAATTAGTAACTAAGAAGTTTTCATGTATTTGTTTTTTTTGTCCTACTATAATATGTTTGCTAGATATTATATTAGATGTTTAGTTTCATATCAAAATATGTGTTAGTTTAGTCTTTGCTTTTCTCATATATATATGAGACATTGTACTAAGTTATAATCAATCCAATAATCTTTTCTCAATCTCTCTTTTAACCTTAACATGGTATCATAGCCCCTAATCCCAATCTCTAATCTCTAACCCTAAATACTCTACCTCATCTTCCTGACATCAACACAACAACAACAATCCCGGCGACATCCTCCTTTTCCTGAATTCAATTCAGGCGAATAGCAATAAAAGCAACCAACACCAACTCCAGCTCCAACTCTCGCCGCTCTTCCCGAAACCCAAACACACCTCCTTTTTTCAAATTCAACTCCGACAAAACAACACTAGGAGCAACCAACCCCAACCAACCTGAAACCTAAACACCCCTCCCCTTCCCGAAGTCAAACTCTCCCTTCCCAACGTTGACGCTGCATCTCGACGTCGAAACCCTAGCCTTCCAACCTACCCTCCCTGAAACCCTAGCCGCCCTCTTTCCCTCTCTTCCAATTCTAAAATCCTAGCCGCCAACTGTTCTACCTCCACCTATACCAAAACCCTATTACTCGACCCGGCCCAACTTGTACCCGAACCCTATATTTCTTTTCTCCTTTTGTTGTCTTTTTTTTCCTAAAAATAAAATCAAAAACAATCCAAACCTAAAAACCAAACTCAAATCTAAACCCGAAAACCCAATCCAACCCAACCCAACCCTAACCTTAACCCTTCCACTACTTCTCTCTACTTCCGCTCCGTTCGTCTTCGTCGTCACCGCCGCCACCAACGTCGTCAAAAAGAAATGAAGATACTTGTGTTTCTCTATGGAATCCCAATTCCGTCAATATCTTACCGTCTATGCCGAATTCCCTTTTTTCTCTGTTGTGGATTGGACAGATTGCTCTACCTCTGTTGAGGCCACTCTCCTTGGTCATTCTTTATGGGGTCACGTTGATGGCTCCACTCCTCATCCCAAAGATCTCGCCACTACTGCTGCCAAAGCATATAAGAAACTAATCCACAACTCACATGCCACTTGGGATGATCACGGTCGTCGGATCATTGCCTTCATCATCTCCTCTGTCGACCGCACTCATCGTGTCGATCATCTTCGTGTTCATCCTGCCCAGGTTCTTTGGCTTCAATTGACCATACAATATGTTCAGGCTAGTGGGGCCCATGAGTACCAGCTCCTTGTTCAGTCCATTCTTGATCGTCATGGTGATCGTAACATTCAGGATCATTAAAAAGTCATGTGCAATATCTAGCGCGAGTTCCAACAACTAAAGGATAGTGATGTACATGTCATCTATGAGCATTGCTAGTTTATGTTCATTGTGATGGACCTTCGGCCAAAGTACCAGTCCTTATGCAGTCAGTTGACTCATCGAGATCATGTTCCCCGTCTTGAGGTTGCTATTGCCAAACTTGTTGCTAAAGAAACTCGTTTGCACACCCTCATGTCTCCTGACTCTACACCGATATCAGGCAGTGAGAGTGTCCTTACTGTTGCACCTTGTATCCCCTCCTCCGGCAAGTCTCGCACCAGTCCCATGCCTCCTCTTCCTTCTGACTGTCATAGAATCCCTGATCGCCTCAGTCACCTTTGCACTATTTGGAAGCAAATTGGCCACTTTGAGCGTGCTGCCATCTACGTTGTTTCCACCACTGTCAGCAAGCTGGTCATACTGATAGTGAGTGCTTTATCCAACATCCACAATTTCTAGTTCAGGCATAGTAGCGCAGGAAGCAACATGGTTTACCTCATCTCAGTATTCCTTCTTGTCCATCTCGAGCAATGGCCGTCACTCTAGTACTGCCTTCTCCTACTGCTTATGACATTCCTCAATGACGTCTTGCTCAGCTGGAACTTCAGAACTCGGGTAGTCTCCCAATGCTGGATCTCCTGCTCCTACTTTCTCTATTACTCATGGTATGAATTCTTCCGGGTTCTTAGATTCTGGTGCACCATATCATCCTTATAGCAATTATACACTCCTCACCACTAGCACTGCACTTCCCTCTCACTCCCCGTCACTGTACATTATCGATGGGTCACTACTCCTCACTACACACTCAGGATCTATTCGCACTCACAATCTCACATTACCTTTCGTACTTTATGCCCCCTCACTTATCCATGAACCTTATTTCTATTAGTGCTTTATGTGATAGTGGCCTTACTGTATCCTTTACTTCTTTGGGATGTTCTATACAAGATCCACAGACTAGTCATACGATTGGGCGGGCTAGCCGACGTGGTTGTCTATATCATCTAGATTTTCTTCATTCTCATAGTTCTAGTTCTAGTATTGTTGATTTCATTTGTCCGGATGCCGACCTGTGGAACAGATGCTTAGGTCATGTTAGTAAGTCTCGTTTAAAAAGTTTAGTTCGTAGTGTTCTTGGCCATTTTACTTTTACTCCTTTATCTGTTTGTCAGGGTTGTAAGTTGGCAAAGCACTTAGCCCTTTCTTTTAATAATAAAAGTATTTCTCAGTCTACCCATGCATTTCAACCTATTCACTCTGACATATATGGACCATCTCCTGAACTTTCTAGCAAAGACTATCTCTATTATGTTAGTTTTATCAAAGACTTCATACGCTATTGGTATTCCTTATGCGTCACCGATCTGAGATCCTTGCTATTTGCCAGGTCTTTACAACCATGATTCATACTCAATTCGGTGTGCGCATCAAGATTTTTCTCTTAGATGGTGCTCGTGAGTACACTTTCACTACTATGAAATCGATTTTTTAGTCTCACGACACACTTTTTCAGCAGTCATGCCCCCACACACATGAACATAATGATGTAGCTGAATGCAAGCATCGTCATATTCTTGAGACAACTCGTGCTCTTCTACTCTCTTCTTCTGTTCCTCATCTTTTCTGGGCTAAAGCTACCATGACCTCTGTTAACCTCATTAACATCACTCCCTCATCTACTCAATCTGATGCGACACCTTATGAGACTCTTTATCACTCCTCACTGGATTACAGTATGATCTGTACTTTTGGTTGTACTTGTTATGTCCTTCTCCCTCTCACTAAGCACATGAAGCTGACCACCAGGGCTGCTAAGTGCATTCACCTAGGTATTAGTTCTAAGCACAAAGGATATTGTTGCTTTGATCCCTGGCACGTGTATCTGTATTCACTACAAGGAATTTGACATATAGTGACAGCAAAAATCTGTGGGTAAAAGGCGGAAAACCATAGGTATAGCCCGCAAAACCTATACCAACGGACATATTTTTTTGTAGTTTTTAATTAGCTATACCCACGGCAGAATGCCGTCACTATAGCCTATAGCGACGGTTTTTTCACCTGTTGGACAAAACCTCGATGTTATACCCACGGTTTCGTATCCGTTGGTATAAGTTTTAATGACACCTCTTGCTTTTCTATACCCACGGTTGAAACTCCATTGCTATAGGTTATAGTGATGATTTTCGCATCCACATATTTGAATATATAATCATCGCTCTATACACAATTTTTTCTTATTAATTACGCTTATGTTAATTTAATATTTTCTTTTATAATATTAATCCAATTATAAACTAATACACAATAAAATAAATAAATGTGTTTATGAAATAAAATTAAATAAAATTGAACTTCAATCATATTTAAAATTAATCAAGTATTACAAGCATGCCAAATTACAAAATAAAATTCACTTTGTTTAACACCAGAAATATAGTTTCTTAGCACAGAATAAAAATCTATTGACAATAATGATTGGGAACTCGTGTTCCCATTAGAATTAAGCTTCAGGCAACTTTAGAACTTTAGCGTAAATTCCATTTTATATAGAAGAGCTCCTCATTAAATAGGACACGAGGCAACCAAGTATAGCTCCTACGCAAACCTACATACAAATGTTGAAAAGATAAATCTGAATTTAGCAAACCTGCATTTATCATTCTCACAAAAAGCTCTGTAATCAATATGAACTAATTTTGCATTTGAATTTAACTGAGAACAACATTTGTATATTTTGTGGTGAAAAGAAATTAAAGGAACTGTACTTGATATCATTTCAGCGTCCACCCTCTCGCCGCCAAACTTCACGAACCTGCTTAGCTACTTCTGCGGCATCATTTAGAGGAGGATAACTCCAAGCATTTGATATATGTAAGTTTAAAAGATAATACTCATGCATGAAAACAAATAAATGGTATGATTTACTCCAGATTCATGATTAGAATTTTGTAGAAATGAAAACAATCCAGAAAGAATAAATGATTAGATGCTAGAAGATAAATGGAGGCAACTTGAACTGATTAACTCGTTACAAAACAAATAAAGCACCATAAAGTTCAATTTAAGAAACTAATCAAACAATGATAAAAAAGGACTCTGCTCATAGAGAGAAGCTGAAAATTGCAAGAGCAAGACAAGAAAACAGGAAATGTAGAGAAGAGCTTATAATACTGCTTACTTTCTTTCCAGTGCACGTCTTGGGAAAGGGATCCGAAGCTTCACATTACTCCCTTGATAACTAGCCTGGATTTAAGAAAAATACATCTATTTCATGTTGTTTACAATCACAAATGAAAGTGTGTGTAAATCGTAATATGTAAACTGAACTGATTAACTTATAACACAGGTTGGTAGTCTACATCGATAGTATCATGAAAAGTTAACTATTCAAAAGAAACCATGAACTGGAGATTCATTTATAATCCAATGCAATATACATTGAAATAAAGGAAACCATACAACTAAAGCCCACATCATTGTGGTCAGCAACTCAGTACAACTTCTCACCACAAAGTTTGTAACACTGGTTGCTCTCACACTTGCTCATCAATTCTCATGTTACAGAACTGAAGATAGTACACAAGTCACGGTCAAACTGTATAGACTTCACTTCCTTTAAGGAATATCATAAACAAAGAAAATTTAGAAAATTGTGATGCACCAAATTAGGTGAACTATGTGCTGAATTACAAAGTCAAAACTTTAGAAAGTATGTGATAAACCAACCTATAACTGTATAGTAATGATAATCAACTTTGTGTGTAAGTGAACTCTAAAATTTTAAATGTTAGAAAACAAAAGAGTGCCAGGTATAGTTATAGACAGGGGTGATTGGACATATATATCAGGAAAGGCAGAAGATAAACAATATAAAGCATGCATAAACCTTCATTCCAGCCAAAAATTGATGTTGCCACTCAGCATTCCTCTGAAAAAAAGAAAGAACAAAAGATTTTTGTCAGGTAACTATGCTTAAAGACATCGATGTCTTTAAGTAATCAACAGCAGACAAAAGCTTCCAAAAGATAACTAATCCATGAAGTTAGTAGAAATTATAGAACGAATTTGTATCAAACAAATAAGTAGATTGTCGTTAAGCTGTTAAGCTGTTTACCGTTAACCTTTACTACTATAACTTAAGATGGGTCACTTATTTTTCTACTTGTTAATGGGAATTAAGGAACGAACATTGTCAACATATGTACTTGAGTTTCGTTAATTATTAATGAAGCGGTGAAAAGGTCATTTTTTTCTAAAAAAACATCCATACTTCAAAATAAGGCGACCAGTTTTCTAAATAGCCCAAAATTGGTGGAAAGAAATCAAAGTCGCGAAGAGAAAGCTAAACTAGCTAGTATGAAAAAGATTTACACTTTCATGTAGAAGAATTCCAGTTATACCTTGAACGTTCCTACATTATCATTGGCGCTCATCCAACTCAATTCCATTCGACTAGTATCAGAATGGATCCACTGGTGCCTCCCACTTACAGCTGCTACTCCTATGGTTCTGAGGCAAACAAGATAAACAACAACTCATCTTTTTTGCATCATGAAAATACAGGGAGACGAGAAACTAATTACACACACAAAATTCTGACTGATTATTAAAAATTGTCAAGGAAATTAGTATAAAGAAGGAAAAAATTATTTTTTTGACAAAAAAAAGCGCACCCTTCACCAACGAAGTGGACCTGAGTAATCATCTTATCTATCACTGTTCCAAACTCTTCTTTCTCATAGTAACTATCACCCATTACCAGCAACTTGTCACTCAAAAATAATGTAAAAAATCAACTTTATTTTTTTTTTGAAAAAATCGACTATAAATAAATCTAAGATCCTAAAGTGCCCTTTTAAAAATTTAAAAAAAAAACAAATTGGGTTCTGTTATTAATATAAACTTCTGTCATTGTGCCTAAAAAAGAAAACCCATCTCCCAAAATCCTTCACCTTCAAAAGAAATTAAGACTATAACAAAGAAGAAAGAAACAAAAGAGCATAAAAGGGCAAACCTTTCTCTTTTAGAAACACAAAAGGTGAGAAAAAAACCATCTACAGATCCTTCAACCCCTTCAAGATCCGCTTCGAAGCCATCTCCAAATTCCCTGAAATCGCACCCAAAAAACCATTTAAAACCCCCAAAAAATCCAAGGGCAAAAAAGGGAAATCGAAACCTAGGGAGAGAAACCTAGGGGAAGGGGGCACGACAGCGGGAAGGGGGGGCACGGCGGCGGGAGGAGGGGGATTTGGAGATAGGGTTTGGTGAGAGAGGGGGATTTAGAGATAGGGTTTGGTGAGAGAGGGAGAAAATAAAGAATAGTTATGGATTAAAAACTTATAGTTACGGATTAAAAGCTCTAAAGTTATAGGGTACCTATACCCACAGTAGTTTATTACACGTCTGTAGGTATATGATGTCTATACCTACAGTTTAACTGTCCGTCACTACAGGTGTCCGTTGCTATATGGCAAATTCCTTGTAGTGATTTTCCGTCATGTCTCCTTTGTGAAAGACTCTCCTTACTACCTGTCATTCCCTAAGGATGCTAGCTTTCTTGATTTCCCGGTTCCATCATCTACCTTCCTAGACACATCTTCACGCATTTCCTTCGATCCTACTCCTTTGGCTCATCTCCCGTCTCCTACTGACAACATGACTCCGACCCCCCATACAAATGCCCCCCCCACACCACCTGCATCCCCACCACTGGCATCTTCACATCCACATGCACCCACCCCATCGACCTTACCTCCACACCACGCACATCCACCACTAGTTTGTCTGTCTACACGTTCCACTTTGGGTGTCCCCCCGGCACGTTATATACCTGATGCCACTGGTCCTTCTGATCAATATGGCTTTGCCAGCCTGGCTTCTTACTCACCACAGTTCCATGCATATCTCACTGCTATACTCCACACGTGAGCTCAGAACCTATCAGGAAGCAATTCAATATCCAGAATGGTGGGAAGTTATTTCAGAGGAGTTCCGTACATTTGACTAGACTGACACTTAGGATGTTGTTCGCTGCAAGTGGACCTTCAAGGTAAAGTATCGACCTGATGGCTCTATTAAGCAGCACAAGGCTTGTCTAGTTGCCTAAAGATTTACTCAGGAACATGGTATTGATTATGATGAGACTTTTGCTCCAGTTGCACATATGACTACAGTTTTCACCTTTCTTGTCGATGCCGCCATTTGTCGGTGGCCATTATACCAGATGGGCGTCAAGAATGTCTTTCTTCATGATACCCTATCGAGGTTGTTTACATGCAACCTCCTCTTGGCCTTACCACACCTCCTCGTCATGCATGTCATCTAGCCAAGCTATATATGGTCTGAAACAGGCTCCTCGAGCCTGGTTTGAGTGTTTTGATCGTGCCATCACATATGCTGGTTTCAGTCAGAGTTCACAGGATCACTCTATGTTTATGTGGTCAACACCGCAAGGGAGGGTACTTCTACTACTATATGTTGATGAAATAATTATTACTGGGGATGACTCTGCAGGCATTACATCTACTTAAAGATACCTTCACCAGCTGGGGTATACGCTACACCAGTAGTTTCATATGAAGGATCTTGGTAGACTACGCTAAATTCTGGATCTAGAGATTGCCCACGAATCTCAGGGGATACTCATTTCTCAGCAGAAATACACATCATACATTATCTCCGCTGCATGTCTTTCTAACAGTCGATCAGCCAATACTCCCTTAGAGCTTCATGTGAAGCTTCCTCCCATAGATGGTGAGCTCCTTTCTGATTCCACTAGATATAGGCAGATTGTTGGACAGCTTGTCTATTTATGCATGACCAGACATGTTACTGCTCATGTAGTCAGTATTGTTAGCTAATTTGTTTCAGCTCCTCGAACGATTCACTACAGTGCACTTCTTCGAATCCTCAGATACCTTGGGAAAATACCACTCGCTCATTATTCCTGCCTTATACATCTAGACTGAAGCTTAGTTAATGCATGTTCGATTCAGATTGGGTGGGTGATCCTACTACCAGACAGTCTACCACAAGTTTTTGTCTATTTCTTGGTGATTCGCTGATCTCATGGTGAAACAAGAAATAGGAGTTGTTGCATGTTCTTCCACAGAAGCTGAGTACAGAGCGATGACATTTACCACTAGTGAGATTGTTCATGTTTGGTGGTTGTTATCAGATATGAGTGTCACTTTTACAAGAGTTACTCATCTTCATTGTGATAACATGAGTGCGTTGCATACTGCAAGCAACCCAGTCTTTCACGAGCAGACGAAGCACATAGAGTGTAGCACCCCAAGTTTTGCATACTGGAAGCTCGTGACACTTACCCAGAATTTTTACTTCAATGAATACACAACACAGAAAAACCGGGGGAAATTAAAGACTTACATTGCATAAGGAATTATTTTCTCCACTTGAATTATTTCATACAACTAACAAACTGTGGGCACGTCAGTTGAATACAACTGACGCAATGCAGATGAAACCCGCAATCTCTAAATCCTCAACAATCAATATTTGATGCAGGAGAAAAAAATGTGTAAGTCATACAAACATAAGTGTCGGTGTATGTCATAACCTAGAATTTAATGTACATCTCATATGCACACCATACTCTTAATCTAATGCAAACTTAATTTGGAAACGTATGCATCCCATACTATATACTCCCCAAATTGAGTATGTATGCTCCAGATGATAGGGTTCAATCCCTCGCCATGCATCCTACTCTTGCACTCTTTTCTGTTTCTGACATTCATCTAGTGACTGGTAGAGTCTGCATTACATGCGGTCCATTCCCGATTCCTGCAGTCGGATCGTGGTCCTTCTTCACTCAGAACGACAGCGATCACTCTGTTCGTTCAGATCGTGGTCCTTCTCCACTCCGATAGGATCGTGGTCCCTCTCCATTCCCTATTAAGCTGGCGATCATCAGCTCTGCCGGAATCATGGTCCTTCTCCACTCCTGCCCCTACCCAAAGTTATCGTGAACACAGCGAATCGTAGAACCACCCCTACTCTACCAACAGACTTAGAGTTACACTCTTGCTCCTTGTTCGTATTGATAACCCAGAACATAGACAAAAACTTAAGAGTCCATCTCCTAAGTTCTGAAAGGACTCGTGACTTACGTCTGCATCCTGCTCTTATCACTAAATTCTAGAAATTAACAGTCGAGACAATGCCGCACGTGTCCCAGACGAGACGATGTTGCACGTGTCCCCTTGACAGGTGAGTACACACCAACTAGTGCTTGTCCTTATATACTTGGTCACGTGATTACGAGTTACTGCAATTTATTAAATATACTCTATCTCTTAATTTGTTCCTCTTAATCTTTTTTTGTTCTTTTCAATAATGGTTGAATACTAGCTAAATTTAACCTAGTTCCAAAAGTCAGTCTTGTCTTACAACAAGTTATCTTAACAAATTGGATTCAACCCAACTTCTAGTTAAGCTAAGAGTCGGCTCAACATACATACTCGACATATACCAAACTAGTGCACTGAATATGAGCTAGGCATCACCGTATGCACATATATAGGTGTACTAATAACTTATTGAAAATTTAACTCTTTCTATCTTTAAGTTTTACTAACCTTTTAATTAGGGGTGGCCGATTATACCAAAATGAGCCAACCGACCGGTTTTCCAACCGAACCAATCGATTCGGTACCGAAAAATTCGGTTACCAAAAGTATGGTATGGTACAACCGTACCGAGATCTAAAATCCGGTTCGGTTTCGGTATGAATATGGTTCAGTCGGTATTTTACCGTACCGTACCGAATAATTAAATATTAAATAAATATATATATATATATAGAGAGAGAGAGAGAGAGAATACAGTAATAAATGAAACCTATATCTCTCTGTCTCACTTACTCTCCCCCGATACAACTCACCAAGTCTTTTGCTCGGCTTCTCATTGTTTCTTTTTCTCTTTCGTTTAGATCACGTGCCACTTCAGCCACCTCCTCAAGCAATACTCCGAGCAAGAGAAGGAGCTGAAGCTTTCGTGCAACAGGGACCGAGCCGAAAGGGTGAGGGTCACAAAGCTATACGAGGTGGAGCAGCACCGCTCAGAGTCCCTGGCAGCTCAGGTTGCCTATTTTGAGGCGACCCTGGCTCAGGCGAACGAGAAGGCGGCTTCGGAGGCAGCTCGGGCGGACGATGAGAGGGAAAATGTGAAGAAGGCCTTAGAAGTCATGGCGATAGAGAAGGATGAGGCGGTGGCAGCAGCGAGGGTGGCGATAGAGGCCGAGGCGAAGAAACACGTGGCGGCGAACATGGACCAGTCCTATGCCACAGCCTTATAGCACGTTGAGGCTCGCGTCCCCAGCTTCAATAGGTCGGGATACAGCCTGTGAGGCCCGACCGGTGGCGAGGCTGTTGAAGCTGACCTAGAGGGAGGCAAGGAGGGTGAGGAGGGCGAGGACGAGGAAGAGGAGGAGGAAGGGGGTGACGATTTCGTGGCCAACCCCCAGACAACGATAGTGGAGGTCGGGGAGGCATCTACCAAGGAGCCCATCATCGAGCTACCACTCAAGGTGGCCCTCTGACTTCAGCTGTCTTATTTTGTCATCTGTCTTCTTGTATTGCCTTATAGCGGACTGGCCACCGCTCTTTTGTAGTGATCAACTTTTAAGTGAATGAAGTTTTCTATTTTGAACAAGTGTTGGAGATTTCCTTGGTTGAATTCTTTGATTGTCTTTTGGCAGAAAACGACAAAGTGTCGGGGATTTCTCGAGCTTAGTGTTGTCGTGTCCTTACATTTTCAGGTCTCCGAACCATATCAAATAGTCGAGGCAGTGCCAGCAGAGGAAGCGGTGGAGGTGTCTCGTCTTCGGTCTGACCTAGGAGCATCTAGGTTGGCCCTCTCTCGAAGTCGAGAGAGGCTTCTCAAGAGCGAGGCAGAACTAGGTCATTACAAGCTGATGCTGACGCGTCGCACCTCCGAACTGACGCGACTGAGGGAGTAAACCTTGGAAAGCTGAGGAGGGGAGTCCCTCAAAGTCCAGCAAGCTAGGCAAGAAGCCAGAGTCTCTTTGACAATCTTTGTTCGAGACCAGAGCCGAGAGAGACAGTCTAAAGAACATGGTGCTCGAAAAGAGTTTGAAGATGGCACAGCTTCGGCGGAGTATCTCTGAAGCTTTTCGTGCAGGCAATACGAACAGAATGCCTCAGCTACGTGTTGAGGCAACAGATGACTCACTGAAGGAGTGAATCGTTGAGTTAGAGGCAGAGGTTCACCGAATGCGGCATCTCTCAGAGGGAAGCAATGTTAGGACCACTTCTTACCCCCGAAGAGAGTACTCACAGGGACGGTCACTTCACAAGTTGGCATTACGTTCGCCTCCTACCTTAGGATGCCCTGGGGACGCACAGAGTGGAGTTCCCGTCTCGTCTAGCGGGGCCTCAGTCGGTGCAACTCTCGATGATACAACTCGACTCGCGGGCTTAGAGACCTCCGCGGGTGTAAGTTTGCAGTGGCAAGGTGTTCGTCGTTTGTCGCTTAAGAGGAGTATCCTACTTCCTAGGAAGCGTTAGGGCATCTCCTTTGCGATGTTGCCAACTTTTTGTACTACCTTTTTATCTTGATGTAAACATGAGCAGTTGGCCTTGTAATTGAATTTGTAATCCTAAATTCGGATGGAATAGTATTTGTTTCATGAGCTTGTGTGCTAGCCTCAGTGGTTGTCAACAGTTGTAGGAGCAATTCTGAATGGCGAACCACTTCTTACTCGCTTACGAGCGAGTTGTTGAAGCGGAATCGAGCCAAGTGTTGGACTCCGAAATCGTCGTTTAAAGAGAGAGTCAACGGTTG
The DNA here is from genome assembly GCA_017893485.1 of Hemerocallis citrina. NCBI lineage: Eukaryota > Viridiplantae > Streptophyta > Magnoliopsida > Asparagales > Asphodelaceae > Hemerocallis > Hemerocallis citrina. The sequence continues at coordinate 238,813,502 of CM030364.1, read as the reverse complement.
TGGGAGCAATTTCGAATGGCGAACCACTTCTTACTCGCTTATGAGCGAGTAGTTGAAGCGGCTTCGAGCCAAGTGTTAGACCCCAAACTCGTCGTTTTAAGAGAGAGTCAACAGTTGTGGGAGAAATTCCGAATGGCAAACCACTTCTTACTCGCTTATAAGCTAGTAGTTGGAGCGGCTTCGAGCCAAGTGTTAGACTCCAAACTCATCGTTTTAAGAGAGGGTCAACGGTTGTGGGAGCAATTCCGAACGAACCACTTCTTACTCGCTTATAAGTGAGTAGTTGAAGCGGCTTCGAGCCAAGTGTTCGACTCCGAACTCGTCATTTAAAGAGAGATTCAACGGTTGTGGGAGCAATTCCGAATGGCGAACCACTTCTTACTCGCTTATAAGCGAGTTGTTGGAGCGGCTTCGTGCCAAGTGTTGGACTCCGAACTCTTCGTTTTAAGAGTGAATTTTTTTGCAAGTAGAGCTAGACTACTCAAAAAATAGAAAATTTGCTGGGTAGAGTTAGGTTACTCAAGAAATAGAGAAGTTGAGGGGGGAGGGGGGAAATTTCTCTTTATTGAAAACAATTGGGCAGCCGCTTCTAAGTTGCAGGCCGCCTTTACACTTTGGTCGAAAAGAAGATACAAGTAATGTTTTTGCGACAAGTTTTCTGGAGCAGTTCTGGGGAAGTTACTTGGAGCGGTGTTTAGACACCCTTTCGGTACTTCATCAGGTACTCGGCATTCCATATCCTTGGCATCTTCCTGTCCCCTGGGTCTTCGAGTTGATACGCGCCTGGGCGTATAACTCTAGAGACCTTATATGGTCCTTCCCAATTGGGTGCCAGCTTGTCTCTTTTGCTCGGATCGGAAATTGATAACTTTCTCAGCACTAAGTCCCCCTCCTTTAGGTTGGTCGGTCGTACCCTATTTTTGTAAGCTCGAGTGATCCTACAACTGTAGGTCTCCTAGCGGATTGCGGCTCTCTCGCGGATCTCGTCAATGAGGTCTAGGCAGTTGCAAAGCTGGTTCGCGTTTTGCGCCTCGTTGTAAGCTATGAGTCGAGGCAAAAGCAGACCCACCTCCAAAGGGATAAGAGCTTCTGATCCGTATGTGAGGTTGAAAGGGGACTCTCCCGTCCGAGTTCTTTTGGTGGTGCGATAGCTCCAAAGCACATTGGGGAGTTGTTCGACCTATAGCCCTTTGGTGGACTTGTCGAGCCTTTTCTTCAAGCCTGACAGGATTTTTCGGTTCGCGTTCTCCACTTGACCGTTAGACCGGGGGTGCGCTACTGAAGAGAACCGTTGTTGCATCCCGAGGTTGGTGCAAAACTCGTGGAAGGCAGCCCCCGTAAATTGGGTCCCGTTGTCGGTTACGAGAATGCGAGGTACCCCGAACCGACAGACAATGTTTTTCCAAAAGAACTTCTGCACCTTGTTCTCAGTGATCGTTGAGAGAGGTTCGGCCTCTATCCACTTGGAGAAGTAGTCTATTGCTACCACCAAGAACTTCAGCTGGCCTGGTACCGGAGGGAAAGATCCAAGCAAATCCATCCCCCACATTGTGAACGGGATTGGGCTCACCAAGGAGGCAAGTTGCGCTTGAGGCAGGCGACAGATTGGGGCGAACTTCTGGCAGGAGTTGCACTGGCAGACGTAGTCCTCGGAATCACTTAGAAGTATGGGCCAGAAGTACCCGTAGTTCAAAAGATTCCGGGCAAGGGATCTCGCTCCCAAGTGCGCACCACATAAACCATCATGGGATTCCCTTAGGGCGTAAAGCGCTTCTTCTGGGGAGAGGCATCTCAGATAGAGCAGACCATTGACCTAGGTGTAGGAGCATTTGTGCACGATCCCGTCTAGGAGTGTGTACCGCTCTGCTCGTGTCCTGATCCTCCTTACCTTTTTCGGATCTTCGGGAAGGACTCCATCCCGAAGGTAATCTAGGAGGGGCTTCATCCAGTTTTCCCCAAGTGTCAAGGGGCAGGCTTCCATTAGCTCCGAGCAATCTTCGTCGATGCTTGGTTTGAGAAGGACCTCTATTAAGACGGTCCGTTCTAGACCTTGGAGGGACGAGGAGGCGAGCTTAGGGAGAGCATCCGCTTGCGCATTTTCCTCTCGGGGAATCCGCTGGAGTTGAACATCTCTGAATAAAGCTAGAAGCTCCCTCACCTTTTTCAAGTACCTAGCCATGCGGTCGTCTTTCGCCTCGTACTCCCCGAACACTTGATTGACCACTAACTGAGAGTCGCTGAAGACCCTTACTTGTTTGGCACCTGCCTTGCGAGCCAAGCAGAGCCCCATAATTAGGGCTTCATATTCTGCCTCATTGTTTGATGTCGGAAAGTTGAGGCGGAGGGAGTACTGGAGGACGAAAGCATCGGGGCTAGTTAGGATAACGCCGGCCCTGCTTCCATCAGCATAGGAGGACCCATCCACATTGACGGTTCAGACAGAGGGGTCGATAGGCGACTCACATGAGTCAGGGATGGTGTTCTCCACGATAAACTCGACCAGAGCTTAGGCCTTTATCGCCGTCCTGGGCTGGTAGCTGATGTCGTGCTGACTCAGCTTGATGGACCACTTCATAAGCCGTCTAGAAGTCTCTGGCTTGTGAAGAACCTGTTTCAGTGGTTGGTCAGTAAGGACGACCACCGAGTGGGTTGGAAGTAGGGGCGGAGCTTTCGGGCCGCCATGACCAAGGCGAGGGCCATCTTTTCCAGTTTCAGATAACAGAGTTCGGCATCGCGGAGCACCTTACTCACGTAATAGATGGGCTTTTGCGTCTTATCCTCTTCCCTTACAAGGACCGCGCTGAGCGTCTGCTCCGAAGCTGCGATGTAGAGGTAGAGGACCTCTCCAGGTGCCTGCTTACTCAGGAGCGGGGGGTTAGATAAATACTCTTTGAGCTTGTCAAAGGACTCCTATTGTTGCGGCCCCCACTCGAAGCATTTAGCCCCCCTGAGGGCTTTGAAGAAGGGGAGGCACTTTTCCTCGAACTTGGAGAGGAATCGCCCAATTGCGGCGAGGCTCCCCGTGAGCCTCTGCACCTCTTTGACGTTGGAAGAAGGAGCCATTTTGAGAATGGCTTGGATCTTCTTGGGGTTGGCCTTTATGCCCCTCTGGCTGACCATAAACTCTAGAAATTTGCCCGATGAGACACCGAACGCACACTTGTTCGGGTTTAGTCTCATATTGTGCCTCCTGAGCACCTCGAAGGCTTCTTGAAGGTCGAGGGTGTGATCCTACCCTCGAGTGCTCTTGACCAACATGTCGTCGATGTAGACCTCCATGTTTCGGCCAATCTGGTCTCGGAAGACCTTGTTCACCAGGCGCTGATAGGTAGCCCCTATATTTTTCAAGCCGAAGGGCATAACACAGTAGCAGTAGAGGCCTTCGGGATGTCCGGAGGGAACATCCTGATTTAGTTGTATCCTAAGAAGGCATCCATAAAAATGAAGAGCTCGTGCCCGGAAGTCGCATCGATCAAGGCGTCGAAGCTGGGAAGAGGAAAGGGGTCCTTCGGGCACGCCTTGTTGAGATCAGTGAAGTCAGTGCATATCCTCCAACTTTCATTGGCCTTCTTGACCATTACCACGTTGGAGAGCCACTCAGGGTAATTTACCTCCTGAATAAAGCAGGCGGTGAGGAGTTTCTCAACCTCCTCCTTGATCGCCTGTTGCCTCTCGGGGGCAAACTTTCACCTCTTCTGCTGGACAGGCTTGATCCCAGGGGTGACGCTCAGATGGTGCATTGAGAGCTCCTCCGAGATCCCGGACATGTCTGTTGTAGTCCATGCAAAGAGGTCGCGATTCTCCCGTATGCACCAGGAGATATCTTGCTTTATGGAGGGGAAAAGAGCTTTGCTGACGCGGAACGTCTTAATGGTGTCTTCTTCGGAGAAGGCCACTTCCTCCAATTCATTCACGGGCTCGAAGATAGTTTGGCCGCCTTCCTGAGGAAGTTCGAGCGCTTCCAAAGAGAGAGTCGGACCCCCTAGCGAGGTCATATAGCACTTCCGAGCCGCTTCTTGGCTCCCCCTCACTTCTCCCACTCCTTAGGGGATGGGGAACTTCATTTTCATGTGGTAGGCTGAAGGGATGGCTTGAAGCGCGGCCAAACCTGGTCTACCCAGGATAACATTATAGGCAGCCTTGACATCGACCACCATGAAATCCATTTGCTCTGTGCGAGTTGTCGGGGCCTTTCCAGCCGTTACGTCGAGGGTTATAATTCACTCGACCATAACCAGGATCCCGGTGAACCCGTAGAAAGTGTAGCCGGCGGGCTTAAGCCGGTCCCTAGACAGCAGGAGGCCCTTGAAGGCCTCCAAGAAAAGGATGTTGATGGAGCTGCTGTTATCTACCAAGACATGACGAACTTCGAAGTTCTCCATGCAGAGATTGATGACGAGGACGTCACAGTGGGGCATGCGGACGCCCTCCAGGTCCTTATCGAAGAATGTCACCGGGACTCCGAGGCCCTTTGGGGGAGGATGGCTCTGCACGGAGTTAACCTCCCTTACGAAGGCTTTTTGGGAGGAGTTGGAATCTCCCCTCATTGGGCCCCCGTGTATCAGGTGCAAGATGCCCTCTACTTTGGCCTCCAGAGTCTCAATGCGCTACTTATTTTGCCTGTTAGCCTCCCGAAGCGGCGGGGGCAGATCGGCTCGGTCCCTTTTTACGAACCAGTTGAGTTTCCCTCTCTGAATGAAGGCCTCGATTTCATCCTTCATTCATCTGTCTCGTGCCCGTGGTCCCTATGGAAACGGCACCACTTACTCCGGTCCCTCTTCTTTGCCGGGTATTCATTCTTGGGGGAGGCGGTAGGAGGCCATCGTTCCCTATCTCCATGAGGATGGCTGATACACTCATGTTAAGCGGAGTGAATTTCTCGAACCGAGGAGGAGGACGCCACTGACCCCCATTGTCTTTTTGGAGCTCTTAGCTCCTTCTTCTTCTGTACCCTTCCGCTTGTTCACGGAAGATAAGGCCGCAAAGGTGGGGCGGCAGACGGTTTCTTCTGCTCGGATGTACTTCTCGCTCCAAAGTAGGAGCTCTGAGAAGTTCTGAGGGGGCTTCTTGGCGAGGGACGCCCTGAGGTCAGCATTGAGGACGTTGGACTGGAAGGCAATGGTGGTGACTGAGGGTTCCAAAGAAGCAATAGACCTAGCCTCGGCAGTGAAGCGTTTGACATAATCCCTTAGTCGTTCGCCCTTCTTTTGGCTGAGGAACAATAGGGTGTCGCTCGTCTTCTCGGCATGCCGACTGCTCACGAAATGCGTGAAGAAGACACCCTTGAACTGGTCGAAAGAGAAGATAGATGCCGGCACAAGCCGAGAGTACCATTCCCAAGCCGGCCCCTTGAGTATGGCCAGGAAGGTCTTGCAAAGGAGGGAGTCGGATGCATGGTGGATCATCATGAGAGGTTTGAAACTTTCAATGTGATCTGCGGGGGTCCGACTCCCCGATATAGGTCTCGGAATGTGGAGGCTTGAAGTTGTCGGGAACTAGAGCCTCCATAATGGTACGGGAGAATGGGGGCCTGCTCGGACGAAGGTCTCTTACATGTCGCCCCTCATCTCGGTTGAGCTGGCCGAGGCGCCTCTCCATCTTGTGAAGACGGCGGTAGACCGAGTCCTCCCTTCGGTCTTGTCTGGCCGAGCCCCGGGACTCGTTCTCATGTCGAGGAGGGCTGGGGCTGCACCGGTGATGGCTCAGAGTAGGAGGTGGACTGAATGAGAGAAGAGGGTGACTGGGGGTAGGGAGTGGACTACGGGAGCGGCGGTGGTGATCGGGAGAAGGACGGCGATGGCTTGCAGCCTGCCTAGGACTTCGTGATCGTCGAGGATGGTGAAGAGCTGATCGAGGACTACGGGGGCGGCGAGGATGGTGAGGAGGTGGCGGAGGACTGTGAGCCCTACGGCCATTGTTGGGGGCAACGATGAGAGCCCAGAGGACCGCCTCCTGGAATTGCTGGAATTCTGCCCTTGTGACGAGGGCCTCCTGCTTATGATGGTCCTGAGGTGCATGGCGACCTGCCGGGGAATGGCTCCGTCTTGGGTGATGTTGGGGCGACTCTCTCCATCTATGGGGAGAGTTGGACCCCCCTCGGTTGGATCGGCATGGCAAACGGTCCCTTACCTGCTCGTGGCGAGGGTTCGACTCTTAGGCCCGCCTCTCCTCCAGATGGGTATGGAGATCGGGTCCGTGTTTGGTCTGTCGATTGTTGATAACGTTTCGCAGATCCTTTGGAGTGGGAGGAGTATAGGAAGCCATGGAATCGGTGTCGGCATTGTGGATAGAGACTCGAACCTGATGGACACGTTGCTTGTGGCGACTCCGTCGAGAGGGTTCCCCCACTGCAGCCTGGGGTCCCAGAGGCTACAGGATGGACTGTGGAGCCAGAGGATCGAGCTGCTGGGTTGGTTGGTCGGGATGAGGGAATCCCGCTGCGGAGGAGGAGGAGGAGGATGAGAAGAGGTCATCCTTCGGTTGGAGTTTGCGGGTCTCTTCTTGGGAGGCATGGCTGGGAGTAACGTGGGTTGAAGGAGGAAGACGAGATTGTTTGTCGAGTGAGTTTCCCACAGACGGCGCCAATCTGTTGCTGCTGAATTCAGGTGTGGGGGCAATAGATGAGATTTGTAGGTTCGTGAGGAACTCACACAGGTTGACCCCTTCTTCTTCCTTGACAATTTGTTGGCTCCTTGGAGCTCCCTTGCGGCCTGCACAAACGTTCGAGACACCGGGATGGATCCCAGCAACAAACCCTCTGACGATCAAGTCAATACACAGAAAAAGTCAAGGGAAAAGAGCTCAAGTGTGTAAAGTGTGATCACCTTTTTCAGTAGAAGGTAGGGGGTTTTTATAGTCGCCATGGAGATCCTTTTCAGGATAAGGGTCAATCCCTACTTCCTAGTGTGGTAGGTTGGGGTTGGTTATAACCGTCCCCTTAAGATAGGGACAGACCAGGATCTGCTCCTATCCTGTTGATCTGGTGCCTAACGGGTTGAGACCCGTTCTTTGCCTAACAGATCCATTTATGGGCTAGCGGGTTCAAGATGAGAGACCCGGCACCCAATTCAGACCCGTTTGTAGGTGAAATTACCATCTCGTCCCTGAGACCTTAAGATTTGTGCACATTTTGAATGGTTCTGATTTATCCCCATTTTTAGTCATATCAATACTAAATGTCCTCTTAAGACAAAACAACACACAGTCCTGGAATGCATCCGTTGGACTAGACCCCTGGAGCATATACTTACGTTTCCCAAGTTCCATCACATCTCCAATAGTGCATGTCCTTAAGTTGGTTATTATTAAAACACAAATTCTCCCTCTCTAGAGTTAGTGTATCCTGCCGGAATTAATTCCACAAAACAATCCCAAGACCCCCAACTGGTCAAAATCCACAAAATCTCATCTGCTGGTTCACCGGAATCACACACAACTCATAGAGATTCACAAATCGAATATCAACAAAAAATCTTTCATTAAAACTCTTAATTCCATCATCAAAACGTTCATAACAAGAAAACTTCTTTAATCATCAAAAATCCAAATTCATCCAAACACTCACAAAATTTACAGAACTGAAATAAAATATTAAATCCATTAGATAACTGAGAATAATATTTTGAAGTCGTAGAAAATCACATAACATCAATTCCTTCGAAACCCGTATATATTTCACTTTATAAAGTCATAGGAATACAATTAAATTCTACTATAATCAAAATATAACTTTCTGTAAAATACTGTAATCTGTAGCAAAAACTCATCTAAAACAGTAGATCAATAATCCATAAGTTTGAAGAAATAATCGTTCAAGAAAACGACCAAAAAAAAACTCACAAAACAATCAGCAAGAACACTGACGGTCGATTGTCAAAACTAGTTCAAAAAACAACGGTCGACCGGCATGCAAAAATTCCAAAATCAACTAATTGATAGTCGACCATCAATTCGTGTACAAAACCGAAACGGTCGACTCACATGTTCAAGAATCAGCCCCTTTAAATTTCGTGCACTTTTTAATGGATACTTTGTTTAATCTTTGTAAAATCATAAATTTTCAAAACAAAATTTCTGAGATGATCAAATACAACTTGTATAACATACTGGAGTTTATAAAACAAATCAAAACCTCATCAAATTCGTATAAGAGCAATTTTTATCAAAACTCTTCAAAACATCAGAACTATATATAAATATGTATATACGTCTATATATATGTGTTTAAGCATCAAGAATCAGTACCTATGAATGTTATATTGTTCAATTCAATTTCAGTATCATTAGAAATCGAGATCTAGACTGAAAACTTCACAAAACCCAAAAAAAAAAAAAACAATTTCGGCTGAACACCTTCAGACCCGAAAATCAAAGCCCCCTTTTCACTTCAAGAATTGATCTTTAAGATTCCAAACTCTCTTACCAATTGATTAAACACGCATAAAACTAATTGTGATCCATTAATCCATGATTATTTGCAATTATAACATGTATTAGTCAAGTTTTCTTCATCAAATAAATCAAAACAGTACATACATATGCACACACAGTAAAGCACCCTCTTTTATTCACTTTTGTGTATTATACAACCTACAATTCATTATAACCAATCAAAACAGCAAGACCAGGAAAGAAAACATCATACCCATGATTCATATTAGGTTCTTTAACAATCTCAAGTCATCTATATAGAATTTTAATCATCAATAGCATAGTCTTCATGAAAAGATTCAATCTTTATTCATCCATCCTTCAATAATTCATTATATCATCACACAATCCCCATGCATTCTAATAGATAAATCATCACACACAACATGCATAGAACAATAAGAAAACAAACATAGGTTACTCACCTTATTGAAGAATCAACCGAAATAATAAAGAGAATAAGAAAAGTCCTTCCTTTCGCAAGAAATCCAAGATCCTCGCTTCGAAACACCAAGAAATCAATAATAAAGAAAACCCTTTGTTTAGTGTAGCAAAAAGACGGCTGCATCTCTCTTATATTAGGCTGGAAATTAGGGTATTACGGTTTTGAGTAGGTTTTGCAACATATCCCTTTTGAATATATCTTTACATATATAAATCCTTATACTTGGAAATTAGATTAACTAAATCAATTGAGATTGAAAAAAAATATACAAACTAATCTGATATGGCCGACACTATTTCAAACCCAGAAAAATAAATTTTGTAATTTTATCCTCTAAGTGGCAATTTTGCAAAAAGACCCTTCTTTAATAATTTTGCGAAATAAACCAAATCTATTAGAACAAAAAGTAAAATCTTTACCTCTGAGTTGGCTAGCCATGATGCTCGGCCCAGAAAACCGAAAATCTAGTGTTTTCACTCAAAGTGGTAATTTTGCACAAAAGCCCCTCTTTTGTAATATTTGCAAATATGTCAAATAAATATCAGAAAAATCCAGAAATTCATAAATAATACCTACTAATAAATATTAGTTTTCCCCAAAATAATTTCTGACTTTTAACTTCCCAAGAAAATATTTGCCCGTATTTCGCACGTGTAAAAAGACGATTTTCAGAAAAAATGTTTATTAAATCACCAAAAATCAGTTTAATTCATTTATTAATCTCAAAAACATTATTTAAAAGTCTATTGTGTTACATCACTCCCTCCTTAGAATAGTTCTGTCCTCAGAACTACTACTAATAGAAAACAAATAATATAAGCAAAGGAAAATGTAATCACATAAATGAAAATATAGTTAAAGGAATTCAATTACACAAGAGAATACAATTTAACCAAAAGATTGCAATCATACAAAAGAATACAATCATACAAAAAGCTCAGGAAAATCCTTCTGCATGCGATCCTTCAGCTCCCAAGTAGCTTCCTCAAACTGCTAATTTCTCAACAATACCTTGACCATAGGTATCACCTTATTCCTCAACACCTTTTCCCTACGATCAACAATCTCTACAGGCCGCTCCTTGTAACTCAAGTTCAGTTGTAGACCTTTAGACACTTCCACTAACTTATGATTCTGATCCGGCACATACTTCCTCAACATCAACACATAGAACACATCATGCACCTGTGCCAATTCCTCCGGTAGCTCCGACTTATATGCCGTTTTACCAATCCGTCCCAAAATCCTGTATGACCCAATGTACCTTGACGCCAACTTGCCTCCCTTTCCAAACCTGATCACTCCTTTAGTCGAAGATACCTTGAGAAAGACTACATCCCCAACCTCAAATTCCAAGTCCCTTCATCGAGTGTCTGCATAACTCTTCTGCCGACTCTGAGCCTCGACCAACCTCTTACGAATCAGCTTGATCTTCTCCGATGTCTGCTGCAAAATCTCAGGCCTGAACGTCTGCCTTTCACCAAATTCATACCAACACACGGGTGTCCTGCACTTCCTCCCATACAGAGCTTCATACGGAGCCATCCCGATACTCGCATGGTAACAGTTGTTATAAGAAAACTCAACCAATGCCAAGTACCTCTCCCAACTGCCCCCAAAATCCATAACACAAGTCCTCAGCATATCCTCCAATACCTGATTCACCATTTCAGTTTGACCATCGGTCTGCGGATTGAAAGCAGTACTGAAATCGGTTCTAGTACCCAAAGCTGCTTACAAACTCTTCCGAAACCTCGATGTGAACCTCGCATCCCTGTCGGAAACAATCGACACAGGAACTCCATGAAGTCTAACAATCTCATCAATGTACAGCTCTGCCAGTTTCTCCAACGACCAAGTAATCTTCATGGACAAAAAGTGAGCTGACTTAGTCAAACAGTCCACAATAACCCAAATTGAATCATTGCCCTTCGGACTCCTCGGCAATCCTGTGATGAAATCCATATTGATATTCTCCCACTTCCATTCCGGAATGGGCAATGGCTGTAACAAACCTCCAAGCCTCTGATTCTCTGCTTTGATCTGCTGACAAGTCAGACACCTTGCCACAAAGTCTGCCGCATCTCTTTTCCTATCGGACCACCAAAAGTGCTGTTTGATGTCCTTATACATCTTTGTACCTCCAGGATGTACTGACAATAAGGTATTGTGTGCCTCCTGCAAGATACTCTCTCTCAAATCTGCATTCTCCGGAACACACAACCTCTCACCCAACCATAGAACTCCATCTTGGATAGGAAACACTGATAATTGCCATCGAAAACCTGCTGCAACATCCTCTGAATCTCTGCATCTAGTTTCTGACCCTCCATAATCTGCTCTCTTAAAGAAAGCTGCAACCTCAACTGAACCAAAGATGCCCTGCAGTACCACCTCGATACCTGCCTGATCGAACTTTGCTGCCAACTCTCTCTGAGTAGTGATCAAACTCGATAGACTACTCTTCCGACTAAGCCCATCGGCTACCATATTTGCCTTGCATGGATGATACTTGATCTCAGGACGAATGTCTTCCAACACTTCCTACCACCTTCTCTGCCGAAGATTTAGATCTTTCTGTTGATAAATGTACTTCTGGCTCTTGTGGTCAATATACATATTGACCTTATCTCCATATACATAATATCTCCACTGCTTCAAGGCAAAAATAATAGATACCAACTTTAAATCATGTATCGGATAGTTCTTCTCATGCAGACGTAACTACCTCAAACCATTGCAATAACCTTCCCTTCTTGCATCAAGACACACCCCAAACATCTGAGTGATGCATCACTGAAGATATTATAGTCCTTCCCAGCTTGCGGCAAAGCTAAGATAGGTGCAGTCGTCAACCTCTCCTTTAGCCCAAGGAAACTCGCATCACACTTATCAGTCCAAGTGAATACCATACTCTTCTGAGTTAACCCTGTCAAAGGAACTGCGATCTGTGCATAGCTCTGAATGAATCTCCTGTAGTACCCAGCCAAACCCAAGAAACTCCTGACTTCCTTAACTGTCATTGGCCTGGGCCAATTCTTCACTGCTTCAACATTTTGAGGATCAGTGGTCACTCCCTCCTTAGAAAGGATATGACCAAGGAAAGCTACCTCAAACTTCCAAAACTCACACTTCGACAGCTTGGCGTACAAGTTATGCTCCTGTAACTTCGTCAGTATCTCTGCCAAGTGCTTAGTGTGCGCTTCCTCTGACTTTGAATATAAGAGAATATTATTAATGAATACCACCACGAAGGAATCAATAAATGGCCACAAGATCTGATTCATCATACCCATGAACACTGCCAGCGCATTTGTCACTCCAAATGACATCACCAAAAACTCATAAAGCCTATGACGAGTTCTGAAAGCTGTTTTACTCACATATTCCTCCTTAACTTGAACCTGATGATACCCTGACCACAGATCAATCTTTAAAAATACAGCTGCTCTCCGAAGCCTATCAAACAGATCATCAATTTGTGGAAGCGGATACTTGTTCTGAATAGTCACCTTCTTCAACTCCCGATAGTCAATCCACATCCTCATTGACCCATCCTTCTTCTTCACTAACAACACTAGTGCTCCCCATGGTGAAGAACTCGGCCTAATGAATCCCTTACTCAGCAATTCCTCAATCTGCTTCTTAACTTCATCTTGCTCTACAGGTGTCATCCTGTACGGTGCCTTAGAAAGCATTTCCGGCTGAACATTAATACAGAACTCAACATCTCGCTGCGGCGGCAATCTCGGTAAATCTTCCAAAATACCGTAGGAAAATCCCTGACAACTAGAATGCTTCTGACTTCATCTGGAATCATTAACCTAGATACCATTTCAGTCACTTTTGGATCCTTCTTCTTCCATCACTACAAAAGATACTCGATTAACCGGCGAATCTTCCCCGGTGTTTTACTAGTAGCGCCGGGGTAGGGAACGAATAGGAATTGGGCACCAGATGGGAAGGTTATACACCGGCGGCCACTTTAAATCGCCGGGCAATATTCGTATTCACCGGCGTTTTTTTTAAAAACGCCGGTGAAGTGTATTATTCACCGGCATTTTAATAATAAACGCCGGTGAATATACCGATACATTCACCGACGTGTCTAATTGAAACGCCGGTGAATAACCTTCGATAAATCCCGCGAACCCTAATCTTTCGCTCGCCATTTTCCGAAACCCCAAAAAAAAAGGGGGCGCTTCGTTTTCCCTCCTTCCTCGCTCTACTTCCCGCGCGTTTGCCTCCGCCCCTTCGTCCTCTTCGACAGCCTTCGACCTTTCGTCATCGTCCCTTCTTCCCTTCGTCATTTTCGATTTCCCTCCTCCCTCTCTCTATTTGGAGGTGAATCGGCGATCGGAAACCACCGTGTCGCCCCGCTCTCTCTCTATCTCCTACGCCCCCACGCTCGTCGCCCCGCTCTCCCTCTCTCTCTTCGGTATCATCTCTTGATTTCCCTTATTTTTCAAAAAAAGCATGTTTTTTCAGATTATTTGTAGAGTTTTAGTTGGGATGAAGAATGAATAGAAAAATATATGCTTAGATACTAGAAATTTTCATCTTCTTTTACTGTTAATGAAGCTTATTTCATGCATCTGATTGTCATCTTGGCATGTTTTTTTGACCAAAATGGGTTCACTGTGAACTGAGGATGGTATAGCTGTATGCCAAAATCCTCCGGATATGTACAAAAATTGGATTTTAGATTTAGTTGGGCTAAACAATTAGTAGAGCAACATATATGCTCAGATAATGGAAATTTTCATTTTCAGATACTGTTAATGAAGCTTATTGCCATCTTAGGCATGATTTTTTAACATATAATGGATACACTTCCAAACTAAGTATGCTGCTAGCATCCTCATCTTCTTTTACTGTTAATGAAGCTTATTTTCATGCATCTGATTGTCATCTTGGCATGTTTTTTTGACCAAAATGGGTTCGCTGTGAACTGAGGATGCTATAGGTACGTATGCCAAAATCCTCCGGATATGCACAACAATTGGGTTTTAGATTTAGTTGGGCTAAAGAATTAGTAGAGCAACATATATGCTCAGATAATGGATATTTTCATTTTCAGATACTGTTAGAGAAACTGATTGCCATCTTAGGCATGATTTTTTAACATAAAATGGGTACACTTCCAAACTAAGTATGCTGCTAGCATCCTTTTCTTCTTTTACTGTTAGTGAAGCTTATTTTCATGCATCTGATTGTCGTATTGGCATGTTTTTTTGACCAAAATGGGTTCACTGTGAACTGAGGATGGTATAGCTGTATGCAAAAATTCTCCGGATATGTACAACAATTGGGTTTTAGATTTAGTTGGGCTAAAGAATTAGTAGAGCAACATATATGCTTAGATAATGGATATTTTCAATTTCAGATACTGTTAGAGAAACTGATTGCCATCTTAGGCATGATTTTTTAACATAAAATGGGTTCACTTCCAAACTAAGTATGCTGCTAGCATCCTCATCTTCTTTTACTGTTAGTGAAGCTTATTTTCATGCATCTGATTGTCATCTTGGCATGTTTTTTGACCAAAATGGGTTCACTGTGAACTGAGGATGCTATAGGTACGTACGTATGCCAAAATCCTCTGGATATGTACAACAATTGGGTTTTAGATTTAGTTGTGCTGAAGAATTAGTCGAGCAACATATATGCTCAGATAATGGATATTTTCATTTTCAGATACTGTTAGATAAGCTGATTGCCATCTTAGGCATGATTTTTTAACAAAAAATGGGTGCACTTCCAAACTAAGTATGCTGCTAGCATCCTCATTTTTTTTTACTGTTAATGAAGCTTATCCCATGCATCTGATTGTCATCTTGGCATGTTTTTTTGACCAAAATGGGTTCACTGTGAACTGAAGATGCTATAGGTATGTATGCCAAAATCTTCCGGATATGCACAACAATTGGTTCACTGTGAAAAATATATGCTTACATACTGGACATTATCATTTTTCTTTTACTGTTAATGAAGCTGATTTCATGCATCTGATTGGCATCTTGGCATGTTTTTTACCAAAATCCTCCAAATCTGTACAAGAATTGGGCTGAACAAACCTTGTGCAGGTTTCTTTTGGCGCTACAAACATCAATGATTTAGTTGGGATGAAGAATTATTTTAGAAAAACTTATTAGTAACCATATTAGTTTCTTTTGTTTAGTATTATTATTATTATTATTATTAATATTATTATTATGAGATAAGTAAGTGATTATTAGTAGCCATGAACAGAATAGTTCGTGAGTCATCAGATCTTCTGTTTCCGTAGTTACAGCACGACGCGCTCATTATTCGGCCGATTCCTCTTCATCAGCAAAATACCCTTTACCATCATCATCTCCTTGAACGGAAAGCCAGATACAGGGGAGACTATAGCCGATTTTTTTTTACACTCGAACACAGGGTGTGCGATAAAATACCACTAAGGTGGTTGTGATAATTTCCACAAAAGGTAGTTTAGGGTTAGGTGAATAGAGTAGATTGTGTTAAGATTTAATTTTTTTTGTACATTTTTTTGAAACCACAATTTCTTTATTTTACAGTTAAAGATTATATCGTTTATTTATCTGCAGTTAGGGATGGTTGTCAAAAAGGTGAAATTTAATATACAAAATGCCTTTTACTGTTATTACTATTTAATATATCAAATTTTAATTTCAGATTGTGTGCTATTGTTATAATGGATAGAAGTTGGATTAGTAAACCACGATTATCCAAGGAGTACCGTGATGGTATTAAAGATTTTATTATCTTTGCCAAACAATATTCCCGTGATCCCAACCTAATCCTTTGTCCATGCCTCCGGTGTACAAATTATAATTTGAGGACATGTGACGTAGTACATACACACTTGGTTGTCAACGGTTTTTTTCAAGGGTACACAAGGTGGTTTTGTCATGGAGAGGATCATACGTCAGCTCCTGTTCGTCCGGTTGTATTAGAAAATGAAGATGAGTCCTTAGTGAACGAAGACTTAAGCGTTTCCGATGAGATGCATGCTTTGTTGCAAGATGCCATGGGGATTCCTAATGTTCCTTTCCACACCAATAACCCAACAACCCAAGTTCACAATGAGTCAACAGAAACAAACCAGATTGGTGGTGGGGTGGACGAGAAAATGTCTGGCCCCGCCCCTGAAAATAATAAGCAGCAAGAATCCTTTGCTAAGTTACTTGAAGATGCTAGTACTCCGTTGTACCACGATTGCACCAAATTCTCTAAATTCTCATTCATTGTCAGACTATTTCAGATTAAATGTTTAAACGGGTGGTCTGCTAAGTCCTTCACTATGCTACTTGAATTGTTGAATGAAGCATTTCCTGAAATCTGTATTCAAAACTCAGCCTATAAAATCAAAAAATTCCTAAGTTCTTTCGATCTAGGGTATGAGAAGATAGCAGCATGTCCAAATGACTGTATGCTTTTCACGAGTGGTAAGGAAAGTCTGGAGAATTGCGAAGTGTGTGGTTCTTCGAAATGGAAAGAAAGACCAAATCAAGATGAGGGAGCCAGTGGATCTACTAAGCGAAGTAGGAAAAAGAAGCCTGCCCAAATACTGCGTTACTTTCCTCTGATTTCTAGGCTACAATGGTTGTTTATGTCTACGAAAACTTCTTCTGATATGAAATGGCATGCTGAAGGTCGCACTAATGATGGGATTCTTAGACATCCTGCTGATTCTCAATCTTGGAAAAAATTTGATGAAAGATATCCTGATTTTGCGGAAGATCCTCGGAATGTGAGACTTGGACTAGCTAGTGATGGTTTCAACCCTTTCAGGCAAATGAGTAGTACATACAGCATATGACCGGTTGTGTTAATACCATATAATTTGCCGCCTTGGAAATGCATGGAGCAGTCCTCATTTATTTTGTCCATGATAGTTCCTGGACCGAAAGGTCCTGGAAATGATATAGATGTGTACCTACAACCGTTAATAGATGAACTTCAGAAGTTGTGGGTGGGTGTTCCAACCTATGATGCTGTGGCTAAAGAAACATTTTCTCTTCGGGCCGTGTTGTCTTGGACAATCAATGATTCTCCAGCATATGCAAATTTATCTGGATATAGTACTAAAGGACATTATGCATGTCCATGTTGTGCTGACCAAACTAGTTCAAGGTGGTTGTACAATGGCAGAAAGTTTTGCTATATGGGTCATAGGAGATGGTTGCCTGACACACATATATTTCGGGCAGAGACAGCGACATTTGATGGTACCGACGAGTGGGAACATGCTCTTGGGTCTTCTTCTGGTTCAGATATTTTGAGGCGGGTAGATGGTCATCAATTCAAATATGGAAAAGAACCAGAAGTCAGGACAAAGGGCAAGAAAAAGGCAAGACCGGAGCAAGGTGAGGAGACCGATCTATATGGCGAAGATGAGGATCAAAACATGACGAGTTTAGGTGCATGGAAGAAGAAGAGTATTTTCTTCAAGTTGCCGTATTGGGAATTCAACTTATTGCGACATAATTTAGATGTGATGCATATCGGAAAAAATATTGGTGAAAATTGTATAGGAACAGTTATGGGAGATGACCGGAATACAAAGGACAATCTCAAGAGCCGACTTGATTTGAAGTCAATGGGCATCCGACATGAGTTGCACCCAGAAGAATTACCGAACGGGAAAGTACTCCTACCTCCTGCAATCTATTCAATGTCAAAATCGGAGTTGGAATTGTTTTGCAAAGTACTACTGGAACTTAAAGTTCCTGATGGCTATTCTTCTAACATGGCAAGATGTGTCAACTTTAAAGAGAAGAGGCTTCAGGGTCTAAAGTCGCACGACTACCACACCCTAATGCAGGATCTCCTTCCTGTGGCCCTAAGGTCTTCAATGTGTGAGCAAGTCACTACTGTCCTGAAAGATCTTTGTAGCATATATAAAGGTATTTGCTCAAGAATGCTTCGTGTTGAAGATATTGACCAATTGGAGCAGCAGGCGGCATTGACACTTAGTAAAATGGAGATGATATTTCCTCCATCGTTCTTCACTATAATGATTCACTTGATAATCCACCTTGCTGGTGAAGCCAGAATCGGCGGTCCTGTTCACTATCGGTGGATGTACCCCATTGAGAGGTAAAAGAATTCATTCATCTTACGAAATTGAATTTTCAAAAGCTCATTTCTTTTAATCCCCTAATCCGCTCTAATTCATTAATTGTACATGTTCAGGTACCTATACCGGCTAAAGGGTTATGTGAAAAATACAGCATATCCTGAAGGGTCAATAGCTCAGGGATATCTATCAGAAGAGTGCTTACATTTTTTTTCCAGGTATTTGCCGGGTGTGGAGACATCTTCGAGTAGACCACGTAGAAATCCAGACATTTCCAACCTTGATGGTGCTCAATATCTTTTTGATATCGCTGGCACTACTGTTGGTAAAGTTGATGCATTTGAGCTCGATAGCTTAGCGTGGGAATAGGCACATCGATATGTGCTAGACCACCATGCATCAGTGGAACCATTTCGAAAGTAAGTTGCTTTTGAATTTAAATCGAATACAGTGAAAACCGCGGAGTTCGATATTAACTTACTTTTGTTATTCCTAATTTCAATTGCTTGTTTTTTAGCGAATTTGTCAGGGACATCAAACGAAGGGCTAGACCAAGAAGACTACCACCACGTGAACAAAATAAGTTGATGAATGAAAAATTTCATAAGTGGTTTGAATCTCATGTAGGTGAATTACAGTTATGCAAGTTAATCTTTATTATATCTACATTTTCTATGGTGTTGATACGATTTGCGCAAAATTAATAGGTACATTCTTTGGGTCCTGAAGGTGCGTCATCTGAAATACAAGTACTTGCCAAAGGTCCCTATCAGATGGTCAAATGATACGAAGGATACATATTCAATGGTTTTAGATTTCGTACTAAGGATCGTGAATGTAATTTGAAGTCCCAAAATAGTGGAATGGTAGTGACGTCTAAGACTAGAAGTTATGCTTCCAAATCGGACACGAGGCCTGTAGATGGAGATCTCGACTACTATGGAGTGCTCACAGATATCATTGAGTTGAATTATTTTGGCCATTTCCGTGTTGTCTTATTTTGTGGGAATTGGGCTGAGTTTGATAGGAATTTTGCTAACAACAAGGATAAGCTTGGCTTCACAGTTGTAAACTTCTCAAAATTGATTCACATCGGTACATACATTAGCCATGAGCCATTTGTGTTTCCATCCCAAGTGCAACAAGTGTTCTACATTGAAGATCCAACCCTGCCAAAATCGTATGTGGCTCTCCCTATGCAACCAAGAGATGTATTCCAACTGGGCGGTACTTCAGAAGATGAAGACGGTGAAGATATGAACAGTTACATTGCTTCTGAGTTTCCTGTGTTTGATGTAAACACAACCGCAAAGCACCCCACTCGGTCTTTGAAAGACCGAGTCTAGTTAAAATAAGCTCGGTCTTTCAAAGACCGAGTCTTGCACTTTGAAAAATCCAAAGAGCAAGACTCAGTCTTTGAAAGACCAAGCTTATTTTAACTAGACTCGGTCTTTCAAAGACCGAGTCTTGGACTTTGACGTTTTTAATTGCGCAGATCCCCTTTCTTCTTTTTCTCTCTCTCTACTTTAACCTATTCTATTTCTCTAACCCATCTTCCTAAATCTAGGGCGACCTCCTACCCACAAAATCTCATCTTAATCTAAATATATTTACCAATTTCTTCCTAACCCTCTAAGCATCTCCACTATAAAAACCCTAAACCCATCTTTTGAAAGATCCCTATTTTGGATTTTTGCTAAATTTGAATAGGATAGCAACTTCAACTCTTTTACCCAAATATCTACGGCTCTATCCTTGACGCTTGTGAAGGTATGATGAATATTGGCCTTTAATTTTCTATCTTTTTTTATAGATTTTGTTTGTGGTTAGATAATAACTCGCATATTCGTATAAATATACGTAGGTATGGATCTTGAGATTCCTATTTGGTTATACTTTGGTGGTGAAATAATTCGTGATTCAAAGATTGGTAGTTGTTACAGTGTGTTGGATCCGAAAATAGTTTGGGTACCTCGTACCATAACATTTGCAGAAGTAGTTGAGAAATTTTATGAAGTTACTAATTGGGATAGGAATCAATGGAAGGTGAAAATTTTAGCTCGATACGCAGCAAGAAGAGGAGATGGTCAGTATTTTATGACAGTGCCCGTACCTACTGATAATGCGCTGAAGTCATTGATTGCTAGGACATTTGATCCCAATTGTGCTTGGTCTGCATTAGAGTTATATATTCAGCAAATTCAAAATTTGGATGCTCAGCCATATGATATTCCTAGTTCAAGCTTCATAAGGGTAGTACCTACACAGCAGATGAGGTCTAACCCCGCTCAACCTTCACAACCAAATCCACTGTCCTCACAAGAAAACACCTCCACAAATACAAGAAATGCTGATTCTACAGATGTTGAGTTGCCACCCCAACCTAGTCCGGTTCCTGACTATGTTCCAAATGACAGTGTATTTGAGCTCTTTCAAAATGCATTGGTTAACAACAGTTTATTAGATGATGAAGAAGAAGAGGAAGAAACAGACGATGATGAAAGTGGAGAAAATGATGATGGAGAAGAAGATGATGATGTAGCAAATGTAAATCCTACGAACAACAGTTCTAACGAAGTGAGAGGTACTGATAGCTATGCTAATGTTAACGCTCATGTTACGGAGGAGATGGCTCAAGCTGCTAGAGTCCCCCCATTTCCACAAGAGTCCTCTGGTTCATCCAATGTAGACGAATTTTACGTTGGACAGGAGTTTGTAAGTAAAGAGTCCATTCAGCAAGCTGTGAAGGTGTATTCTATCAAGAAACATCGTGAATTTGTCACATTGAAAACAACACCATCACTGTACACTGTTAAATGCAAAATGGCACCTAGAAAACGTACAATTGAGGAGATCGTACAAGGTCCCCCAGGAGTAAGTGATGGTGGATACCCTTGGAGATTACGAGCTATTGTTCCAAAAGGGGGGAGAAATTTTGTGATGAAGAAGATAGTTGGGCCTCATACTTGTACGAATCCCACGTTGAATCAAGACCACTGTAAAATTGATGCTAACCTTGTTAGTAATTTGATTGTGGGTGTGGTGAAGAAGGATATTGCTTTATCACCGGGGACAATTATTGAGATTGTGAAAATTGAATATAATTATCAGATTTCATATAAGAAAGCTTGGAAAGCAAAACAAAAGACAATTGAGAGGTTGTACGGTACCTTCGAAGAAGCATACACAAAGCTGCCCTTTCTACTAATAGCAATTCAAGCAGCAAATCCAGGAACCGTTGTCCACTGGGATAAATATGAGTCTAGCCCCAGTGAGGAAACATTCAAGGGATTATTTTGGGCATTTGGTCTTCGATTGAAGGTTTCAAGTCTTGCAGGCCGGTTATTAGTGTAGATGGAACTCACTTGTACGGTAAGTACAAGGGCTGTTTGCTAATTGTTGTTTTCCCGGATGCGAATGGTTGCTTATTTCCATTTGCATTTGCATTGGTTGATGGAGAGAGTATAAATACGTGGACATGGTTTATGACTTGCTTCCGGTATTATGTCACCGATCGCACTGAGTTGTGTGTTATCTCGGATCGTCATGCTGGTATATTGTCTGCTATGGATTTGCAAAATGGAGCTTGGAACGAACCGAATGGATTTCATCAATATTGTATGCGTCATTTTGCCACAAATTTTTTTAGTAAATTTGGTAGCAAGGCATTGCGGAAAAAGACCAAAATTATAGCTTGTCAAAACCAACCCAAAAAGTTCATGGCCAAACTCGCTGAACTTGAAACCGTCAATGTCGAGGCGGCTAATTGGTTGAAAGAGAAGCCGGTTGGGAAATGGGCACTTTATGCAGATGAAGGTCGAAGATATGGAATGATGACTACGAACCTGTCAGAATGCTTCAATTCAGTATTGAAAGGAGTCCGTAGTTTACCAGTAACTGCGATTGTTGAGACGATCTTTTTACGTCTCAACTCTTACTTTACTACTCATCGACAGGAAGCTAGTAAGCTTTTATGTGAAGGGAAGATTTTTGCTAAAAGTGTACATGATTTGATTGATAGTCGCCGTGAAAGAGCAAATCAACATGAGGTTACAATGTTTCATCATCAGCCTGGAGTTTTTTCCGTGAAAACAGGTATACACATGGTAAATGGATAACGGAAGGGTGGGAATTTGCACACCGTGAATTTGGGTACGAAAACATGCACATGTATGAAGTTTCATTTATATCATATTCTCTGTTCTCATGTATTAGCAGCCTGTGCATATCGTGCAATCGATCACAAGCCTTATGTTGATAAATTTTACCTTGTCACGTCATTAGCACAAACTTGGGCTCCCGTGTTCAGTCCTATTCTAGATGAAGCATATTGGCCTACTATCGACGGTCTACGACTCGTACTGGATGCTAGTTTGCGACGTTCACGGAAAGGCCGGCCTAAATCCATGAGAATACGCAACGATATGGATGTGAGAGATAGTTCTAGCAGGGGTACAAGAATGAAATGTTCAAGTTGTGGGTTGGAAGGGCACAACAAGCATCGTTGTACTAACAGAGCATCTCAAAACAATTAAAATGTGATTATGTGCTTTCTATTGTTCTTTCTATTGTTATGTGCTTTCTAGTGTGTTTGTAATATTTATATCGAACTAAGCACTTAGTTTGGATGTGTTCAATTGTCGAAAATGTATGATTGATTGAGGTGTAAATATTGTCCAAACAGAGTATTTTGGATTTAGTAAGTTTCAATTATATATATAAAAGTACCTTGAATGTTTAAAAAAAATCAATCAGCATCAAGACTCGTTCTTTCAAAGACCGCTGTCATTTTAACTAAGACTCGGTTTTTGTGCTGATTGCAAAATTTGGCTATCAGACTTAAGACTCGGTCTTTGAAAGACCGAGTCTAGTTATATTTAGCTCGATCTTTGAAAGACCGAGTCTTGAGTTCAATCTCTTCCAGAGAGCAAGCGACTCTCTGGAAATGATTGAACATCACAGTCGGTCTTTCAAAGACCGAGCTAAATATAACTAGACTCGGTATTTCAAAGACCGAGTCTTCAATCTGTGAATTTTTTTTCATTTTGAGTGAAGACTCGAGTCTGGTTATATTTAGCTCGGTCTTTGAAAGACCGACTGTGATGTTCAATCATTTCCAGAGAGTTGCTTGGGCTCTGGAAGAGATTGAACTCAAGACTCGGTCTTTCAAAGACTGAGCTCAATATAACTAGACTCGGTCTTTCTGATAGCCAAATTTTGCAATCAGCAACAAGACTCGGTCTTTCATTTCAAAGACCGAGTCTAGTTAAAATGACAGCGGTCTTTGAAAGACCGAGTCTTGATGCTGATTTTTTTTTTTTGCTACAGCCAGATATAACATCTTTCAAATCATTTTCCTTTACAAATATACTCTTCTTCAACCACATCAACTTCTCAATTTTGCATTCTATAACTTACACAAGCACATCAACTTCCACAACCACATCAACCACACCATCTTCACAACCTACAGCTGATTTGAACTCAACCAAAAGCACAACCCCAAATTTGAACTCAAACTTTTCATCTTAAGTAACTCAAACTTTTCAAACTTTTCATCTTCAGTAACTAAAAGCACAACACAAATTTCATCTTCAGTAATTCAAACTTTTCCACAACACAAATTTGAACTTACAAACCAATTTTGCATTCTTCCACAACCACAAGCACATCATCTTCACAACCACATCTTCTTCACAACCACATCTCAACCACATCAAGAATGTTGTTAATATCATCTTCACAACCACATCAACAATATTAATAACTTCTTCACAAACACAAGAACATTTTTAAAAAAAAATACAAAATCAAACTAACTAAAAATATTACAACACCTACCAAATTCAAAAAATATTACAACAAACTAACATCTACATAACATCAAAGGTCAAGGGTTAGGTGTGTAGAAGTTGGTGGGTCTTCGTTGTCGTCTACCACGTTGTGGAGTTGCCTGTGTTAGTGCGGACAACGGGATGTCCTCCTCTTCTTGAATCTCACCCCCAACTTCTTGTTGTATATCATCCCCTTCAGTCTCAGGCCCTGCTTGTTCTTCGTGTTCTGAATCGCTTTGAAGTTGAGGTGGGGACCTTTGAACAACTCTCTTTCGTCGAATACCAGTACGGCCGCTCGTTCGATGTGTGGGGGTCCTTAGTATTGCATCTAATGTTGCGCCCTCCCCCACAAGATCAGCTTGTGCACGGCAACACGATAACATCTCCCGTAAGGTATCCTTCGCCTGATCGGCGATGTTGCTATTCAACATAATTGCACATTTTTTTTGCAAGGGACCAAGTCTGGACCAACTGAGAAACATGAAAAGTTGAATGATTAGGTTACTTAGAAATACACATACATATATGAAAACAAATTTATATATAAACTTTAACAATTTAAAACGAAATTTAAAAAACTTACAAAATTCCGAACAGTGGATCCCTTTGGTTGGTACATCGGCAACTTAACGGAATGTTGATCTGCTGGTTCGGTCCCTGGTCGACGGATTGGGACTGCAACTCCAGCAGGAGTCTGCAACGTTGGAGAAATGAAACGTCTAGTGACTCTCTCGTACCAAGCCATGTATATCACATGCACCGAGAGGTCAAACGGTGGAATGTCACCGATGACTTCTTGGAAACGGTGAACATTCCATCTCTGAACGTATTCGAAGAAGCAAGCGGCCCAATTGTGACCGGGGGTACGGCCCATTCCTGTGATGTTGTGCATCTCGGCATTGAATGGTGCGGCAACTGGAATCCCTTGGTGAAGACCAAACTGGCGTAACACTCTATCGGGGTAGTAAAACTCGACAACCCCAAAGTTGATTAACGGTGCTTTCGTGAGCCACAAATCACGCCTGTACGTGCAAATAGGCGGCAGTCGAATCAGTCGCTCCTCCGTGTAAGGGGACCATACTACACAGTCAGCTGCCAACCTATCGAGCTCATCGCGGTAGTATGTCAAGCACCTGTTGGGGTTGGCTGTCCATGTCAGTTTGCCTGTCCAGTACACACCGATAGGAGGTAGCATGTCAATATCATCGGGAAGAACTCTCCAATGTTGAGATTGGATCCGTACTACGGGCCGACCTACGTGAATCCGCTCCCAACTCCATATCTGCAGTAAAATCAGAGGCCCATTCATCTGGTTCGAACCTATACTGCACAAACACAGACTCCGATACAGTGACGAAAGTAATGCACTGCCCCAACTGTAACGGCTGACCCTACCTAGATCGGCGATTAAGGGCAAGAATATCAATGAGATGCTATTTCCGGTCGAATTTGGAAACAATACGGTGCCGAATAGCGTGAGAATGTATGCCCTACAATAGCACTCCACCTCCGCTGCAGTTGAACCGTCATTCAATCTATTTTTAAACATGTCCTTCAACCACTTTAAACGGATAAATTTCCCATTTATCGCACCGGCTTCTACTTCAACCCCTAAGTACTCCTCCACTATATACACTGGGTCGAAGTCCATCGATCCTGTGACTGCCTCTCCATCGATTGGAAGCCCGGTAAGTATGGCAACGTCCTGTAGAGTGACTGTCATCTCCTCAACTGACAGGTGAAATGAGTGTGTCTCGGGCCTCCATCTTTCAAGCAGT
The DNA here is from genome assembly GCA_017893485.1 of Hemerocallis citrina. Lineage (NCBI taxonomy): Eukaryota > Viridiplantae > Streptophyta > Magnoliopsida > Asparagales > Asphodelaceae > Hemerocallis > Hemerocallis citrina. The sequence continues at coordinate 238,787,927 of CM030364.1, read as the reverse complement.
GCTTCCAAAAGAGAACGATCGCACTTAATGGATGTCATCCTGGCAATACCGTAGAACCCACAGTCTCTTAGTATCTCGTGTATACGTGGGTGCATAGGTAGCGGATGACCAGTCCTAAAGCGGCACTCCGTAGCCTCACCGTTCCAAATATTCTGCGATCGATGCAACGGCTGAAAAGTGAGGAGTGAAGGGTCGAGGGGTCCTGGCCCTCCAGAAGGGACATATGATGACGAAGGGACTGAAGAAGAGGTGCCCGCCTCATTTGGATTGACTTCAACCTACATAACAATAACATTTACATCAATAGACCGAAATGTAATATAATTCTATTACAATCAACAATTAATTACTTACATTAGTACCCTCGGTACGAGCACGAGCACGACCACGACCACGTCCACCGCGAGTACGTGTTCCATCACGTGTACCTCTACTACTTTCTCCTACCTCCATGTTACCTATTGTGTGTGCCATTGACAATGGACTCCAAATCCTACAACTTCAACAAAAATGTTATTAACTACACATAACCTAGATATAAAAAACAACAATCTCGAAATATCTTCACAACCACAACATCTCAACAACAAAAACATCAAAAATCTCAAAACTTATCCACAACCACAACATCTCAACAACAACAAAAAAACAATCTCGAAACATCTCGACAACAATAAATTCTATATAACAATGCCGTTGATTCTCTAAAATTAGCAAATTAGAGAATTTTAACTCATTCTTAGCAAAATTTTATATAGAATTCTATATAACAAATTCAACTTCAAAAAATTCTAAAATTTCTAACTCTTTCTTAATTTTAGCAAAACTCTATATAGAATTCAACAAATACTATATAACAATGCCGTTGATAGCAACAATTTCAACTCTTTCAACTCTTTCTTTTTCAACAAAATTAAAACTAAAAATAACAACAATACCTACTCTACATTGTCAACAATAAGTCAAATTCAACTCATCAACTTCACAATAGCATCAAGAGTAACACAATTTTTGCTTAGCAAAAGCTTAAGAAATATACCTTTCAAGTAGGAGATTCCAAAGCAAGCTACTGACAAGGTAGAGAAGAGCAAGATCCTTCAACCAAGATCTTCCAAAGACGAAGACGAAATTAAACTAGGTCTACGAAATTGGGTATTCGGGATTTAGGGTTTTAAGAAATAATCAAATTTGGGGAATAGGATTGGGGAAAATCGAAAATGGATTAGAGATTAATTGGTTTTGGGGAGTGTATCGATCGATTAAAGGCGTAATCGACCACAAAATTGGCGAGGGCGATGGGTTCGTTGAGGGACAGAGAGAAGAAGAAAATAAAGTCCAACTTTCTAATAATTCGAGAAGAAGAAGAAAGGGGATCTGCGTTATTAAAAACCACAAACTAGACTCGGCCTTTCACTTTGAAAAATCAAAGAGCAAGACTCGGTCTTTGAAAGACCGACCTTGTTTTAACTAGACTCGGTCTTTCAAAGACCAAAAAACCGAGTGGGGTGCTTTGGGGGAAAAAAAGTAGGGCGGTTTGGGAAAAACTTTACAAAAAGGGTCGTTTTGAGAAAAAATTCTAAACATCTTAGGTAGTGAGTAAGAGGGAGGTCGGGGTTATTTAATCGTCACTCGAATCATTTCTTTATTATGCCTTGTTCAACAACAACAAAAAAATGCAGGTAGCTGGTTGTAGTTTTAAGTTTAGACCAAGTGCTTAATTTTCAATTAAATTAATTTTTTCTTTTAATTGGCAGAAGAAAAGGGGTGAAGTGCAAAATTATTGGAAACCAGACGTCGGTTTTCACAGCCCCTAAGAGCATCTCCAATCGCTTTCGTTATTTTTGCCAATTTGGCAAATACCAAATGGCAAAATGAGTGTTTTGCTCCAATCATCGTCTACTATAATATGATATATGAGAAAAACAAATGGACGGACGGAACATCCATCCAAATAAAATAACTTTAAAAAATTTGTTGAGCCTCTTGAACTTTGATGTAATTTGTTTTGAACTTAGTTTGACTTGGTCTTGAATGTTTATGAAAATAATGGAGGAAACATGGACTTGGATTAAAACTTTTTTTAAAAAAAAGAAATGGAAGGACGAAACATGTTGTTCTGTCTTACCACTTCTTTTATTTTTTTGAGTTATCAGACAGTACAACTTGTACCGTCCGAGGTTTGGTTTTTTCTTCTTCTTCTTCTTCTTCTTTTTTTTTCCTTTTTTTTATAGTTAGGACGAAACATGTTGTTCCGTCCGAACGCTAAAACAGTAAAAAAAATAATTTAAAACATTATTCGACGAAACATGTTGTTTCGTCCGATGCTTTTACAATAAAAAAATAGAGACGAAACATGATGTTCTGTCTGCTATATTTGGCAATTGCAAAATACGATTCTCAAATTTAGCACGCTACTGCTCATCGTTTGCTAAATTTTGGCAAATTAGCAAACAATTGCAGGTCTCGTTTGCATTTTTTTTTTTTTGCCATTTTAGCAAAATAGCAAGCGAATTGAGATGCTCTAGTAAGTAAAAAAATTGATGATGTGGCATCTAATCTATAAATATTTCTTAATCAAGTTTAGTTTTATAACTTTTTAAATTAGTATTATTTAAATAAATTTCCCTATTAATAATAATAAGAGATAAATATATATAAATCTCTAATCTCTAATCTCTAATCTCTAATATTATAATGGGAGAAGGCCTTAGTGTCATTTGTAAATCTACCAACGCGTGCATTGCACGTACATAACTAATATGAAGGAAGTCTCAGGTTCGAGTCCTCACTACTTCAGATTTTTTACTTTAATTTTTTAAAATATATTAAATGTGCATCACACGTGTAAATTACTATCTATCTATCTATCTATCTAAAATATAATATATAATAACTATTATAATGGGAAGAGGTGGAGTTGTAAATCTACCTACTTACGTACAACGCCAACACTCATTATAATCTTCACATTGGCTTTTAGAAATATATAATCCTATTTATTAAGACATGCATTGCACGTGTAAATCAGAGTTTTTACTTTAAATTTTTAAAAAAAAATTAATACGTGCATCACACATGTATATTACTAGTGTTATATAAAATAATTAAAGATTAAGCATAGAATAGGTAAACTTAGAATCTATTTAGATAATCTAAAATATAATAATAGGTAATAGATAATTAAAAAATCTATTTCCCTATTATAAAATTTCTCTATAATAAAAGTCACAATAAATCTGTCCATAGGTGATCTCATCCATCAATTTCGACAACTTGATTTTAACCATTCATTTAAACACCATCTGAACCGTAGATCTGACATAATCATCTTAATCCTAGTCGTCAATCTTAGCCATTTACATGATTTAATTAATCATTTAAGAAACCTAAATACCTAATCTCCTTTCTCTTTTCTCCCACACCGCTCTACATCTTTCTCAGTTCTGACATTATACTATATTGTAAGCTAATAGGTCTACCCCTCTTTCCTTTTTCCATTTTGAAATAGAGAAAAGAGAGCAAAAGTAGGGATTCACATTTTCTAAACACATGCACATCAAATTTATTAACACGTGCAGTCCGCACATTTTCATTAAAAAAATATAAAAGCCCCAAACCTATAAATATGGAACTTAATTACTAGAACTGTGCTTTGCTCATTAAGTGTTCGATGAAATGTCTATGTAGCACACAATGTGTTCGTGAAAAAATTATTTTGAAAAATTTTGTAAATCAATTATATCTATGTATGGTGTATGTACTAATTTTTGAAACTCTAATTTACTACCTCTTTTTCTTTTCAATTTTTAATTTGTGTTTTTGAAATCGTGAAATTTAAATTTGGGGAAGAGTACGGGTTGAAGAATGGGATGACTATAGTATCGAATCCAAGAATGAGATTTGGTATTGAGGTAGATGGTGGAGAGCAGGGTGAGGCAAACTGAAAGGTGGAGGAGGATATTGGAGAAGGGGACGTCGCTGTGGTCGAAGACAGTGGAGATACGGGGTGGAGATACGGGAGATGAGGGATAAGGCATATGAATATGATGTGAATTTGGGAGGGGGAGGGGAGGGAGGGGAGGGTTGAGATGAGACGGGCCAAGGCCTGACTGTTGCCGGTCATGATATATACAAAGGCCGGAACTATTTGCATATTTTTCAGGATAAATTTCACTAAACTATACACTTGAAGAATTAATTTCTCTCAATTCTTGCATTTTTTTAAAGTTCCATATAATTTTATGAATTCATTAAAATTATTTTAATCTGTGCAATTTACCCTGTTGCACAGGGCATTTGCACAGGGCAACGCTAGTAATCATCTTAAGTAGATCCCAAATCGAACGCAAAGTCGGCTCCTTTTTCCCCTCTTCTTCTTCCCCAAATTCCTAAGCAATGACTCGTGGAATGGCAGGTCAGCTCCCCCCCTCTGGCCGGATTCTCCCATAATGTCACCGACAACCTCCAAAGGTGAGACCTTTAGGCTTAGAAATTATGGTTATGGTTTCATTTCAAAATTTGATTTTTTTGTTGTTGTTGAAATTATGAATTAATTTGGTGCATAGTATTTTATTTACATATTACAATAAACCTAGAGAAGATAACACTAATATCAATGGTAGCTGCATTAATGTCTTAGTCTACTCTTTTATCAGCTTAGCTTTGTGCATAACAAAAGTTTGCTTCGTATCATTCTATTTGAGGAACTATCTTGGGAGTTAATGTTGGAGGGGTTTACATCCGCTGAAGCTTGGCAGTTTCTCCAAACACTGTGAAAAGTAGCATTTGCTTACAGTTACTCTGCTTCTTATAGATATCCAGGGACATTCTAATTTGCATTTCAGATATATAATTAGGGAAATTTAATTTACCGATAAGTTTTTGAAAGTACATCACACTGATATATATATTTGTAGCCTTTATAATAGAAATAGATTGCTTTTATTTTTTAAGGTGCACTATTTCTGGTTAAATACATGTTCTTCCTTTTTTCTCTGTGAATGAAGGATACTCTGAACTCACTACCATCCAAGAACAAAACAATGAAAAAAGCCACTCTATATGGGACAAGAGTTACTGCCATCTGCTGTGTGTCCTTTAGTTGTGTAGGATATACTGCTTTTGGCTAGTCGACATTTCCCATGTTGTTGTTCTTATATATCTTGATGGTTCTTATCAGATATGTACATAATTTTAAGATGCTATTTACTTGTTTAATTTTTCTGGGTACCAAGTTGGGTAAGGAATAACATATATTATGTAGGGTAGTAGCAGGTGAAGGAAATTGTCCAATATATTGCAGGAGAATAAAGAAAGTGAGAAAAATGTGTGAAAACATTTTTTCGTTTCTCAAAAGAACCGTGGATTTTGGTGCATTATCATCTAATTATCATGACCAATAGTCTCTGATATTCATAAAAATACAACTATACAATGTGGAGAGGATTTAGTAGTAACATGATGGTGAAATCAATATATGAAATCCGTACAATACTCTCTGTAGGTTGTTATGTGGAGAAAACATTGAGGATCCATACACGCGTTTGTGAAGAGTTTTCATCAGAATGTACGTATTATTTTTTCCCAGATAACTTAAGAATTACATTTTCATTGTTTGACATGAATATGGGATATAGGAGTTCAACATGTGAAGAAAGTCATTGTTTCGATTATGTATTTCCAGTCATTTTGACAAATAAGTGTTTTTTTTTTCCAATACAAAACGGTTCCTACTTAGTGCATGAAAAACTAACTTTATTTCAAAATAAAACTATAGAAAGTACTAAAAGATAGTGATATCAATTTAGTTCTCTAATATATATATTCTTCAAAGAGAAACGTAGGTGGTATTTAATGTATTTCTAAACACTTATATTTAGTGATACCTGGTTGGCTTCTAAGTCAATCTAAATGTGATTTCTTTTAACAAACTATTAACCTAATTATTAGGGAGAATTTTATTAAGTTGTGGATCAGAGGTGCTTATAAGTAGTTGAGGGAGAGCCGTTCTTTGTTCCATGATACAAGAACCAGCTGCATTTATTTTTTTTATTTTTTATGCGAAGTGATTGTATTTTTCCAAAGGAACATAAAATAATTGCCTTAGGTCCGTCTTAAGTCATTATAATTCTTATTACCTTATGATACTAAGATCCATTTAACCATCAATTATAAAATATATTCTGTAGTTAAAACAAAAAAATAATTGTCCAAGATTACCCTATGAATGTTTAGGAAGTATCAGATTGAGCATCCAAGAAATGTTCTATTTAATATGTGTCCAACATGTATAAGATGGATTCAGCTTCATGGTCGATGTTTACATTCTTTAGCTTCTAATACTATTACAACAAAAATGTTGAGGATTGAAGATCATAATTTTGTACATCAATCTACTTCTATAATGCTGTTAGATATTATATTAGGTATTATATTATGAGAGAGATTAGTTTAGTCCCACATTGAGTATATATCAATTTAGTATTCCCTTCTCTCTTATATATAGGAGACATATTGTACTCAGTTTATTAAAATTCAATAATCAATAATAAATCCAATAATTCTATCATGGTATCACAGTCTCTAATACTATACGGCCTATACTATTTTCTATCCTCGTCATCGAGGTGGAGTGATTCTCGTCTTCATCGGAATCACTCCACCTCCCAACGTTTCTCTCCCGATCAAATCTCCAAAATCCTAGCTGTCATCAAACAATCGATCCAAAACTCCATCTCCAACAATATCAAGCAACAAACTCCAGCATCAACTTCGGCATCCCCAAATCTAACTCTGGCAAACTCTAGCACTCCACCATCATCGACTGCAATCCGACGCCGCACTTGCACCCTCCTTCACCTCGCCATCGTCTCCAGCCGCCAACGAGGCAACCACCTGCACTCCCGCAATTTCCGTCATCACCGACACAACCACGGCAACAACACCAACACCCATCGACAACATCCTCACACTGTCCTTAACAACAGCAAGCTTCGACAACAACTCGGCCACAACCTCATCCCATCACCATCAACTCCATCTCGAAATCAACACCATCTCGAAGTCGATGCCGTTCAGATCCTGATGTCCACCTTGACGACGTCTCTCCCGGGATCAACAAACCCATCGTGTCAACCCTCAACAACATGGTGCCTTCTTCATCAACAAACCCATTGTCTCCCGACTACAACAGCATCAACTTCGATTGCAATCAAACACAACCCTACTACAGCATCAACCATCCTCGAATCAGAACTCCCTTTCTTCCTCGAATCAGAAGAAGCTCACCTAAAACCATCGAAGAAGAAGAACACGAATCAGAACTCCCCTTCTTCCTCCACTGCCTTCTTGGCCACGAATGCCTCATCCACCACTGTGTCGAGTCCACCGCCGCCAATTCTCGCCCCCTACCTTCTTCTTCACACCCAAATCTTGTGCCTTCTCCTCCGAAACCCATCCCTGAACCCTAGCTGCCACCACAATCCTCCATCGTCGACCTCCCCGAAACCCCCACCGCCAACAGCCACCACCTATCTCCACCCTATCCCTAACCTTATTATCTTATTCCCCTTGTAAAATAATAGCCCATAAAGCCTCTACCCGACCCACAGACCCTCTTATCTTCATATCCCAAACCCGAACCGACACAACCCAAACCCACATCTAAAACCTGTTTGCTTTTTTACCCAAAAAAAAAATCTTGTAGGTCCTTCAGCTTCTACAGTGTTTATCAACAAAATCACACTGAGTTTGAGAGGGGGAGATATCAACATCTTCACAGTTCTCAGTTCAGTTTAGGGACAATTCTCAAGTCAAGGGTGCTACTTCCTTCCACAACATACGACAATTCTCAAGTCAGAGGTGAGATCCCAACATGCACCAATAGTGCGCCACTTTCTTCCATACCATATGACAATTCTCAAGTCAGGGGTGAGATCCCAACATGCGCTAATAGTGCACCTTCTCTGCACCATCTACTTGAGCATCGTTCCTGCATCACTATTTTTTCTTCCATGTCACATCAACTGAGTCAATATTCCAAACTCATGTGCCATCTACTTGAGCATTATTCTTGCATCACTGTTTGCCGTCCCTGTCACATCAACGTCGCCAATATTTCAAACTCATGTTGCTTGAACCAACTTGAGTTTGAAAGGAGGTGTTAAATATTATATTAGGTATTATATTATGAGAGAGATTAGTTTAGTCCTACATTGATTATGTATCAGTTTAGTATTCCCATATCTCCTATATATAGGAGACATATTCTACTCAGTTTATTAAATTCAACAATCAATAATAAATCCAATAATTCTATCAAATGCATGAACTTATGCTACAATCAACAATACCAAGAATATTTTTTTTTGTAATTTTGTTAGAATGGTTGGTTTAGTTGAACGCATGAACACATGGGTTTCGTTATTTGTGCTTTTTTCTATGTTTGTATGTAAGCGTACATTGAAGATATCTTATTTTGTTTTATTCTATGGTTTCTCATCTTTCACGATCCTTGATAACTAATATAAATTTTATGTTTGGATCAAAATTTAGTTCAACCTTGAAGATATAGCCTAATCAGAGAATGTAGATTTAATCGGCAAGCTATATTTTGATAATGATTGGCCATAAGAGATTGACGTAAAGATGACTCGACATGTAAGCTAGCATTTGACACCAAGGCTTTTCACCACAACCGACCGTCTATGCTTTGAGGGATCAATTTCTTCATCTGCCACTAGAATATTGTGCAGAGATGCTGAAGTCATATATCCAAAGGCAAGCTCTTAGTAGGATTTGGAGATTGAAGATGCGTAGGAGAGGTAGAAAGCAAGATAAGCCAAAAGAAAGCTGCAGTAAAATGGGGGGGGGGGGGGGGGGGGGGGGGGGGGGGGGGGGGGGGGGGGGGGG